>JAOTON010001084.1:0-162500 GCA_034440635.1 Lepas anatifera | reverse complement strand
AAGGGCATCAACGGCTTCGTCGCCGAGACTCGACCGTTCTTTAGTGACGATATTCCTGACAGTTGAAAACACACGTTCCGAGTCAACACTCGTAGGGACTATGTCCTTGAGCCAGCTGTAGGACAGAGCTATCATACCCGTTCTTCCAGAGGCAGGCAGGTTTTCCAACTCTTTCCTAATGGCCTTGGTCATAAGCGAAGGATTGGAGAGACTTAGCCTGGATGCACTTGAACTGTGATATGGCTCTGGAACTCTTATCTTATCTAGAGCCTGTTAAAGCATCGATTGAAGCGACTGTGCTGGCTGAGGATCATCAACGTCCATCGCTTCTGCATCTACAACTACTTCGGAAGCATGCAACTGTCCCAGGTCATTTTTAACATGTTAACTGGGGGGCCAATCGGGCCCCCCGTCGGCCGAAATGCCCCCCCACCCCAGTGCCGGGAAATTGGCCCCCAGTAAAAAGACATGTCTTGCTTAAAACTTAATAAAAAACTCACCTAACGAGAATAAAACAGAATACCACCCGTTAATAATAAGTTTGTTGTATTGCTCGTCCCAAACCGACAATCCACGAAAATTTTATTAAAAAACTACCATCAGTAGCCGTCTACTCCATCGTGCAAAAACGTAACAAAGCCAGTAGTTGCGGGAAATCCCGGCTAAGTAGCCTCAGCATCAATTTAACTAACCACAACGCAGGAAATAGCCTAAAACCAATCAAACAACGTTTTCTATCCGACCAGAAGCCCCCGCCAGCCATTACCGTGGCACTGCATGATGCTCTCATTTCAGACGTGGTCGGTTGTCAGCGCTCAGAGCTCGTTCGTGGATTAGGCGGGACACAGAGTAGTCAAAGCGCGTCAGGCTGGTTACTGGTGTGCCGGTGTGAAGTGCTTAGCCCATTTATTATTATTGTGTTGGTAGCATATGTGAAATTTAGAGTGAGATCGTTGCATTACTTTTTCTGTAAAGTTGATAGGGGAGACCGGGGTAACTGTCACGATTCTTAATTTTCTGCTTCAGGAAGGGCAATGCTTTGTTCCAGAAAACTTTTCATCATATTTTCAGCAGCCTTGACATTTTGGCTATCTAGCAGATGTAGCACTATACCAAAATAAAAACATTGATTGGTCTTTGCTTGGCTAGTACATAGCTACATAACTTGGCTTTGAAATACTTCCTTCAAATGTTACATCTGACCCCATCAAGGGTCAGTTGTGACACCCCAGGGGTCAATTGTAATATATTAAAGCCATGCGCCTGGTTCTTTTCGATCGCGATGCATGTCTCGTTAGGGTCGTTCAAAAAAGCATTTTTTACTTTTCAGACACGAGCCGAACAGAGAAACTGAAAACTAACACAGTGTGAAATGTGAAGCGATGCCAGGTATAATCTACGTACATGCAGAAGGAAGAGCCTGGCTTTTGCTTGTATTTGAACATTTCAGGTAGGTAAAATATTAAACATAAAACAACGCTGTAGCATGTTGTTGGATTCTATGATGATTTTTATTACTATCAACGACGCTTTCCAGGCTATTTTGAGTGTTGGAAAATATCGGGATCCCGGGATTCAGAAATATAGAATCCCGGGATTCGGGATTAACACAATCCCGGGATCCCGGGATCCCGATCCCGGGATTATCAGCCCTAGTCCAGAGGCGTGCTGAGATAGCTCATGGGAAACATTTCGGACGGGGGAGCAGTGAGGATGGGGGCTGGTACGGGACTGGAGCCTTCCCCGCCATTGCCTCGGAACAGCTTCTGTGATTGTATTAACCATAGATATTCTGACATTGGGGGGGGAGTTCAGCCCCTAGCTCCGCCCATTGTATCTACCACCATTTGAATAGCCACCATGTATATATATATATGTTACAGGGAAAGTGCGAAATCCGGGATTTCGCGAACTCCCTAGGGATTTCGCGAACTCACTGAAACTTCAGTGATTTCGCGAACTACCTGAATGCTTTTCAGGGATTTCGCGAAATCCCTAACATGCCAATATGTCATATAGTTTAAATCCGAAGAATGATCCTTCAGTGATCTGGTTTTACACTCCCCGTCCATGTTTTCTCTCTCTATGTTGTATTTTGCTTGATTTTATGTATGTCAGCCTGATATTTATTTTTTGAAAATTAATTTTACACCCTCAGCTCTACCTCACACCGGGTCCTTGTGCCCGCTGACGAACTATTCGAGTCACTAGCCTTCCTCGAGGTGCATGGTTTATGCAATATGAACCGTAGGTGTGGAGGGGGGGTCTCAAAACAAACCAGAGATGCCACTACTTTTTTCATTACCATCTGTAATGAATATCTTGATTTCTTAACAAAGCAGACTCCTGATGGGAAGCATTGTGCCGTAAGAAACGGACAAAGAACTTGTATACTTTCACAAAGGTCTATTTTAGCTATGTCTATGTTGGAATGTACTACGGGCGTCCACAAATTTTCCAATAACAATACTTTGATACAGGAGGAAGTGTCGACCTCGAAAAAGCTCTCGGTGTAAGAAGCGGCACGCCTGTCATCGTTTGACCATTGCCAAGGCTTTCAGAAATTTTATTGTCGATTCCGGCGGGCTAGCAAATGCACTTCAAGCTTAGGTGCTCCAGCCACGGTCATGACAATAGGCAATGAGATAGCACATTGCAAATATGCGTAACAATTGTATTATTCCGTGTCCTGCTTATACCGACAACTATAGTTGTCGGCTTATGTTCAGCTGTAGCTGAAACTGTATAACACTTCTGATATACTGATAAACTGAAAACAGAGATATGGTCTAAGTTAATTTGCAGAATAATTATTTCGATGTTCCAGCTCTGAAAATTTATCTTAGTATAGCCGAACCGTACCTGTAAAGATTGGCAAAAGTTTTGGAATACATTAATGAACTTAATGCAAAAAATAATACAGCATTATTGTATTTTCCTTACCCAGAAAGTAATACGAAATGGCCATCAGATAAGCAGCATTTCTCTTTTGTGTAGTAATGAGGATTGTGATATGATAATGATCTTTCTGCAGATGCTGGATAAGTGAGTTGGAAAGAAGCGCTTCAGAATTTTGTCTCTAACGGTACTCACAGTTGGTGCACCTGACCGACTTCGTACCGAGTACGTGCATGGCTGGGGCGGGGGTTGGGTAACCATACCCCTTGGGTTTTTCGCAGTCTTGAAAACGGCTACGCGCAGCGCTGCTGTACCCAGCACAGTTTTTTCTGTAGCTTTTTACAACTCCTGTCAACATTTTCGGTTCAGGTCATTTCACGTCAGTACATCAGTGCAGGTCAAGTGATATCATCTCCAAAAAAGAAGAAAACAACATAAGCAAGGAAAAGCTTAATTTATCAATCTAAAATTCGTATTGAATAAAGGGCCGACTGAATACACAGTTTTTTTGGATTTCTGAAGTCGATGACCTAAGGTCAATTATGAGTCATGATAACACCGTTGGAAAAGTATCGGTAAAATGGTTTAAACATCATAATTTTGTTGGGAACGGAGCTAAATTGTATATTTTGGCATCATTGGGGTTGTCTTGTTTCTGCAGTTCTAATGATATGCATTCTGACCCAATTCGATATTAACCTGATCCAAGGTCAGGTCAAATCTTAGCTTTGACCTAGAATAGTCACATTATTAATCATTCGACGTCGCTTGCAGAAAAGCTGCAGATAGTGAATCATTATATATTGTATCTCTTCTACATCAGATGGTAGGACTGAAGAACTGTATTTCAGTTATATCACCATATCCATATTGTGACATTGTTTGGCTTTCAATGCCCTCAGATTTTACCCGACAAAAGAATGCATAGAACACTTCCTTTAAATCTTAGGTTGTGCTACTTAACGCCATTTACTTTTTCGCTAACTAGCGTAGTTTTTAGATTTTAGGCGGGGGGGGCGTAGCTCACCCCCTCGTCAGGCTGAAGGTGGCTCAGACCCCTGGCATTGCACGTCTTGAAAATTGCATCCCGCGAAACTAGTTTGAGACTCATACCAAACGTTTTTGACTGTGATGATTTTAAGCTATCAAAAGACATAGTCATAAGAGACTTCGCAATTGCTCTCGGTGACCGGCACCTCATCGACACCACCAGCTAAAAAGACACGTGATGAGCTTTCAAAAAATGTGAGCGTCGGGCACATCTTTTTCGGATGGCGTGGTTTGCTCAAAAGTAAGTGCGTTGCGCCATTGCCGAGTATTTATACCATTTTTCAGTAGCGCAAATATTTCTGCCATTTCTTGAACTGTGTTACACCCAGATTTATTCTAGTGATCAAGCCATGGATTTCGTACCATTTTCTTTATCGTATCCGTAGATAAAATTCCATAATAATGCAACCTACCAAAAATATTGTAACGCTATTCTGTGATGTAGATTTGACATAAAATAACCGTAGCGTCACATAATTATGAAAGGTGGTGATAGCGTAGATCACTTTTTATTGAATACTTGGGTAGTTATGCTGACTCCATGCACTGCATATGTATAATATTAAATATATAGATCTATCATAGGTGGATCCAAGATTACCGATCGGGGGGGAGATGGCGGGGCGCCATCCGGACCAGGGGAGTGCCTTTTTTTACCGAAAAAAACCTATCAGGTGGGCGCAAAATCCTATCGGTGGGCGCCGATTTTTACATCCCTATGGACGGGGGATGGAAAGCGACATTTTAGAGTGGCGCCGTGACCATTTTAGGGGGCGCCGAGGGTCGATCGGGGGGGCACCTGCCCCCTTTGTCCCCCCTAAATCCGCGTATAAAATATATCATGAATATAAAATAACCAAGTACCAAATCACAGTGAAGGCGAAGGTGTATTCTGTGGGCGAGTGTGTGGGAACCAAATTTCAGGAGTGGACCAGGGCGTTTTGGAACCGCCAGGAGCCTGTGTCTTTCTCTCCCGTGATCCACATTTGCAATCAGCAGCAACTGAACTTTTACATTGCAGTACAATATTGATAAGCGAAACTCGATAAATGTATCGCTACGACCTCAACAATACAATTATGACCTTCCTTATATTTAGCTTAAAACCTCCCTTATACGTGATTTTTACGGAAAATGTCCGGTTACTGTTTGAAGTAAATCATAAGAACAATAGTCCGCAATCCTAGCTAGTCATCCTTGAGCTGACTAAACGTCAGGGAATTCGCGAACTCCCTGAGTGTTTATCCGGGATTTCGCGAACTCCCTGACTTCTAAGTCCAGGGATTTCGCGAACTCCCTGGTCACCCAGGGATTTCGCGAACTCCCTAGGGATTTCGCGAACTCCCTGGCTGGTCAGTGATTTCGCGAAATCCCTAGGGAGTTCGCGAACTCCCGGATTTCGCACTCTCCCTGTAACATATATATATAAGCATATGAAAGATTGAAGATTTCGTTGCACTCCGTACAAAATTACCGAACAATATCAATGAGAGGCAATCGACCATGCAGATTTCGAATGTGGTATTCAGGTCAACAAAAGGTCACTGCGCATGCGCACTGAAACTAATGGTAACAGAGGCTATCTCGGCAACCTACGGATCGATTTTCTTGAAATTTTGTGAACAGAAGAATATCACGAAATGTAAGTCAAAAATGTCATTGAAGCTGCACTGCTCTGCGCATGCGCAGCAGAAATTATGAAAATAAGCCTGAAAGGCGAGGATATTTCAGAGGAGGACCTGAACAGAGGGAAAGCCAACGTGCTTAAGGTTAGTATGAATGTTTTGTCACAACAAAGGTCAGTGCGCATGCGCATTAGAACTTAGGGTCATGGAGGCTATCTCGGGAGCCAATAGACCGATTTCGCTCAAATTTTTGCGAGTAAAAGCAGAATAGCATCTGCTAATTCTAATTGATGGCATTATAACGCTGCACTATTATGCGCATGTGCAGTAGGAATTCTAAGGAATAATAGGATCTAAGGGATCATTTAGACCAGGAGACAGACAAACGGCATATTAACATGCTTCAGTCAACTATAACGGTATCTTTGCTCTCATTCACTGCAGACGTTACTGCGCATGCGGACTGGGAGTAGGGTAACCGAAGCTAACTCGTTAACAAATTGGCTGAATTGGGTGAAAATCTGCAGCTATAGGTGAAATACGGTCGGCAAACCCATCATATTTTATAATGTATCTCCTTTCTTCTGGTCATGCCCAGTCTTTACTTAACAAAACAACCATTATACGTGTGTTTATCTATGTGATGACATGAATAGAGGGCAAACGTGACGCAGTGTGCAGAGACATGCTAATGTAGGAAAACATGGGCTTACACAGGGGATTGAATGGAGCCATAATGAGAACACAAAACATAAAACTCCAACATTGCGTTGTTATAAGTATCAAACTGCTGAAAACACTCGCCTGTCAATCGAACTGTTTGGCTAACGTACATTGTCACCGGCTTCTCCTGCATCGGAGCGGCACCTGCCGAGGCCGCAGGCCGAGGTTGTTGTTGTTGTTGTCTGTTCTGAGCGCTGGTATCAGAGACCTAAAACTTTTGTGGATAGAAGGCATTTCCAAATGAATAAGCACCACGGTTGTCAATTTTCAAAATTTTCAAAATTTTGCCCAGAATTTTGCATTATGTGATTTTTAACTTTTATTTTTCTATATTTTGCTAATTCATCTACAGTCTTCAAACTTGCACCCTTTTACATCAGGGAAATTTGTAGATTACACAAAAAGTTTGACAGAAAAAGTTATAAATTTAAGGCTCCAAATTAGCTTTTAAACTTTGCACCCTAAATTTGGCATAAAACTCATAGTCTAAACTACAGGCTCAAAATATCTGAAGCTACCGCAGTTCAGGTTCTGAGTCAAATACCAATTTAAAGGCCGGTTTGTGCAGTAATGCACAAACACAGAAACAAAACAAAAACGGAAATTTAAGGGTCCTTTTTGGCCCATTCTGCGAAGGTCTGCATTTCCCAAAATATCAGTCAAACCCTTATATCTTCCGATCTAATTAAGATAAATTAGTTCCCAATTCAGATAATAAAAGAGAATAGCCTCCTTTATTATATATTTAGAGATAAAAACTTTCAGAATGAAACTTTTTATTTTAGAGGCAAAAATAAAATATAAGTTTTAAAATTTTTATTCTCAGCCCCCTGGTTTCCAGACCATGATAGCTACGGTATTGAACTTAACACGGCTGGATAGAAAACTTCGTTGCCGTCATTTTTCTCACTCATAACCCCCACCTATCTCTTACGGCTTCCGCGCTATCAGCCGTAAAATACATTTCAAAGTGGTAATTTTATCGGTTCATTTTTCCTTCACACCAGGATTTCGAATGGTTAATATAGATGGAAGTGGATGAAATTCGGCAAAAAGCTAGTTCAAAGACATATCTTGCCATCGCAACAGGTTGCATATCATAGCAACAACAGTGTACCTTTAATTAAATGTAATACACAATGCTAGTAAGTTTTCCGCTCGAAACCTCAACCCGCCGTTCGGCCGTAGCGTGGCTGCGGGCGGCGTACTGGTAGCTGCTATGCAAGACAGATACCATAGCTATCTACGCATGCTATAGACCAGCGCGAATGCCCGGTGGTGGCAGGGTAGTCTGTCTCGTTTCGGCTCCTCTACTCGTGCGGCGGGCGCGTTGTCTATTAGATATTCATATCAGTCGGACGGCCGGGTGGCGGCCGTGCGGTAGGGTCCCGCTCGCTGCGGCGACTTGCGACGAATAAAAAACAAAATGGTGGTCAGGAACTGGTTTGCTTGTTTGGTTTGTTGTGTTTTGTTTCTTTATGTGTGTCCAAATCTTACTGTGTATGTGTGTGATAGGTCCGGTAAAAGTGATGTGTTTTATGAGAGAGATAAGAGAGGCCCCACCACTTAAGCCTTCGGGCTTTTGCGTCAATCTATTTGTTATACCTGTCATATTGTTTCCGTACAATAAAAGTTTATCATCTGTCTATCTATCTACCCACTAGTTAATGCATCCTCTAACCATAGGTAGCACTGGCCAAAGGATCCACCGTTGCACACCATTTCTTTCCCAGCCGAATAAACCTCTTTGTGGTGATACCATGACACGTGACTCCTTGCACTCCCTGCTTAAATAAACTTAATAAGCAGTGGCGGATCCAGGCCATTAGTATGGGGGTGGGGCGAAGGAGCTCGAACATAGGCGGATCCAAGACATCAGTACCAGGGTGGGGCTAGTGAGCTCGAGCATAGGCGGATCCAGGACATCAGTACGGGGTGGGGCTAAGGAGCTCGAGCATAGGCGGATCCAGGACATCAGGAGCGGGTTGGAACTCGGGACCTCGAGCATAAGCGGATCCAGAACATCAAAACGGGGGTGGGGCTAAGGAGCTCGAGCATAGGCGGATCCAGGACATCAGTAGGGGGTGGGGCTAAGGAGCTCCAGCATAGGCGGATCCAGGACATCAGTTCGGGGGTGGGGTTAAGGAGCTCGAGCATAGGCGGACCCAGTACATCAGTACGGGGGTGGGCTAAGGAGATCGAGCATAGGCGAATCCAGGACATCAGCACGGAGGTGGGGCTAAGGAGCTCGAGCATAAGCGGATCCAGGATATCAATACGGGGGTGGGGCTAAGGAGCTCGAGCATAGGCGGATCCAGGACATCAGTAGGGGGTGGGGCTAAGGAGCTCCAGCATAGGCGGATCCAGGACATCAGTTCGGGGGTGGGGTTAAGGAGCTCGAGCATAGGCGGACCCAGGACATCAGTACGGGGCTGGGCTAAGGAGATCGAGCATAGGCGAATCCAGGACATCAGCACGGAGGTGGGGCTAAGGAGCTCGAGCATAGGCGGATCCAGGACATCAGTACGGGGTGGGGTAAGGAGCTCGAGCATAGGCGGATCCAGGACATCAGTAGGGGGTGGGGCTAAGGAGCTCCAGCATAGGCGGATCCAGGACATCAGTTCGGAGGGTGGGGTTAAGAAGCTCGAGCATAGGCGGATCCAGGACATCAGTAAGGGGGTGGGCTGAGGAGCTCGAGCATAGGCGGATCCAGGACATCAGTACGGGGATGGGCCTCAGGAGTTGGAGCATTAGCGGATCCAGGATATCAGTTCGGTGGTGGGGCTAAGGAGCTTGAGCATAGGCGGATCAAGGATTACCAATAGAGGAGGCACCGTCCGCAGGGCAAGGGGTGTAATCCGGAGCATAGAGCGCAACTTTTGACACGTAAAATCCTTCCGATGGGCGCCAATTTTTGCATCTTAGGGGAAAGGGTGGGAAGTGACATTTCAGGGGTGCCATTGAATGTTTGAGGGGCGCCGTGGCCATTTCAGGGGGTGCTGAGGATAGACCAAAAGGGGGGGTTGCACGTGCCTCCTATCCCCGCCGCTACCCTGAATTCACCTTTTAGCTCCAGCCTCTCTGCCATTGCCTCCAAACATCCTTTGCTCATGCTATAGCTCTAGGCATTTTCACATGGGGGGGGACTTAAGCCCACTAACCTCTCCCCTTGTATCCGCTATCGTATTTAGACATGTAAATAATATATAAATCTCGTTGCACTCTATTCCATATTGTCGAACAATATTAATGAGAGGAAATCGGTCATGCAGATTTTGAATCCGGTCTTCAGGTCAATGAAAGGTCACTGCGCATGCGCAGTGGAACTAATGGTAACAGAGGCTATCCCGGCAACCTACGGGTCGATTTTTTTGAAATTTTGTGAACAAGAAAATGACACGGAGTGAAGACCACAAATAATGTCATAGTGAAGCTGCACTGCCCTGCGCATGCGCAGTAGAAATCTTAAAGATAAGCCTTAAAGGTGAGGATATTTCAGAAGAGGACATGGACAGAGGAGAGCGAACATGCTTAAATTTAGTATGAAAGTTTTGACACCCTTGCTTACTACAAAGGTAAGTGCGCATGCGCATTAGAACTTATGGTCAGGGAGGCTATCTCGGGAGCCAATAGACCGATTGGGCTAAAAATTTGAGAGTAATAGCAGAATACTATCTGCTAATCCCAATTCACGGAATTATGACATTGCATTGTGCTGCGCATACTCAGTATGAATTCTAAGGAATATTAGGCTATAAGGGATAGTTTAGTTCAGGAGACAAACAAACGACATACCAACATGCTTCAGTCAATTATAACGGTATCTTCGCTCTCATTCACTGCAGACTTAACTGCGCATGCGGACTGGGACTTAGGATAACCGAAGCTAACTCGGCAACAAATAGCCTGATTTGTGTGAAGATCTCCAGGTGTAGGTGAAATATGGTCGGCAAACCCATAATATTTTATATTGTATCTCCTTCCTTCTGGGCATAGCCAGTCTTTACTTAACAAACCAAACTTTATACGTGTGATTATTTATGTGATGACATGAACAGACGACAAACGTGGCGCATAGTGCAGAGACATGTTAGTTTAGGAAAACATGGACTTACACATGGGACTGAATGTAGTCAGAATGAGAACATTAGACCTCAAGTCCCAACATCGCGTTAGTATATGTATCATACTGCTGAAAACACTCGCCTGTCAATCGAACTGCTTGCCTAACGTACATTGTCACCGGCTTCTCCTGCGCCGAAGCGGCACCTGCCGAGGCCACAGGCCGAGGTAGTAGTTGTTGTCTGTTCTGAGGACTGGTATCAGATACTTGAAACTTGCAGGGATGAAAGGCAGGAACCCATAAAAAATCCCGACGGCTGCAGATTTTCGAATTTTGCAAAAACTTTTCCAAAATTTTGGATTATATTTTTACACTTTTATTTTTCTATTTTTCTATTTTTAGTTTACAGCTCTCAAACTTACACTCTTTTACACACAATCAATTACCAGTTGTTGCTCAAAGTTTGAAGCAAAAAATCCGAATTTGTACTTCCAAAATGATTTTTTGAAACTTTTACCTCCAACTTGTAGTGAAATGCATTACCAAAGTTATAAGTTCGAAATATCTGAAGATATGATGCTAGGTGTTCCAAACTGGATTTTTACAGACAGAATAGACTGTGCATTACTGCATAGACACTAAACTGAACCAAAAGCATAATTTTGAAGGTCAGTTTTGGCCCTTTTTCCAAAACATTGCAATCAGTGGCGGATCCAGGGGGGGCAAAAAGGCAATTGCCCCCCCAAACGGAAAAGCTCGGGGCAAAACTATGTTTTTGCCCCCCCAAAACGATCGACCTCCTTTTTTCCCCGACTCATTTTAAGTTTATAGGCAACATTTTGGTGCTTTAACTCTCAACTTCTAACGGAACCAGTTAAGTTCAGTGAAAATATCGGGCCTTGGATAGGAAAAAAGGATCTTGAGCTCATATTTTTCAGCCCGTGACGTTTTCTTCTTTTTTTTGCTTCTTGCCTCAAACACCCGTACCGGGAAGTCATATTTTAGCGCAATGTTCGTTGCGCGACGTTTTTTTTTGCTTTTTGACTTTGGTTTGCCCCTCCCAAACCGACCGGCTAGATCCGCCACTGATTGCAATTATGGCTTAAAACTTTAAAACCATGTAACTTTCAAAATTCTGGACATTTTTGAACGCAGTTTTCTTTGTTGAGATGAGTATTGTCATTACAGCAACATATTCAAAATGCAAATTTCTGAGTTAATGGGAAATATTTTTCTGCAAGAAATACAATATTTTTTGTTTTTTTGGGAATTTAGGACTACATATTTCCAAATTTTCTTTTCGAAATTGGTACCAAAAAAAGCCCGGCTCAAGTTCTACAACCGTCTGCCTGACCATACCCGCGCGTCTCCCATAGGTTTTGAGCTTTATGATGATAAAAACTGAATTTGATGCGGTTTTCATAGGTTGTAATAGATTCATCACGTGATAAAGTGCCTTTATACTCAACTGAAATCTATGGCTCTCTCTATACTTGTAGTATGGGAGATTATGAGCTCTGCTGTTTTTGTTTCATGACGCTCCGATGACTAGTTCGCTACTGAGGGCCAAAATACTTCGGTCACCTTTTTCCCGCAGCAGGAGTGACGTCATTCTGCCCTTCTTGCATGGAGCTTGTGTTCTGCGGCGGTAGGTTGCAGCCGGTGAATGCGTGCAAGAAAGGCATAACATTTCTATCCGAGTGCATGCAGCGGATCACTCGGCCGGCCGGTTGGCGGCCGTTCGGTAGGGTCCCGCTCGCGGTGGCGACTTGCGACGAATAAAAAACAAAATGGTGGTCAGGAACTGGTATGCTTGTCTGGTTTGTTGTGATTTGTTTCTTTATGGGTGCCCAAATCTTACTGTGTATGTGTGTGATACGTACGGTAAAAAGTGATGTGTTTTATGAGAGAGATAAGAGAGGCCCCACCACTTAAGCCTTCGGGCTTTTGCGTCAATCTCTTTGTTATACCCGTCATATTGTTTCCGTCCAATAAAATTTTATCATCTATCGATAGGCGGATCCAGGTTTGCCGATCGGAGGGGGCACCTCCGGGGGGGGCCATCCGGACCAGGGGGACGCCACTTTTGACCGGCAAAACCTATCAGGTGGGGCTAAGGAGCTCAAGCATAGGCGGATCCAGGACATCAGTACAGGTATTGGGCTAAAAAGCTCGGGCATAGGCGGATCCATGACATTAGTAAGGTGGTGGACCTAAGGAGCTCGAGCATAGGCGGATCCAGGACATCAGTACGGGGTGGGGCTAAGGAGCTCGAGCATAGGCGGATCCAGGACATCAGGACGGGGTTGGGGCTAGGGAGCTCGAGCATAGGCGGATCCAGGACATCAGTACGGGGGTGGGGCTAAGGACCTCGAGCATAGGCGGATCCAAGACAGTACGGAGGTGGGGCTACGGAGTTTGAGCATAGGCGGATCCAGGACATCAGTAAGGGAGTGGGGCTAAGGAGCTCGAGCATAGGCGGATCCAGGACATCAGTAAGGGGGTGGGGCTAAGGAGCTCGAGCATAGGCGGATCCAGGACATCAGTAGGGGTACGGCTAAGGAGCTCGATCATAGGCGGATCCAGGGCATCAGTACGGGGTTGGAACTCGAGACCTCAAGCATAGGCGGATCCAGGACATCAGTACGGGAATGGGGCTAAGGAGCTTGAGCAGAGGCGGATCCAGGACAGTTCGGAGGTGGGGCTACGAAGTTCGAGCATAGGCGGAACCAGGACATCAGTAAGTGCGTGGGGCTAAGGAGCTCGAGCATAGGCGGATCCAGGACATCAGTACGGGGATGGGCCTGAGGAGTTTGAGCTTAGGCCGATCCAGGACATCAGTTCGGGTATGGGGCTAAGGAGCTCGAACATAGGCAGATCCAGGACATCAGTACGGGGGTGGGGCTAAGGAGCTCGAGCGTAGGCGGATCCAGGACATCAGTACAGGGATGGGCCTAAGGAGATCGCTCATACGCGGATCCAGGACATCAGTCCGGGGGTGGGGCTAAGGAGCTCGAGCATAGGCGGATCCAGGACATCAGTACGGGGATGGGGCTAGGGAGCTCGAGCATAGGCGGATATAGGTCATCAGTTCGGGGGTGGGGCTAAGGAGCTCGAGCATAAGCGGATCCAGGACATCAGTACGGGGTGGTGCTAAGGAAATGGAGCATAGGCGGATCTAGGAAATCAGTATGGGAGTGGGGCTAGTTGGCTCGCGCATAAGCGGATCCAGGACATCAAAAGGGGGTAGGGGTTATGGAGTTCGAGCATAGGCGGATCCAGGGCATTACAGAGGTGGAACTACGGAGTTCGAGCATAGGCAGATCCAGAACATCAGTAAGGGGTTGGGGTAAAGATCTCGAGCATAGGCGGGTCCAGGACATCAGTACGGGGGTGGGGCTGAAGAGCTCGAGCATAGGCGGATCCAGGACATCAGTTCGGTGGTGGGGCTGAGATCTCGAGCTGGGGCATAACTCGGTAACAAATAGGCTGAATTGGGTGAAAATCTGCAGGTATAGGTGAAATACGGTCGGAAAACCCGTCATATTTTTATTGCATCGCCTTTCTTCTGGTCATGCTTAGTCTTTGCTTAACAAAACAAACATTATACGTGTGTTTATTTATGTGATGACATTAACAGAGGGCAAGCGTGGTGCAGTATGCAGATACATGCCAATTTAGGAAAACATGGGCCTAGACAGGGGATTAAATGGAGCCATAATGAGCACAAAAAACCTAAAACTCAAACATTGCGTTGTTATAAGTATCAAACTGCTGAAAACACTCGCCTGTCATTCGAACTGTTTGGCTAACGTACATTGTCACCGGCTTCTCCTGCGCCAGAGCGGCACCTGCCGAGGCCGCAGGCCGAGGTTGTTGTTGTTGTTGTTGTTGTCTGTTCTGAGCGCTGGTATCAGAGACCTAAAACTTTTGTGGATAGAAGGCACTTCCAAATGAATAAGCACCACGGTTGTCAATTTTCAAAATTTTCAAAATTTTGCCCAGAATTTTGCATTATGTGATTTTTAACTTTTATTTCTATTTTTTGCTAATTCATCTAGACTCTTCAAACTTGCACCCTTTTACATCAGGGAAATTTGTAGTTCACACAAAAAGTTGGAAAGAAAAAGGTTTAAATTTAAGGCTCTAAATTAGCTTTTAAACTTTGCACCCTAAATTTGGCATAAAACTCATAGTCTAAACTACAGGCTCGAAATATCTGAAGCTACAGCAGTTCAGGTTCTGAGTCAAATACCAATTTAAAGGCCGGTTTGTGCAGTAATGCACAAACACAGAAACAAAACAAAAACGGAAATTTAAGGGTCCTTTTTGGCCCATTCTGCGAAGGTCTGCATTTCCCAAAATATCAGTCAAACCCTTATATCTTCCGATCTAATTAAGATAAATTAGTTCCCAATTCAGATAATAAAAGAGAATAGCCTCCTTTATTATATATTTAGAGATAAAAACTTTCAGACTGAAACTTTTTATTTTAGAAGCAAAAATAAAATATAAGTTTTTAAAATTTTTATTCTCAGCCCCCTGGTTTCCAGACCATGATAGCTACGGTATTGAACTTAACACGGCTGGATAGAAAACTTCGTTGCCGTCATTTTTCTCACTCATAACCCCCACTTATCTCTTACGGCTTCCGCGCTATCAGCCGTAAAATACATTTCAAAGTGGTAGTTTTATCGGTTCATTTTTGCTTCACACCAGGATTTCGAATGGTAAATATAGATGGAAGTGGATGAAATTCGGCAAAAAGCTAGTTCAAAGACATATCTTGCCATCGCAACAGGTTGCATATCATAGCAACAACAGTGTACCTTTAATTAAATATAATACACAATGCTAGTAAGTTTTCCGCTCGAAACCTCACCCCGCCGTTCGGCCGTAGCGTGGCTGCGGGCGGCGCACCGCTAGCTGCTATGCGAGACAGATACCATAGCTATCTACGCATGCTATAGACCAGCGCGAATGCCCGGTGGTGGCATTTGTGTGTGATAGGTCCGGTAAAAGTGATGTGTTTTATGAGAGAGATAAGAGAGGCCCCACCACTTAAGCCTTCGGGCTTTTGCGTCAATCTATTTGTTATACCTGTCATATTGTTTCCGTCCAATAAAAGTTTATAATCTGTCTATCTATCTACCCACTAGTTAATGCATCCTCTAACCATAGGTAGCACTGGCCAAAGGATCCACCGTTGCACACCATTTCTTTCCCAGCCGAATAAACCTCTTTGTGGTGATACCATGACACGTGACTCCTTGCACTCCCTGCTTAAATAAACTTAATAAACAGTGGCGGATCCAGGCCATTAGTATGGGGGGTGGGGCTAAGGAGCTCGAGCATAGGCGGATCCAAGACATCAGTACCGGGGTGGGGCTAGTGAGCTCGAGCATAGGCGGATCCAGGACATCAGTACGGGGTGGGGCTAAGGAGCTCGAGATAGGCGGATCCAGGACATCAGGAGCGGGTTGGAACTCGGGACCTCGAGCATAAGCGGATCCAGAACATCAATACGAGGGTGGGGCTAAGGAGCTCGAGCATAGGCGGATCCAGGACATCAGTAGGGGGTGGGGCTAAGGAGCTCGAGCATAGGCGGACAGGACATCAGTAGGGGGTGGGCTAAGGAGATCAAGCATAAGCGGATCCAGGACATCAATACGGGGGTGGGGCTAAGGAGCTCGAGCATAGGCAGATCCAGGACATCAGTAGGGGGTGGGGCTAAGGAGCTCCAGCATAGGCGGATCCAGGACATCAGTTCGGGGGTGGGGTTAAGGAGCTCAAGCATAGGCGGACCCAGGACATCAGTACGGGGGTGGGCTAAGGAGATCGAGCATAGGCGAATTCCAGGACATCAGCACGGAAGTGGGGCTAAGGAGCTCGAGCATAGGCGGATCCAGAAAATCAGTACGGGGTGGGGTAAGGAGCTCGAGCATAGGCAGATCCAGGACATCAGTACGGGGTGGGGCTAGGGAGCTCGAGCATAGTCGGATCCAGGACAGTACGAAGGTGGGGCTACGGAGTTCGAGCATAGGCGGATCCAGGACATCAGTAAGGGGGGTGGGGCTGAGGAGCTCGAGCATAGGCGGATCCAGGACATCAGTACGGGGATGGGCCTCAGGAGTTGGAGCATTAGCGGATCCAGGATATCAGTTCGGTGGTGGGGCTAAGGAGCTTGAGCATAGGCGGATCAAGGATTACCAATAGAGGAGGCACCGTCCGCAGGGCAAGGGGTGTAATCCGGAGCATAGAGCGCAACTTTTGACACGTAAAATCCTTCCGATGGGCGCCAATTTTTGCATCTTAGGGGAAAGGGTGGAAAGTGACATTTCAGGGGTGCCATTGAATGTTTGAGGGGCGCCGTGGCCATTTCAGGGGGTGCTGAGGATCGACCAAAGGGGGGGTGCACGTGCCTCCTATCCCCCCCCGCTACCCTGAATTCACCTTTTAGCTCCAGCCTCTCTGCCATTGCCTCCAAACATCCTTTGCTCATGCTATAGCTCTAGGCATTTTCACATGGGGGGGGACTTAAGCCCAATAGCCTCGCCCCTTGTATCCGCTATCGTATTTAGACATGTAAATAATATATAAATCTCGTTGCACTCTATTCCATATTGTCGAACAATATTAATGAGAGGAAATCAGTCATGCAGATTTTGAATCCGGTCTTCAGGTCAATGAAAGGTCACTGCGCATGCGCAGTGGAACTAATGGTAACAGAGGCTATCCCGGCAACCTACGGGTCGATTTTTTTGAAATTTTGTGAACAAGAAAATGACACGGAGTGAAAACCACAAATAATGTCATAGTGAAGCTGCACTGCCCTGCGCATGCGCAGTAGAAATCTTAAAGATAAGCCTTAAAGCTGAGGATATTTCAGAAGAGGACATGGACAGAGGAGAGCGAACATGCTTAAATTTAGTATGAAAGTTTTGACACCCTTGCTTACTACAAAGGTAAGTGCGCATGCGCATTAGAACTTATGGTCAGGGAGGCTATCCTGGGAGCCAATAGACCGATTGGGCTTAAACTTTGCGAGTAATAGCAGAATACTACCTGCTAATCCAAATTCACGGCCGTATGACACGGCATTGTTCTGCGCATGCGCAGTAGCAATTCTAAGGAATATTAGGCTATAAGGGATAGTTTAGACCAAAAGACAAACACACGACATACCAACATGCTTCAGTCAATTATAATGGTATTTTCGCTCTCATTCACTGCAGACTTTACTGCGCATGCGGACTGGGACTTAGGGTAACCGAAGCTAACTCGGCAACAAATAGGCTAAATTGTGTGAAGATCTCCAGGTATAGGTGAAATATGGTCGGCAAACCCATAATATTTTATCTTGTATCTCCTTTCTTCTGGGCATAGCCAGTCTTTACTTAACAAACCAAACTTTATACGTGTGATTATTTATGTGATGACATAAACAGACGACAAACGTGGCGCAGTTTGCAGAGACATGTTAGTTTAGGAAAACATGGACTTACACATGGGACTGAATGTAGTCGGAATGAGAACATTAGACCTCAAGTCCCAACATCGCGTTAGTATATGTATCATACTGCTGAAAACACTCGCCTGTCAATCGAACTGCTTGACTAACGTACATTGTCACCGGCTTCTCCTGCGCCGGAGCGGCACCTGCCGAGGCCGCAGGCCGAGGTCAGAAGCCGGTGACGAACGAAGTAAGAAACGGCTTCTATTCTGACAGTTTTTCCGGTCTCGTCGTGTCTGTCAGAAGCCGGTGACGAACGAAGTAAGAAACGGCTTCTATTCTGACAGTTTTTCCGGTCTCGTCGTCGTTGTCAGAAGCCGGTGACGAACGAAGTGAGAAACGGCTCTATACTGACAGTTTTTCGTTCTCTGTTGTCCGTCAGAAGCCGGTGACGAACGAAGTAAGAAACGGCTTCTATTCTGACAGTTTTTCCGGTCTCGTCGTCTGTTGTTGTCTGTTCTGAGCGCTGGTATCAGAGACCTAAAACTTTTGTGGATAGAAGGCACTTCCAAATGAATAAGCACCACGGTTGTCAATTTTCAAAATTTTCAAAATTTTGCCCAGAATTTTGCATTATGTGATTTTTAACTTTTATTTTTCTATTTTTTGCTAATTCATCTAGACTCTTCAAACTTGCACCCTTTTACATCAGGGAAATTTGTAGTTCACACAAAAAGTTGGAAAGAAAAAGCTTTAAATTTAGGGCTCTAAATTAGCTTTTAAACTTTGCACCCTAAATTTGGCATAAAACTCATGGTCTAAACTACAGGCTCGAAATATCTGAAGCTACAGCAGTTCAGGTTCTGAGTCAAATATCAACTTAAAGGCCGGTTTGTGCAGTACTGCACAAACACAGAAACAAAACAAAAACGGAAATTTAAGGGTCCTTTTTGGCCCATTCCGTGAAGGTCTGCATTTCCCAAAATATCATTCAAACCCTTATATCTTCCGATCTAATTGATAAAAATTAGTTCCCATTTCAGATAATAAAAGAGAATAGCCTCCTTTATTATATATTTAGAGATAAAAACTTTCAGACTGAAACTTTTTATTTTAGAGGCAAAAATAAAATATAAGTTTTTAAAAATTTTATTCTCAGCCCCCTGGTTTCCAGACCATGACAGCTACGGTATTGAACTTAACACGGCTGGATAGAAAACTTCGTTGTCGTCATTTTTCTCACTCATACCCCCCACTTATCGCTTACGGCTTCCGCGCTATCAGCCGTAAAATATATTTCAAAGTGGTAATTTTATCGGTTCATTTTTGCTTCACACCAGGATTTCGAATGGTTAATATAGATGGAAGTGGATGAAATTCGGCAAAAAGCTAGTTCAAAGACATATCTTGCCATCGCAACAGGTTGCATATCATAGCAACAACAGTGTACCTTTAATTAAATGTAATACACAATGCTAGTAAGTTTTCCGCTCGAAACCTCACCCCGCCGTTCGGCCGTAGCGTCGCGGCGGGCGGCGCACTGGTAGCTGCTATGCGAGACAGATACCATAGCCATCTACGCATGCTATAGACCAGCGCGAATGCCCGGTGGTGGCAGGGTAGTCTGTCTCGTTTCGGCTCCTCTACTCGTGCGGCGGGCGCGTTGTCTATTAGACATTCATATCAGTCGGGCGGCCGGGTGGCTGCCGTGCGGTAGGGTCCCGCTCGCTGCGGCGACTTGCGACGATTAAAAAACAAAATGGTGGTCAGGAACTGGTTTGCTTGTTTGGTTTGTTGTGTTTTGTTTCTTTATGTGTGTCGAAATCTTACTGTGTATGTGTGTGATAGGTCCGGTAAAAGTGATGTGTTTTATGAGAGAGATAAGAGAGGCCCCACCACTTAAGCCTTCGGGCTTTTGCGTCAATCTATTTGTTATACCTGTCATATTGTTTCCGTCCAATAAAAGTTTATCATCTGTCTATCTATCTACCCACTAGTTAATACATCCTCTAACCATAGGTAGCACTGGCCAAAGGATCCACCGTTGCACACCATTTCTTTCCCAGCCGAATAAACCTCTTTGTGGTGATACCATGACACGTGACTCCTTGCATTCCCTGCTTAAATAAAATTAATAAGCAGTGGCGGATCCAGGCCATTAGTATGGGGGTGGGGCTAAGGAGCTCGAGCATAGGCGGATCCAAGACATCAGTACCGGGGTGGGGCTAGTGAGCTCGAGCATAGACGGATCCAGGACATCAGTACGGGGTGGGGCTAAGGAGCTCGAGCATAGGCGTATCCAGGACATCAGGAGCGGGTTGGAACTCGGGACCTCGAGCATAAGCGGATCCAGAACATCAATACGGGGGTGGGGCTAAGGAGCTCGAGCATAGGCGGATCCAAGACATCAGTAGGGGGTGGGGCTAAGGAGCTCCAGCATAGGCGGATCCAGGACATCAGTTCGGGGGTGGGGTTAAGGAGCTCGAGCATAGGCGGACCCAGGACATCAGTACGGGGGTGGGCTAAGGAGATCGAGCATAGGCGAATCCAGGACATCAGCACGGAGGTGGGGCTAAGGAGCACGAGCATTAGCGGATCCAGGACATCAATACGGGGGTGGGGCTAAGGAGCTCGAGCATAGGCGGATCCAGGACATCAGTAGGGGGTGGGGCTAGGGAGCTCCAGCATAGGCGGATCCAGGACATCAGTTCGGGGGTGGGGTTAAGGAGCTCGAGCATAGGCGGACCCAGGACATCAGTACGGGGGTGGGCTAAGGAGACCGAGCATAGGCGAATCCAGGACATCAGCACGGAGGTGGGGCTAAGGAGCTCGAGCATAGGCGGATCCAGGACATCAGTACAAGGTGGGGTAAGGAGCTCGAGCATAGGCAGATCCAGGACATCAGTACGGGGTGGGGCTAGGGAGCTCGAGCATAGGCGGATCCAGGACAGTACGAAGGTGGGGCTACGGAGTTCGAGCATAGGCGGATCCAGGACATCAGTAAGGGGGTGGGGCTGAGGAGCTCGAGCATAGGCGGATCCAGGACATCAGTACGGGAATGGGCCTCAGGAGTTGGAGCATTAGCGGATCCAGGATATCAGTTCGGTGGTGGGGCTAAGGAGCTTGAGCATAGGCGGATCAAGGATTACTAATAGAGGAGGCACCGTCCGCAGGGCAAGGGGTGTAATCCGGAGCATTGAGCGCAACTTTTGACACGTAAAATCCTTCCGATGGGCGCCAATTTTTGCATCTTAGGGGGAAAGGGTGGGAAGTGAAATTTCAGGGGTGCCATCGAATGTTTGAGGGGCGCCGTGGCCATTTCAGGGGGTGCTGAGGATCGACCAAAGGGGGGGGTGCACGTGCCTCCTATCCCCCCCGCTACCCTGAATTCACCTTTTAGCTCCAGCCTCTCTGCCATTGCCTCCAAACATCCTTTGCTCATGCTATAGCTCTAGGCATTTTCACATGGGGGGGGACTTAAGCCCACTAGCCTCGCCCCTTGTATCCGCTATCGTATTTAGACATGTAAATAATATATAAATCTCGTTGCACTCTATTCCATATTGTCGAACAATATTAATGAGAGGAAATCGGTCATGCAGATTTTGAATCCGGTCTTCAGGTCAATGAAAGGTCACTGCGCATGCGCAGTGGAACTAATGGTAACAGAGGCTATCCCGGCAACCTACGGGTCGATTTTTTTGAAATTTTGTTAACAAGAAAATGACACGGAGTGAAAACCACAAATAATGTCATAGTGAAGCTGCACTGCCCTGCGCATGCGCAGTAGAAATCTTAAAGATAAGCCTTAAAGGTGAGGATATTTCAGAAGAGGACATGGACAGAGGAGAGCGAACATGCTTAAATTTAGTATGAAAGTTTTGACACCCTTGCTTACTACAAAGGTAAGTGCGCATGCGCATTAGAACGCATGGTCAGGGAGGCTATCTCGGGAGCCAATAGACCGATTGGGCTCAAAATTTGAGAGTAATAGCAGAATACTATCTGCTAATCCCAATTCACGGAATTATGACATTGCATTGTGCTGCGCATGCTCAGTATGAATTCTAAGCAATATTAGGCTATAAGGGATAGTTTAGTTCAGGAGACAAACAAACGACACACCAACATGCTTCACTCAATTATAACGGTATCTTCGCTCTCATTCACTGCAGACTTTACTGCGCATGCGGACTGGGACTTAGGATAACCGAAGCTAACTCGGCAACAAATAGGCTAAATTGTGTGAAGATCTCCAGGTGTAGGTGAAATATGGTCGGCAAACCCATAATATTTTATATTGTATCTCCTTTCTTCTGGGCATAGCCAGTCTTTACTTAACAAACCAAACTTTATACGTGTGATTATTTATGTGATGACATGAACAGACGACAAACGTGGCGCAGTGTGCAGAGACATGTTAGTTTAGGAAAACATGGACTTACACATGGGACTGAATGTAGTCAGAATGAGAACATTAGACCTCAAGTCCCAACATCGCGTTAGTATATGTATCATACTGCTGAAAACACTCGCCTGTCAATCGAACTGCTTGCCTAACGTACATTGTCACCGGCTTCTCCTGCGCCGGAGCGGCACCTGCCGAGGCCGCAGGCCGAGGTAGTAGTAGTAGTAGTTGTTGTCTGTTCTGAGGACTGGTATCAGATACGTGAAACTTGCAGGGATGAAAGGCAGGAACCCATAAAAAATCCCGACGACTGCAGATTTTCGAATTTTGCAAAAACTTTTCCAAAATTTTGGATTATATTTTTCTATACTTTTATTTTTCTATTTTTCTATTTTTAGTCTACAGCTCTCAAACTTACACTCTTTTACACACAATCAATTACCAGTTGTTGCTCAAAGTTTGAAGCAAAAAATTCAAATTTGTACTTCCAAAATGATTTTTTGAAACTTTTACCTCCAACTTGTAGTGAAATGCATTACCAAAGTTATAAGTTCGAAATATCTGAAGATATGATGCTAGGTGTTCCAAACTGGATTTTTACAGACAGAATGGACTGTGCATTACTGCATAGACACTAAACTGAACCAAAAGCATAATTTTGAAGGTCAGTTTTGGCCCTTTTACCAAAACATTGCAATTATGGCCTAAAACTTTAAAACCATATACCTTTCAAAATTCTGGACATTTTTGAACGCAGTTTTCTTTGTTGAGATGGGTATTGTCATTACAACAACATATTCTAAACGCAAATTTCTGAGTTAATGGGAAATATTTTTCTGCAAAATATACAATACTTTTTTGTATTTTTGGGAATTTAGGACTACATATTTCCTAATTTTCTTTTCGAAATTGGTACCAAAAAAAGCCCGGCTTAAGTTCTACAACCGTCTGCCTGACCATACCCGCGCGTCTCCCATAGGTTTTGAGCTATATGATGATAAAGACTGAATTTGATGCGGTTTTCATAGGTTGTAATAGGTTCATCACGTAATAAAGTGCCTTTATACTGAACTGAGCTATATGGCTCTTTCTAAACTTTTAGTATGGGAAATTATGAGCTCTGCCGTTTTTGTTTCATGACGCTCCGACGACTAGTTCGCCACTGAGGGGCAAAATACTTCGGTCCCGTTTTTCCCGCAGCAGTAGTGACGCAATTCTGCCCTTCTTGCATGGACCTTCTGTGCTGCGGCAGTAGGCTGCAGCCGGTAAATGCGTGCAAGAAAGGCACAACATTTTTATCCGAGTGCATACAGCGGGTGGCTAGCCGGTCGGGGCGGACGGGAACCTGACTAGAAGGCAGAGGGTGCCGAGGCGTGTTTAGAGATCCGAGGAAGTGAGCAGTGATGCCCTCAGGTATCTAGGGAACGGTAGCAGGGTCCAGAGGCGTGCTGAGATAGCTCATGGGAAACATTTCGGACGGGGGAGCAGTGAGGATGGGGGCTGTTACGGGACTGGAGCCTTCCCCGCCATTGCCTCCGGACCAGCTTCTGTGTTTGTATTAACCATAAATATTCTGACATTGGGGGGGGAGTTCATCCCCTAGCTCCGCCCATTGTATCTACCACCATTTGAATAGCCACCATGTATGTATATAAGCATGTGAAAGATTGAAGATTTCGTTGCACTCCGTACCAAATTACCGAACAATATCAATGAGAGGCAATCGACCATGCAGATTTCGAATGTGGTATTCAGGTCAACAAAAGGTCACTGCGCATGCGCACTGGAACTAATGGTAACAGAGGCTATCTCGGCAACCCACGGGTCGATTTTCTTGAAATTTTGTGAACAGAAGAACATCACGAAATGTAAGGAAAAAATGTCATTGAAGCTGCACTGCTCTGCGCATGCGCAGCAGAAATTATGGAAATAAGCCTGTAAGGCGAGGATATTTAAGAGGAGTACCTGAACAGAGGGAAAACCAACGTGCTTAAAGTTAGCATGAATGTTTTGTCACCCTTGGTAACAAGAAAGGTCAGTGCGCATGCGCATTAGAACTTATGGTCATGGAGGCTATCTCGGGAACCAATAGACCGATTTCGCTCAAATTTTTGCGAGTAAAAGCAGAATAGCATCTGCTAATCCTAATTGATGGCATTATGACGCTGCACTATTATGCGCATGTGCAGTAGGAATTCTAAGGAATAATAGGCTCTAAGGGATCATTTAGACCAGGAGACAAACAAACGGCATATTAACACGCGCATTGACGGGGGTCTGAGCCACCTTTGCATTGACGGGGGGCGGGTACCCGCTCCCCTAAGATCTCGAGAACCGCGGTAGGTAGCGAAAAACGGTAAACGGCGTTGGGCTGCCCATCCACTTCTCCATCGAAAACAATTGAACCATTTTTTTGTCAGGTCACATTTAAGGTCATGAGAGGTCAAAACATGCCCGTCATAGAGATAACATGTAAAATTCAGTTTTTCGGGCATTACATCTAAACAAGTAAAGATAGAGCAAAACGACTTGAACTATATGAATCCTCTTAGCAAGCCGAATCGAATGATATATAATTTGACCTTGCTAGGTCAAATCAAGGATTTGACCTGACCTGAGGTCAGGTCAGGGTCAAATTATATAGAATGCATATCATTAGAACTGCAAAGCCCAGGCCAGTCTAAAGCAGCTAAAATAAATGCTCTATCACCATCCGTTACTGAGTTATTCCGTAAAAACCATTTTCCCATGTATTTCCAATGGAGAGGTCATGCCTCGTACCTGACCTTAGGTCATCGATATCAAAAATACCGGAACATATGTTAGAGAACTCGGTGGGGCCATTATGTGATATGAGTTTCAATCGGATAAGTTCACCCTGCTCCGACTAATGCTATCTTAAACTTTTTTTGAGGTTGGGTCACTTGACCTGTACTGGTGACCTGACCTGAGATGACCTAACCTTAAAATTTTCACAGAAGTTGTAAAAATGATGAGGGAAAAGGTACACCAAGTACGGCGGCGCTACGCGCCGCCGTTTTTTTACTATCTCCGAAAAACCCGAGGGGGGCGGGTAACCGCCCCCCCGTCAATGCCCGTGTTAACATGCTTCAGTCAACTATAACGGTATCTTTGCTCTCATTCACTGCAGACGTTACTGCGCATGCGGACTGGGAGTAGGGTAACGGAAGCTAACTCGTTAACAAATTGGCTGAATTGGGTGAAAATCTGCAAGTATAGGCGAAATACGGTCGGCAAACCCATCATATTTTATAATGTATCTCCTTTCTTCTGGTCATGCCCAGTCTTTACTTAACAAAACAATCATTATACGTGTGTTTATCTATGTGATGACATGAACAGAGGGCAACCGTGACGCAGTGTGCAGAGACATGCTAATGTAGGAAAACATGGGCTTACACAGGGGATTGAATGGAGCCATAATGAGAACACAAAACCTAAAACTCCAACATTGCGTTGTTATAAGTATCAAACTGCTGAAAACACTCGCCTGTCAATCGAACTGTTTGGCTAACGTACATTGTCACCGGCTTCTCCTGCGCCGGAGCGGCACCTGCCGAGGCCGCAGGCCGAGGTAGTAGTAGTAGTAGTAGTTGTTGTCTGTTCTGAGAACTGGTATCAGATACTTGAAACTTGCAGGGATGAAAGGCAGGAACCCATAAAAAATCCCAACGGCTGCAGATTTTCGAATTTTGCAAAAACTTTTAGAAAATTTTGGATTATATTTTTCTAAACTTTTATTTTTTTATTTTTCTATTTTTAGTCTACAGCTCTCAAACTTACACCCTTTTACACACAATCAATTACCAGTTGTTGCTCAAAGTTTGAAGTAAAAATCCAAATTTGTACTTCCAAAATGATTTTTTGAAACTTTTACCTCCAACTTGTAGTGAAATGCATTAACAAAGTTATAAGTTCGAAATATCTGAAGATATGATGCTAGGTGTTCCAAAGTGGATTTTTACAGACAGAATGGACTGTGCATTACTGCATAGACACTAAACTGAACCAAAAGCATAATTTTGAAGGTCAGTTTTGGCCCTTTTTCCAAAACATTGCAATTATGGCCTAAAACTTTAAATCCGTATAACTTTCAAAATTCTTGACATTTTTGAACGCAGTTTTCTTTGTGGAGATGGGTATTGGCATTACAACAACATATTCTAAACTCAAATTTCTGAGTTAATGGGAAATATTTTTCTACAAAAAATACAATTTTTTTTTTGTGGAATTTATGACTATATATTTCCAAATTTTCTTTTCAACATTGGTACCAAGAAAAAGCCCGGCTCAAGTTCTACAACCGTCTGCCTGACCATACCCGCGCGTCTCCCATAGGTTTTGAGCTATATGATGATAAAGACTGAATTTGATGCGGTTCTCAAAGATTGTAATAGATTCATCACGTGATAAAGTGCCTTTATACTCATTTGAGATATATGGCTCTCTCTATACTTGTAGTATGGGAAATTATGAGCTCTGCCGTTTTTGTTTCATGACGCTCCGACGACTAGTTCGCCACTGAGGGGCAAAATACTTCGGTCCCGTTTTTCCCGCAGCAGTAGTGACGTCATTCTGCCCTTCTTGCATGGACCTTCTGTGCTGCGGCATAAGGCTGCAGCCGGTAAATGCGTGCAAGAAAGGCATAACATTTCTATCCGAGTGTATACAGCGGGTGGCTAGCCGGTCGGGGCGGACGGGAACCTGACTAGAGGGCAGAGGGTGCCGAGGCGTGTTGAGAGATCCGAGGAAGTGAGCAGTGATGCCCTCAGGCATCTAGGGAACGGTAGCAGGGTTCAGAGGCGTGCTGAGAAAGCTCATGGGAGACATTTCGGACGAGGGAGCAGTGAGGATGGGGGCTGGTACGGGACTGGAGCCTTCCTCGCCATTGACTCGGAACAGCTTCTGTGTTTGTATTAACCATAGATATTCTGACATTGGGGGGGGAGTTCAGCCCCTAGCTCCGCCCATTGTATCTACCACCATTTGAATAGCCACCATGTATGTATATAAGCATATGAAAGATTGCAGATTTCGTTGCACTCCGTACCAAATTATCGAACAATATCAATGAGAGGCAATCGACCATGCAGATTTCGAATGTGGGATTCAGGTCAACAAAAGGTCACTGCGCATGCGCACTGGATTTAATGGTAACAGAGGCTATCTCGGCAACCTACGGGTCGATTTTTTTGAAATTTTGTGAACAAAAGAATAGCACGAAATATAAGTCAAAAATGTCATTGAAGCTGCACTGCTCCGCGCATGCGCAGAAAAAAATTATGAAAATAAGCCTGAAAGGCTAGGATATTTCAGAGGAGGACCTGAACAGAGGGAAAGCCAACGTGCTTAAAGCTAGCATGAATGTTTTGTCACTGTCGTGAAAACTTTTCACTCGGCTGTGTTTAAGTTGAAGTGGTAAGACCTCGTCGCGCCATTATATGATGAAAAGATGTTGGTTCCTCTTTCTTCTGTATTGCCTCGCGTTGTGTAAAGGCAGGTTATAGCAGCGATGAATATAAGTCCAACAGGTATTAAAGCAGTCGGTCTTCACTCGGAATGGCAGCGCCAATTAATATACGTAGAGGTGTCGAATAAAAATACGCGTCGCTACAGATCACTCACTCTCTGTCAACCTATCTTCTACAAGCGTGATTAACGGTGACCTAGCCTAATCCAGCGTGACCTGGCGTGGTCTGATGCTGTCTGACGCGATGCCGACCGTCGCCGGCGCCTGACTGCAGAGGTCCGCTGGTGAAGACGGTTCTAAGCGCACTCCCCCGAGACAACAGCGGGTAGCCAGTTACATATGTCCATCTCACCGAAACAACAGGGCAGTGGACGCCCACCACACACGCCAATGAAATGACTGGATTTGTGAAAAAAGATAGACGTCACAGCAACGTCAGAAACTGATGAAAGCTTTCATCAGGCAACTGTAGAAGCACCGGGTTACAGAAGTCATACGCATGACATCACCTGCCTGGGCCGTCGCTCGCTGTGCCAGAGCACTGGACACCGGATGCAAAGTCATCAAAACGCGGCGCGGCCGACGTCTCGGGCCAGCTCTGGGCCGTGGCAGCAGGGGTGGCTCGCCACACCATGCATTTATGACTACATGCTATGAATATTGAAGTAGAGTAGTAAGTTAGAACTATAACAGTAAAATATGGTATACAAATTAGCATAATTAGGTGCCATTATTAATTTTTGTTACATCACATCACGCGGTCCTTAAATGAGATTTTGGTTTTTAATCATCCAACATCTTCGTTGGTACGATTACACAACAATATGGTTCACTCGTCATTCGGATACTTGCTCGAACATACACGCGTCACATATATCACTTTCCATCATACACTAGATCCATGAACGTGTCTCTGGAATCACTATTTGCACTGATGTCCATGATTGGTGCTTGAACCGAAGGTGATGCTTTTGGAGAGGATCGAAAGGTTTCCAGACGTTTCCGCCTGAGGTTACATTTTCGTAACCTGGTTGAGAGAGTGGTTAGTGGGAGTATGCATATTAGTATATGTTGAATCATCATTCTTTAGCACACAAGCAGATGAGTTTCTATACTGAAAATCAACTTAAACTAACATCTTTATACGACAAGTAGATGCGTTTGACCCGTTGTCAAACCTAAACTCATGCTATAATAAAATCATTTTCGCTGCAACCATCAAGGTCCTGATACGTCACCTTACGGTAACCAAATGGTTCTTTATCATAACCATTTTGGTCCAGATTACATACATTTTACTCTCAGGTAAAGTAGACTAACTGATTGCACAAAACTGATTGTGAAGTCAGTAACATGACTTGATTCTTTTACGTTATTTCTACTCATTTCACTTTCCAGTGAAGTACACTTTGCTATCTTCATAACACAATTCTTACTTTAACAACATGGCGACTATATTGTTTAACAGATCCATCTTTTGTTCAACACTTAGTGAAGAACTGCTTGTCTCCACGTTTTCCTTCTTATCCTTACTTGCAGTATTTACATTATTTACATCTGTACAATCCAGATCCGATATTTCGGAATCTGAGGTAAAATCCTCTGCAAGGATTTTATCAGGGGACAATCACTGTCAGAATCTGATTCACGGTCACGCTTGACTGGTACAATTTCATCCATACCTACTTCTTCATCCGAATCCACTGTTTCACATGCCCGTTTAGATTCAGGCAAAGGAGATTCTAAAGTGCGTTTTGCACAAGCTGTTTTCTCTTTTTTAATTTGTTTTGCCAATTTAGCCAACGGAATGTTGTCTTCTTCGTCTGAGGAAGAGTTATTCATTCGCTTTGCCAGCCTAGATAGCGGAATGTCATCCTCGTTATCGGATGAAATGTTCGTTTTTGGTGAGCCAGAACATGGGTTAAGTTGAGGGTCAGATGATTTTAGCTCCGAATGTTCCACTGACACAGATGAATCATCTTCATCTTCATAGTAAGCAAATTTTGAAGCACGCACAGGCTGAGTTCTCAATGGGATCCTTGACTTCATTTTTTCTTCATGTTTTCTATTGATATGGGTCGGATCATTGGAAACATTACACCAAGGGGTGTTAGGATCTGCGAGTCTCAAATTTTGAGCGTTAACTGTTTTTGTTCCTCCTTCAAGCTGATGCTTAATGACGAAAGTGACGTCACTAAGTGCTTTCACCACACGGTAGTAGGGTTTCCAATGGGAGGTTAATTTTGTAGTGGAGCCAGGAGCAGTGGAGGGATTGCGGAAATATACCATATCACCGACTTTAAATTTCACGGGTTTTGACTTTCTATCGTAATACATCTTGTTCTTTTCATGCCCTAGAGCCAAATTATGACGTACTTCATGATAAGCACGGCTGAGATTTTCAAGCGTGGCGGGAAGGTACTCTTCACCTAGATATTTGTACTTCGGTGACAGTAACGTGTCCATGGGAAGTACGGGATCGCGGCCATGTAAAATGTAAAATGGGCTGTGTTTCGTGGTTTCATTTTTAGCGGTCCGATATGCTGAAAGTACTGATGAAAGTTTGGTATCCCAATCACGTTGATTTCTACTCACTAATTTAGCTAGCATGTCGTTTTGCACACGGTGATACTTCTCACACCGTCCGTTTGACTGAGGATGGTACACTGAGGTTCTGATGTGTTTAATGTTGAAAAAGGCCGAAATTTTATCAATGACTACATTGCAAAACTCTGTGCCATTATCTGACACTATGACACGAGGGCAGGAGTGTCTGGGAATGATGTGCTCTATGAGAACCTGAGCTACAGTTTCTGCACTTTTTGAGTCAGTTGCAAATGATTCAGGCCAGCCAGAAAACAAATCGACAATGTTGATTATGAAACGGTTTCCGTTGTAACTTTCAGGGAATGGTCCACATGTATCAATTGCAATCATTTCAAATGGGTATTTTGGAATCTGCATGTCCTGAAGGGGTGGTCTTTGTTTCTTGAGCTTTCTCATGTTACATGCCACACAGATTTTGAGATGGTTTACTACATCACGGTACATTCCTGACCAATAGTAACGAGACCTAAGTTTGTCATATGTTTTATCTATGCCCAAATGTCCACCAAAATATCCAGAGTGAATTTCCTCTACTAATGGTTTCTGAAGGAACTTGGGTATACAAATCTGAAGTCCAGGATGAGGGTTGCATTTTGATGTATCTGAAATACGATACAGAATGTTGTCCAAAACCACATAATGTTTGAATGCATCCTGATAATTCGGATCTTCTGGATTTTGCAGGATCTGCATGATCCTTTGAATATCCTCGTCTTCGCTTTGAAGAGTTTCGAGGTCTGGGTGCTTTTCTAAGAACTCTTTGAACTTCTCCTTGTGATCGGCTTTCTCATCAGTCGGGCAGGGTTCGACTGTTGGATCCAGTTGCACTGGAGGTGCATGATCAGAATCAATAATGTTGACCTCGTTTGGAGGTTCTAGCCTGGAAAGGCTATCAGCCACTATGTTTTGACGACCAGTGACGTACTTAATATCGCAGCCATATTCATCCAGAATGATGGCCCAACGCTGAATGCGTGGATTTCGCATCTCAGCAGTAAACAAATGCTTCAGGGGCTTGTGATCCGTCATGATTGTGAATTTTGAGCCAAATAGATAAGGACCTAATATCTGAACAGCATACACAATAGCATACGCTTCTTTCTCGATGATTGGCCAATTTTGCTGAATTTTACTAAGCTGATGGGACAGATATTGGATTACACGCTCACCTTGTTCATCCGTTTCTTGAACGAGGGCAGCCCCAATTGAGTGATTTGAGCTGTCCGTGTACAATCTGTACGGCTTGTTTGTGTCAGGATAAGCCAAAATGGGGGCTTCAGTGAGGACAATTCTCAAAGATTCAAACGCTTCTTGACATTCATCTGTCCAAGTGAAACGAGCATGTTTCTTTGTGAGTTCAGTGAGGGGTTTTGCAATTTTTGCAAAGTTTGGAATGAAACGTCGGTAGTAGGAGCACATGCCAATGAAAGAACGCACACCCTTCACGGTAGTTGGAGGTCATAGATTTCGTATGACTTCGACTTTTGACGGGTCAGGCTGAATGCCACTGGCCGACACGATGTGGCCCAAGTACTTGACTTCTTGTTTCAGAAAGTCACACTTTGACATTTTCAATTTTAGGCCAGCCTGGCGAAGCCTGCTGAAGACTTCTTCAATGTGCTCTAGGTGCTCTTCAAATGTCTTTGAGAAGATTATGACGTCATCTAGGTATGACAAAGCGTACTTATGCTGAATTCCGTGCAGAACCTTGTTCATTAGCTCAGAGAACAGTCCTGGAGCGTTGGAGAGACCAAATGGAAGACAATTAAATTCAAAGAGTCCTAGGAAGCATGTAAATGCGGTTCTATCTATGGAATCTTGGTCAGCCATAGCAATTTGCCAATATCCACTTTTGAGGTCAAGAGAGGTGAAGTATTTCGATCCTTCAAGGGATGCCAAGATGTCATCGATGCGTGAAAGCGGATAGCTGTTTTTGACAGTCACCTGATTGAGTTTTCGGTAATCTACACAGTAACGTTTTCCTCCATCTTTCTTCTCGACAATGACGATTGGACTAGCCCACGAGCTCTGACTGGGTTGGATCACACCTGCTTTCAGAAGCTCATTGAGGTGATCCTCTACCATCTGACGTTGACTGAATGGGAGGCGATAGGGCCGTTGTTTGATAGGAGGGTGATTTCCTGTGTAAATTTTCATTTTCACAAGGTCCGTTCGACCGAGATCGGTTTCACTTTTCGCAAAAAGATCCGAGTTTTGTTCGATAAGTAGTTCGATCAGCTGTTTCTGGCTCTCAGGCACGTGAGAGAGATCAGCTGTTTGGATTTTCATCGCAGGATCCAGATCAGGATGTGAACTTTCTTGGGGTTGTTCATTGGGTGTATTTTCCTGAATGCTATTGATCTCTGACGTCTCTACTACTTCGGCAAGTCCAATGACCTGGCGAGGCGGAAGAGTATAGTCACGAGTGGTCGTGTTGACGATCACTGCTGGTAAGTGACCTTTTTGGTTTGGGCGGCTCACTGAGTTTAGTACCAAGAGTCCTGGTTCCTCACAGAAATATGGGGTGTTGTTCAGTGGCTGCACTGTACAGTCTTGATCGATGAGTTGGACTCTGTTGATGTACGCAGGTACTTCAACATATGACTGCGCTGGGATGGTAGTTTTCTCAGGCAGCCTCACCAATGAGGTGATGGACTGACAGTTGAGGCGTTGTGGTCTTAGTGGGATGACGTTGTTGTCGATGTTCATGGTTTTCTTTCCAAAATCAAGTTTTACACCAAACTCACTGAGAAAGTCATTTCCCAAGATGCATGAGTGTCTGAGACCTTTCACAATTTGAAACTTGAATTTTCTGCAGAATTTTGTGACTTCTACTGGCAGTTGTGCTGTTCCAAAATTTTTTAACTTGTGACCAGTTACTGACTCGAGAGGGGCATAATTTGTTGTGAAGTCAGAGACATGCTTTGAACAGATTTTGTCAAAGAATTCTTTTGAAACGATCGAAATGTCGGCTCCAGTGTCGACAAGGGTATAGGCTTTTCGATTTCCAAGATATGTCCAGCACATAGGAGTGTCCTGTTTGATGTAGATTCTAGCAATATTGTCCCTAGGACCATCGGGATCAGGGGTTTCCAACTGTTCGGTCCTGGTAACAGAAGGACATCTTAGTTTTCCGACTGTTGTTGGGCAGCTAAGTTAGCTTGTTTCGCCCTGCACACTCGCTGAGTGTGTCCAACTTTTGGCAGAACGCACAGATCGGACGACCGTCTGGTGTCCATTGATATCTTTGAGGGGGCTGGTTTGGCTCTGTCCCCGGCTGAAAAGCTTGTTGGTGCTGACATGGGGCTCTTGGAGGCTGACTCTGAGGTCGCCTCTGCCACTGGTTGGGGCGTTGTTGCCTTTGGAATGGGCGTTGGTTCTGGGGTTGCGCCTGGTATTGGCGTCTTTGCTGGGGATGCGTCTGGTTTGATGGCTGATACGTAGGGTTGGTTTTCTGATTTTTCACAACATTTTTGGTCAGTTTATCTAGTTTTGATCCAACATCTGACAAACATTTCTCCAATTTCTCTATCCTGTCGTTTTGGGAGTCGTTACGAACCACATCAATCTCCATGGGCTCCTCAGTATCGAGTTTTCCTCTGCAAAGTTCGAAAGTCCTGTCGGTTTGCTGTTCTTCACTAGCAAATTTTACTGCATCCTGAAGGGTTGAGAACTTTTTCCGAATAAGGGCTCGGGCGAGGCGATCATCAGATACGCCTTTTTGGAACACTTCTACAAGTGTTCTTTGTGAGTCTGCACTGTTTGGGTCATCAAAGACCTCACTTGCAACGTCTTGGAGACGTTCTGAGAAGTTTTGCATCAGCTCACCCTTCTTTTGTCTGATTTTTTGAAGTTTTTCCCTCGCACAGTACGGGTCTTTAAGATCACTGTATCTGTCTCTCAAGTGTCTCCTTAGTTCCAGCCACGTGATGTTAGGATTTTGAGTGATCAGTCTGCAGGCAAATTTTCCTGCGGGTCCGCTCAATGTTCTAGTAGCCAGAATTTTCATCCGCTTATCATCGGCTGTACAGGCTATCGAATCCATATCTCTTGCCCAGTCATGAAATTTGTTGGAACTTTCCCCAGAAAATGATCCAACGTGCTGTGTGAGACCTTGGACTCGAATTTCCATTGAAATATCTTTCATTGTTTCAACAAGAGTTTGTTCGGCCATAATTCAAATTATGCAAAATTTCAACACAATATAACAACAGCTTATGAAGATTCAACAGTTAAGGATGGATAAGGAATCACCTTACTTGTAGCTGATGAGATGATGTCAGAAGACTGAAGGCGAAGATGCCAGTTGCCGTTGTTCACCAGTGGATGAACCGGAGATGCTGTCCACACAGTACTGAAAATGTAGAATGCTACGATGAAGAAGATGAAGAATGCTGTAATGAAGCACTCTTAACCTGAAAAAGAAATTGGCTGGAGCAGTAGAACGATGTTCCTGATGTCGGATGAAATGTTGGATGACCACGAAGAACTAGATGAATGATGAGTTGAAGTCCTTGAAGCCTAAAAAAATTTGAAGTGCCTTGCAGCCTGAAAAAATATCTTCAAGAGTTGAATCTTGAATAAGAAGTGAAGTGACAACTTGAAAAACGAAGAACTTAGATGGCTGTCGCAGAAAACGGTGATGACCTCTAGTTGAGATGAATCCTGGAACTGATAAACTCGACGATAGAATTGAAGATCTCGATGAACCAGCTTGTAAAGTTGACAGAGAAGTGTTTAAAGATGTTTCACGGCGTAGCTGGAAAACTGAAGTCCTTGAAGTACTTGTTGGCGAATTTTCGATTTTTCTCGGTGTCCAATTTTATCCGGGTCACGGCACCAATTTGTCGTGAAAACGTTTCACTCGGCTGCGATTAAGTTGAAGTGGTAAGACCTCGTCGCGCCATTATATGATGAAAAGATGTTGGTTCCTCTTTCTTCTGTATTGCCTCGCGTTGTGTAAAGGCAGGTTATAGCAGCGATGAATATAAGTCCAACAGGTATTAAAGCAGTCGGTCTTCACTCGGAATGGCAGCGCCAATTAATATACGTAGAGGTGTCGAATAAAAATACGCGTCGCTACAGATCACTCACTCTCTGTCAACCTATCTTCTACAAGCGTGATTAACGGTGACCTAGCCTAATCCAGCGTGACCTGGCGTGGTCTGATGCTGTCTGACGCGATGCCGACCGTCGCCGGCGCCTGACTGCAGAGGTCCGCTGGTGAAGACGGTTCTAAGCGCACTCCCCCGAGACAACAGCGGGTAGCCAGTTACATATGTCCATCTCACCGAAACAACAGGGCAGTGGACGCCCACCACACACGCCAATGAAATGACTGGATTTGTGAAAAAAGATAGACGTCACAGCAACGTCAGAAACTGATGAAAGCTTTCATCAGGCAACTGTAGAAGCACCGGGTTACAGAAGTCATACGCATGACATCACCTGCCTGGGCCGTCGCTCGCTGTGCCAGAGCACTGGACACCGGATGCAAAGTCATCAAAACGCGGCGCGGCCGACGTCTCGGGCCAGCTCTGGGCCGTGGCAGCAGGGGTGGCTCGCCACACCATGCATTTATGACTACATGCTATGAATATTGAAGTAGAGTAGTAAGTTAGAACTATAACAGTAAAATATGGTATACAAATTAGCATAATTAGGTGCCATTATTAATTTTTGTTACAGTCACCCTTGGTAACAACAAAAGTCAGTGCGCATGCGCATTAGAACTTATGGTCATGGAGGCTATCTCGGGAGCCATTAGACCGATTTCGCTCAAATTTTTGCGAGTAAAAGCAGAATATCATCTGCTAATCCTAATTGATGGTATTATGACCCTGCACTATTATGCGCATGTGCAGTAAGATTTCTAAGGAATAATAGGCTATAAGGGATCATTTAGACCAGGAGACAAAAAAACGGCATATTGACATGCTTCAGTCAACTATAACGGTATCTTTGCTCTCAATCACTGCAGACGTTACTGCGCATGCGGACTGGGACTTAGGGTAACCGAAGCTAACTCGTTAACAAATTGGCTGAATTGGGTGAAAATCTGCAGGTATAGGTGAATTACGGTCGGCAAACCCATCATATTTTATATTGTATCTCCTTTCTTCTGGTCATGCCCAGTCTTTACTTAACAAAACAACCATTATACGTGTGTTTATTTATTTGATGACATGAACAGAGGGCAAACGTGGCGCAGTGTGCAGAGACATGCTAATTTAGGAAAACATGGGCTTACAAAGGGGATTGAATGGAGTCATAACTAGAACACAAGACCTAAAGTCCGAAAATTGTGTTGGTATAAGTATCATACTGCTGAAAACACTCGCCTGTCAATCGAACTGTTTGCCTAACGTACGTTGTCACCGGCTTCTCCTGCGCCGGAGCGGCACCTGCCGAGGCCGCAGGCCGAGGTCTGTTGTTGTTGTTGTCTGTTCTGAGCGCTGGTATCAGAGACCTAAAACTTTTGTGGATAGAAGGCACTTCCAAATGAATAAGCACCACGGTTGTCAATTTTCAAAATTTTCAAAATTTTGCCCAGAATTTTGCATTATGTGATTTTTAACTTTTATTTCTATTTTTTGCTAATTCATCTAGACTCTTCAAACTTGCACCCTTTTACATCAGGGAAATTTGTAGTTCACACAAAAAGTTGGAAAGAAAAAGGTTTAAATTTAAGGCTCTAAATTAGCTTTTAAACTTTGCACCCTAAATTTGGTATAAAACTCATGGTCTAAACTACAGGCTCGAAATATCTGAAGCTACAGCAGTTCAGGTTCTGAGTCAAATACCAACTTAAAGGCCGGTTTGTGCAGTACTGCACAAACACAGAAACAAAACAAAAACGGAAATTTAAGGGTCTTTTTTGGCCCATTCTGCGAAGGTCTGCATTTCCCAAAATATCAGTCAAACCCCTATATCTTCCGATCTGATTAATAAAAATTAGTTCCCATTTCAGATAATAAAAGAGAATAGCCTCCTTTATTATATATTCAGAGATAAAAACTTTCAGACTGAAACTTTTTATTTAAGAGGCAAAAATAAAATATAAGTTTTTAAAATTTTTATTCTCAGCCCCCTGGTTTCCAGACCATGATAGCTACGGTATTGAACTTAACACGGCTGGATAGAAAACTTCGTTGCCGTCATTTTTCTCACTCATACCCCCCACTTAGCTCTTACGGCTTCCGCGCTAACAGCCGTAAAATACATTTCAAAGTGGTAATTTTATCGGTTCATTTTTGCTTCACACCAGGATTTCGAATGGTTAATATAGATGGAAGTGGATGAAATTCGGCAAAAAGCTAGATCAAAGACATATCTTGCCATTGCAACAGGTTCCATATCATTCCAACAACAGTGTACCTTTAATTGAATGTAATACACAATGCTAGTATGTTTCCCGCTCTAAAACTCAACCCGCCGTTCGGCCGTACCGTCGCTGCGGGCGGCGCACTGGTAGCTGCTATGAGAGACAGATGCCATGGCATGCTGTAGACCAGCGCAAATGCCCAGTGGTGGCAGGGTAGTCTGTCTCGTTTCGGCTCCTCTCCTCGTGCGGCGGGCGCCTTGTCTATTAGATATTCATATCAGTCGGACGGCCGGGTGGCGGCCGTGCGGTAGGGTCCCGCTCGCTGCGGCGACTTGCGACGAATAAAAAACAAAATGGTGGTCAGGAACTGGTTTGCTTGTTTGGTTTGTTGTGTTTTGTTTCTTTATGTGTGTCCAAATCTTACTGTGTATGTGTATGAAAGGTCCGGTAAAAGTGATGTGTTTTATGAGAGAGATAAGAGAGGCCCCCACCACTTAAGCCTTCGGGCTTTTGCGTCAATCTATTTGTTATACCTGTCATATTGTTTCTGTCCAATAAAAGTTTATCATCTATCTATCTATCTACCCACTAGTAAATGCATCCTCTAACCATAGGTAACACTGGCCAAAGGATCCACCGTTGCACACCATTTCTTTTCCAGCCGAATAAACCTCTTTGTGGTGATACCATGACACGTGACTCCTTGCACTCCCTGCTTAAATTAACTTAATAAGCAGTGGCGGATTCAGGCCGTTAGTATGGGGGTGGGGCTAAGGAGCTCGAGCATAGGCGGATCCAAGACATCAGTACCGGGGTGGGGCTAGTGAGCTCGAGCATAGGCGGATCCAGGACATCAGTACGGGGTGGGGCTAAGGAGCTCGAGCATAGGCGGATCCAGGACATCAGAAGCGGGTTGGAACTCGGGACCTCGAGCATAGGCGGATCCAGGACATCAGTACGGGGGTGGGCCTAAGGAGCTCGAGCATAGGCGGATCCAGGACATCAGTAGGGGGTGGGGCTAAGGAGCTCCAGCATAGGCGGATCCAGGACATCAGTAGGGGGTGGGGCTAAGGAGCTCCAGCATAGGCGGATCCAGGACATCAGTAAGGGGGTGGGGCTAAGGAGTTCGAGCATAGGCGGACCTAGGACATCAGTAGGGGTAGGGCTATGGAGCTCAAGCAAAGGCGGATCCAGGACATCAGTACGGGAATGGACCTAAGGAGCTCGAGCATAGGCGGATCCAGGACATCAGTCCGGGGTGGGGCTAAGGAGCTCGAGCATAGGCGGACCCAGGACATCAGTACGGGGGTGGGGCTAAGGAGCTCGATCATAGGCGGATCCAGGACATCAGTACGGGGTTGGAACTCGGGACCTCAAGCATAGGCGGATCCAGGACATCAGTACGGGAATGGGGCTAAGGAGCTTGAGCATAGGCGGATCCAGGACAGTACGGAGGTGGGGCTACGGAGTTCGAGCATAGGCGGAACCAGGACATCAGTACGGGGATGGGCCTGAGGAGTTTGAGCATAGGCGGATCCAGGACATCAGTTCGGGGATGGGGCTAAGGAGCTCGAACATAGGCGGATCCAGGACATCAATACGGCGGTGGGGCTAAGGAGCTCGAGCATAGGCGGATCCAGGACATCAGTACAGGGATGGGCCTAAGGAGCTCGCTCATAGGCGGATCCAGGACATCAGTCCGGGGGTGGGGCTAAGGAGCTCGAGCATAGGCGGATCCATGACATAAGTACGGGGTGGGGCTAAGCAGCTCGAGCATAGGCGGAGCCAGGACATCAGTACGGGGATGGGGCTAGGGAGCTCGAGCATAGGCGGATCCATGACAGTACGGAGGTGGGGCTACGGAGTTCGAGCATAGGCGGATCCAGGACATCAGTAAAGGGTGGGGCTAAGAAGCTCGAGCATAAGCGGATCCAGGACATCAGCACGGGGGTAAGGGCTAAAGAGTTCGAGCATAGGCGGATCCAGGACATCAGTACGAGGGTGGGCCTAGGGAGATAGAGAATAGGCGGATCCAGGACATCAGTACGAGGGTGGGGCTAGGGAGTTAGAGCAAATTCGGATCCACGACATCAGTACGGGGGTGGGGCTAAGGAGCTCGAGCATAGGCGGATCCATGACATCAGTTGGGGGGTGGGGCTAAGGAGCTCGAGCATAGGCGGATCCAGGACATCAGTGCGGGGGTGGGGCTCCGGAGCTCGAGTAAAGGCGGATCCAGGACATCAGTACGGGGGGTGGGGCTAAGGAAATGGAGCATAGGCGGATCCAGGACATCAGTACGGAGGTGGGGCTAAGAAGTTAGAGCATAGGCCGATCCAGGATATCAGTACGGGGGTGGGGCTAAGGAAATCGAGCATAGACGGATCCAGGACATCAGTACGGGGTTGGGGCTAAGGAGCTCGAGCATAAGCGGATCCAGGACATCAGTACGGGGGTAGAGGCTAAGGAGTTCGATCATAAGCGGATCCAGGATATCAGTACGGGGATGGGACTAAGGAGCTCGAGCATAGGCGGATATAGGTCATCAGTTCGGGGCGGGGCTAAGGAGCTCGAGCATAAGCGGATCCAGGACATCAGTACGGGGTGGTGCTAAGGAAATCGAGCATAGGCGGATCCAGGAAATCAGTATGGGGTGGGGCTAGTTGGCTTGCGCATAAGCGGATCCAGGACATCAGTAGGGGGTAGGGGCTATGGAATTCGAGCATAGGCGGATCCAGGGCATTACAGAGGTGGGGCTACGGAGTTCGAGCATAGGCAAATCCAGGACATCAGTAGGGGGTTGGGGTAAGGAGTTCGAGCATAGGCGGATCCAGGACATCAGTACGGGGGTGGGGCTAAAGAGCTCGAGCATAGGCGGATCCAGGACATCAGTTCGGTGGTGGGGCTGAGGTCTCGGCTGGGGCATAACTCGGTAACAAATAGGCTGAATTGGGTGAAAATCTGCAGGTATAGGTGAAATACTGTCGGAAAACTCGTCATATTTTATCTTGCATCGCCTTCTTCTGGTCATGCTTAGACTTTGCTTAACAAAACAAACATTATAAGTGTGTTTATTTATGTGCTGACATGAACAGAGGGCAAGCGTGGTGCAGTATGCAGATACATGCTAATTTAGGAAAACATGGGCCTAGACAGGGCATTAAATGGAGCCATAATGAGAACACAAAACCAAAAACTCAAACATTGCGTATTTATAAGTATCAAACGGCTGAAAACACTCGCCTGTCAATCGAACTGTTTGGCTAACGTACATTGTCACCGGCTTCTCCTGCGCCGGAGCGGCACCTGCCGAGGCCGCAGGCCGAGGTTGTTGTTGTTGTTGTTGTCTGTTCTGAGCGCTGGTATCAGAGACCTAAAACTTTTGTGGATAGAAGGCACTTCCAAATGAACAAGCACCACGGTTGTGAATTTTCAAAATTTTCAAAATTTTGCCCATAATTTTGCATTATGTGATTTTTAATTTTTATTTTTTTATTTTTTACTAATTCATCTAGACTCTTCAAACTTGCACCCTTTTACATCAAGGAAATTTGTAGTTCACACAAAAAGTTGGAAAGAAATAGCTTTAAATTTAGGGCTCTAAATTAGCTTTTAAACTTTGCACCCTAAATTTGGCATAAAACTCATGGTCTAAACTACAGGCTCGAAATATCTGAAGCTACAGCAGTTCAGGTTCTGAGTCAAATATCAACTTAAAGGTCGGTTTGTGCAGTACTGCACAAACACAGAAACAAAACAAAAACGGAAATGTAAGGGTCCTTTTTGGTCCATTCCGTGAAGGTCTGCATTTCCCAAAATAACATTCAAATGCTTATATCTTCCGATCTAATTGATAAAAATTAGTTCCCATTTCAGATAATAAGAGAGAATAGCCTCCTTTATTATATATTTAGAGATAAAAACTTTCAGACTGAAACTTTTTATTTTATAGTCAAAAATAAAATATAAGTTTTTAAAATTTTTATTCTCAGCCCCTGGTTTCCAGACCAAGATAGCTACGGTATTGAACTTAACACGGCTGGATAGAAAACTTCGTTGCCGTCATTTTTCTCACTCATACTCCACACTTATCTCTTACGGCTTCCGCGCTATAAGCCGTAAAGTACATTTCAAAGTGGTAATTCTATCAGTTCATTTTTGCTTCACACCGAGGGTTTAGGGTGGTTAGAGTCATTGGAGGGAAATGAAATTTTGCATGCAGCTAGGTAAGAGACATATGTCGACATTCCATCTGCATAGATATCAATGAAACACAAAGTTACCTTTACAAACATGCCGTTTCTCCACGCAACGTTGTAGCAAATCACCACGCGTCACCCCTGCGTCCACGCCGCGGCAACGCCGGCGATCGGCGCGGCCGTTTCTGTTTATTTATGGTCTGGTAAAAAAGTACCCATTACTATCCATAATGCATCACAAGTAATTAGAGTACCGTAAAAGTCCGAGTTTACAATAAGAGTATTATGTTTCTGTTTTTGGACCATGGGTGGATCCAGGGAATAGGTAGGCTAGGTGCCCCCCTCACCCTTCTCCCCCCATCCCCCTCCCCAACCCCCCAGTCGACCATCGGCGCCCTCTGAAATTGTAAAGACACGCCTCTCAAGGTCGATGACGCTCCCTGAAATGTCGCTTCCCATACGCGGATCCAGGATTGCCTATCGGGAGCGAGGTGGAAGGGGGAAATTTCCTGGTGGGCGCTATCTACACCAGGGACGCCATTTTTGCCCGGAAACCTATCAAGTAGGCGCTAAAACCTATCAGTAGACCCCGATACCTGCATCTCGGGGAAACGACATTTCAGGGGGTGCCATCGAACTTTCCAGGGGTTTCCGGGACAATTTCAGGGGGCGCTAAGATTCTATGGGGGGCACCTGTCCCCTTTCCCCCTTGGATCCGCCTATGTCGTTTTGGGGGGGCACGGAGGTGGGGTCGTTACGGGTGTGGGGGTAAGGAGCTCGAGCATAAGCGGATCCAGGACATCAGCATGGGGGTAGGGGCTAAAGAGTTCGAGCATAGGCAGACCCAGGACATCAGTACGAGGGTGGGGCTAGGGAGTTAGAGCATAAGCGGATCCAGGACATCGGTACTAGGGTCGGGCTAGGGAGTTAGAGCATAGGCGGATCCAGGACATCGGTACGAGGGTCGGGCTAGGGAGTTAGAGCATAGGCGGATCCAGGACATTAGTACGGGGATGGGGCTAAGCAGCTGAGCATTAGCGGATTCAGGACATCAGTACGGGGTGAGACTCGGGAGTTCCAGCATAGGTGGATCCAGGACATCAGTAGGGGGGTAGGGGCTACGGAGTTCGAGCATAGGCGGATCCAGGATATTAGTACGGGGATGGGGCTAAGGAGATCGAGCATAGGCGGATCTAGGACATCTGTACGGGGGTGGAGATAAGGAGCTCGAGCATAGGCTGATCCAGGACATCAGTATGGGTGTGGGGCTAAGGAGCTCGAGCAGAGGCGGATCTAGGACATCAGTACGGCGGTGGGGCTAAGGGGCTTGAGTATAGGCGGATCAAGGACATCAGTACGGGGGTGAGGCTAAGGAGCTCGAGCATAAGCGGATCCAGGACATCAGAACGTGGGTAGGGGCTAAAGAGTTCGAGCATAGACGGATCCAGGACATCAGTACGGGGGTGGGGCTAAGAAGCTCGAGCATAAGCGGATTCAGCTGATCAGTACCGGGGTGGGGCTCGGGAGGTCGAGCATTGGCGGATCTAGGACATTAGTACGGTGGTGGGGCTCGGGCGTTCCAGCATAGGCGGATCCAGGACAATAGTAGGGAGGTAGGGGCTAAAGAGTTCGAGTATAGGCGAATCCAGGGCAGTACGGAGGTAGGGCTACGGAGTTCGAGCATAGGCAGATCCAGGACATCAGTTCGGGGGTGGGGCTAAGGAGCTCGAGCATAGGCGGATCCAGGACATCAGTGCAGGGGTGTGGCTCCGGAGCTCGAGTAAAGGCGGATCCAGGACATCAGTGGGGGGGGTAGGGGCTACGGAGTTCGAGTATAGGCGGATCCAGGACATCAGGAAGAAGGTGGGGTAAGGAGCTCGAGCATAGGCGGATCCAGGACATCAGTAGGGGGTAGGGGCTAAGGAGTTCGAGCATAGGCGGATCCAGGACATCAGTACGGAGGTGGGGCTAAAGAAGTTCGAGCTTAGGCGGATCCAGGACATCAGTACGGGGGTGGGGCTAAGGAGCTCCAGCAAAGGCGGATCCAGGCCTCAGTACAGGGGTGGGGCTAAGGAGCTCGAGCATAGGCGGATCCAGGACATCAGTACGGGAGTGGGGCTAAGGAGCTCGAGTATAAGCGGAGCCAGGATATCAGTACGGGGGTAGAGGCTAAGGAGTTTGAGCATAGGCGGATCCAGCATATCGGTACGGGGATTGGGCTAAAGAGATCCAGCAAAGGCGGATCCAGGACATCTGTACGGAGGTGGGGCTAAGGAGCACGAGCATAGGCGGATCCAGGACATCAGTATGGGTGTCGGGCTAAGGAGCTCGAGCAGAGGCGGATCCAGGACGTCAGTACGGGGCTGGGGTAAGAGGCTCGAGTATAGGCGGATAAAATACATCAGTACGGGGGTGGGGCTAAGGAGCTCGAGCATAAGCGGATCCAGGACATCAAGGGGCTAAAGAGTTAAAACAGGGAGGGGCTAAAGAGTTATAACATAAGCGGATCCAGGACATCAGTACGGGAGTGGGGCTAAGGAGCTCGAGCATAAGCGGGTTCAGGACATCAGTACGTGGGTGGGGCTCGGGAGCTCAAGCATAGGCGGATCCAGGACATCAGTAGGGGTAGGGGCCAAGGAGTTCAAGCATAGGCGGATCCAGGGCAGTATAGAGGTGGGGCTACGGAGTTCGAGCATAGGCAGATCCAGGACATATGTAAGGGGGTGGGGTAAGGAGCTCGAGCATAGGCGGATCCAGGACATCAGTTCGGTGGTGGGGCTGAGGTCTCGAGCTGGGGCATAACTCGGTAAAAAATAGGCTGAATTGGGTGAAAATCTGCAGGTATAGGTGAAATACCGTCGGAAAACCCATCATATTTTATATTGTATCTCCTTTCTTCTCGTCATGCCCAGTCTTTGCTTAACAAAACAAACATTAGGCGTGTGTTTATTTCTTTGATGATATGAACAGAGGGCAAGCATGGTGCAGTATGCAGAGACATGCTAATTTAGGAAAACATGGGCCAAGACAGGGGATTGAATGGAGCCATAATGAGAACACAAAACCTAAAACTCCAACATTGCGTTGTTATAAGTATCAAACTGCTGAAAAAAACTCGCCTGTCAATCGAACTGTTTGGCTAACGTACATTGTCACCGGCTTCTCCTGCGCCAGAGCGGCACCTGCCGAGGCCGCAGGCCGAGGTCTGTTGTTGTTGTTGTTGTTGTCTGTTCTGAGCGCTGGTATCAGAGACCTAAAACTTTTGTGGATAGAAGGCACTTCCAAATGAATAAGCACCACGGTTGTCAATTTTCAAAATTTTGCCCAGAATTTTGCATTATGTGATTTTTAACTTTTATTTTTCTATTTTTTCCTAATTCATCTACAGTCTTCAAACTTGCACCCTTTTACATCAGGGAAATTTGTAGATCACACAAAAAGTTTGAAAGAAAAAGTTATAAATTTAAGGCTCCAAATTAGCTTTTAAACTTAGAACCCCAAATTAGCACCCTAAATTTGGCATAAAACTCATAGTCTAAACTACAGGCTCGAAATATCTGAAGTTACAGCAGTTCAGGTTCTGAGTCAAATACCAATTTAAAGGCCTGTTTGTGCAGTACTGCACAAACACAGAAACAAAACAAAAACGGAAATTTAAGGGTCCTTTTTGGCCCATTCTGCGAAGGTCTGCATTTCCCAAAATATCAGTCAAACCCTTATATCTTCCGATCTAATTAAGATAAATTAGTTCCCATTTCAGATAATAAAAGAGAATAGCCTCCTTTATTATATATTTAGAGATAAAAAGTTTCAGACTGAAACTTTTTATTTTAGAGGCAAAAATAAAATATAAGTTTTTAAAATTTTTATTCTCAGCCCCCTGGTTTCCAGACCGTGATAGCTACGGTATTGAACTTAACACGGCTGGATAGAAAACTTCGTTGCCGTCATTTTTCTCACTCATACCCCCCACTTATCTCTTACGGCTTCCGCGCTATCAGCCGTAAAATACATTTCAAGGTGGTAATTTTATCGGTTCATTTTTGCTTCACACCAGGATTTCGAATGGTTAATATAGATGGAAGTGGATGAAATTCGGCAAAAGGCTAGTTAAAAGACATATCTTGCCATCGCAACAGGTTGCATATCATAGCAACAACAGTGTACCTTTAATTAAATGTAATACACAATGCTAGTAAGTTTTCCGCTCGAAACCTCACCCCGCCGTTCGGCCGTAGCGTGGCTGCGGGCGGCGCACTGGTAGCTGCTATGCGAGACAGATACCATAGCTATGTACGCATGCTATAGACCAGCGCAAATGCCCGGTGGTGGCAGGGTAGTCTGTCTCGTTTCGGCGCCTCTACTCGTGCGGCGGGCGCGTTGTCTATTAGATATTCATATCAGTCGGACGGCCGGGTGGCGGCCGTGCGGTAGGGTCCCGCTCGCTGCTGCGACTTGCGACGAATAAAAAACAAAATGGTGGTCAGGAACTGGTTTGCTTGTTTGGTTTGTTGTGTTTTGTTGTTTCTTTATGTGTGTCCAAATCTTACTGTGTATGTGTGTGATACGTCCGGTAAAAGTGATGTGTCTTATGAGAGAGATAAGAGAGGCCCCACCACTTAAGCCTTCGGGCTTTTGCGTCAATCTATTTGTTATACCTGTCATATTGTTTCCGTCCAATAAAAGTTTATCATCTATCTATCTGTCTACGCGCTAGTTTATGCATTCTCTAACCATAGGTAACACTGGTTAAGGGATCCACCGTTGCACACAATTTCTTTCCCAGCCGAATAAACCCCTTTGTGGTCATACCATGACACGTGACTCCTTGCACTGCCTGCTTAAATCAACTGTAGAAGCAGTGGCGGATCCAGGCCATTAGTATGGGGGTGGGGCTAAGGAGCTCGAGCATAGGCGGACCCAGGACATCAGTACGGGGGTGGGGCTAAGGAGATCGAACATAGGCGGATCCAGGACATCATTACGGGGATGGGCCTAAGGAGCTCGATCATAGGCGGATCCAGGACATCAGTACGGGGTTGGAACTCGGGACCTCAAGCATAGGCTGATCCAGGACAGTACGGAGGTGGGGCAACGGAGTTCGAATATAGGCGGATCCAGGACATCATTACAGGGATGGGCCTAGGGAGCTCGCTCATAGGCGGATCCAGGACATCAGTCCGGGGTTGGGGCTAACGAGCTCGAGCATAGGCGGATCCAGGAAATCAGTACGGGGTGGGTCTAAGCAGCTCGAGCATAGGCGGATCCAGGACATCAGTACGGGGATGGGGCTAGGGAGCTCAAGCATAGGCGGATCCATGACAGTACGGAGGTGGGGCTACAAAGTTCGAGCATAGGCGGATCCAGGACATCAAAAAGGGGGTGGGTCTAAGGAGCTCCAGCATAGGCGGATCCAGGACATCAGTACGGGGATGGGGTTAGGGAGCTCGAGCATAGGCGGATCTAGGTTTACCGATAGAGGAGGCACCGTCCCGGGGGAAGGGGTGTAATCCGGAACATAGGGTGCCACTTTTGACACGCAAAATCCTTCCGATGGGCGCTGATTTTTGCATCTTAGGGGAAGGGGTGGGAAGTGACATTTCAGGGGGTGCCATCAAATGTTTGAGGGGGCGCCGTGGCCATTTCAGGGGGCGCCAAGGATCGACCAAAGGGGGGGGCACGTGCCCCCTATCCCCCCGCCACCCTGAATTCACCTATTAGCTCCAGGGTCCCCGCCATTGCCTCAAAACATCCTCTGCCTATGCTATAGCTGTAGGCATTTTCACATGGGGGGGACAAGCCCACTAGCCTCGCCCCTTGTATCCGCTGTCGTATTTAGACATATAAATAATATATAAATCTCGTTGCACTCTATTCCATATTATCAAACAATATCAATAAGAGGAAATCGGTCATACAGATTTTGAATCTGGTCTTCAGGTCAATGAAAGGTCTCTGCACATGTGCAGTGAAACTAATGGAAACAGAGGCTATCCCGGTAGCCTACGGGTCGATTTTATTGAAATTTTGTGAACAAGAAAATAACATGAAATGCAAACCACAAATAATGTCATAGTGAAGCTGCACTGCCCTGCGCATGCGCAGTAGAAATCTTAAACATAAGCCTTAAAGGTGAGGATATTTCAGAAGAAGACATGAACAGAGGAGAGCCAACATGTTTAAATTTAGTATGAAAGTTTTGTCACCCTTGCTTACTACAAAGGTTAGTGCGCATGCGCATTAGAACTTATGGTCAGGGAGGCTATCCTGGGAGCCAATAGACCGATTGGGCTTAAACTTTGCGAGTAATAGCAGAATACTACCTGCTAATCCAAATTCACGGCCGTATGACACGGCATTGTTCTGCGCATGCGCAGTAGGAATTCTAAGGAATATTAGGCTATAAGGGATAGTTTAGACCAAAAGACAAACACACGACATACCAACATGCTTCAGTCAATTATAATGGTATTTTCGCTCTCATTCACTGCAGACTTTACTGCGCATGCGGACTGGGACTTAGGGTAACCGAAGCTAACTCGGCAACAAATAGGCTAAATTGTGCGAAGTTCTCCGGGTATAGGTGAAATATGGTCGGCAAACCCATAATATTTTATATTGTATGTCCTTTCTTCTAAGCATACCCAGTCCTTACTTAACAAACCGAACTTTATACGTGTGTTTATTTATGTGATGACATGAACAGAGGGCAAACGTGGCGCAGTGTGCAGAGACATGTTAGTTTAGAAAAAAGGGCTTACACCTGGGATTGAATGGAGTCATAATGAGAACACAAGACCTCAAGTCCTAACATCGCGTTAGTATATGTATCATACTGCTGAAAATATTCGTCTGTGAATCAAACTGTTTGCCTAACGTACATTGTCACCGGCTTCTCCTGCGCCGGAGCGGCACCTGCCGAGGCCGCAGGCCGAGGTAGTAGTTGTTGTCTGTTCTGAGGACTGGTATCAGATACTTGAAACTTGCAGGGATGAAAGGCAGGAACCCATAAAAAATCCCGACGGCTGCAGATTTTCGAATTTTGCAAAAACTTTTCCAAAATTTTGGATTATATTTTTTAAACTTTTATTTTTCTATTTTTGTATTTTTAGTCTACAGCTCTCAAACTTACACTCCTTTACACACAATCAATTACCAGTTGTTGCTCAAAGTTTGAAGCAAAAAATCCAAATTTGTACTTCCAAAATGATTTTTTGAAACTTTTACCTCCAACTTGTAGTGAAATGCATTACCAAAGTTATAAGTTCAAAATATCTGAAGATATGATGCTAGGTGTTCCAAACTGGATTTTTACAGACAGAATGGACTGTGCATTACTGCATAGACACTAAACTGAACCAAAAGCATAATTTTGAAGGTCAGTTTTGGCCCTTTTTCCAAAACATTGCAATTATGGCCTAAAACTTTAAAACTATATAACTATCAAAATTCTGGACATTTTTGAACGCAGTTTTCTTTGTTGAGATGGGTATTGTCATTACAACAACATATTCTAAATGCAAATTTCTGAGTTAATGGGAAATATTTTTCTGCAAAAAATACAATATTTTTTGTTTTTTTGGGAATTTAGGACTACATATTTCTAAATTTTCTTTTCGAAATTGGTACCAAAAAAAGCCCGGCTCAAGTTCTACAACCGTCTGCCTGACCATACCCGCGCGTCTCCCATAGGTTTTGAGCTATATGATGATAAAGACTGAATTTGATGCGGTTTTCATAGGTTGTAATAGATTCATCACGTGATAGAGTGCCTTTATACTCAACTGAGATATATGGCTCTCTCTAAACTTTTAGTATGGGAAATTATGAGCTCTGCCGTTTTTGTTTCATGACGCTCCGACGACTAGTTCGCCACTGAGGGGCAAAATACTTCGGTCCCGTTTTTCCCGCAGCAGTAGTGACGTCATTCTGCCCTTCTTGCATGGACCTTCTGTGCTGCGGCAGTGGGCTGCAGCCGGTAAATGCGTGCAAGAAAGGCATAACATTTTTATCCGAGTGCATACAGCGGGTGGCTAGCTGGTCGGGGCGGACGGGAACCTGACTAGAGGGCAGAGGGTGCCGAGGCGTGTTTAGAGATCCGAGGAAGTGAGCAGTGATGCCCTCAGGTATCTAGGGAACGGTAGCAGGGTCTAGAGGCGTGCTGAGATAGCTCATGGGAAACATTTCGGACGGGGGAGCAGTGAGGATGAGGGCTGGTACGGGACTGGAGCCTTCCCCGCCATTGCCTCGGAACAGCTTGTGTGTTTGTATTAACCATAGATATTCTGACATTGGGGGGGGAGTTCGGCCCCTAGCTCCGCCCATTGTATTTACCACCATTTGAATAGCCACCATGTATGTATATAAGCATATGAAAGATTGAAGATTTCGTTGCACACCGTACCAAATTACCGAACAATATCAATGAGAGGCAATCGACCATACAGATTTCGAATGTGGTATTCAGATCAACAAAAGGTCACTGCGCATGCGCACTGGAACTAATGGTAACAGAGGCTATCTCGGCAACCTACTGGTCGATTTTATTGAAATTTTGTGAACAGAAGAACATCACGAAATGTAAGTCAAAAATGTCATTGAAGCTGCACTGCTCTGCGCATGCGCAGAAGAAATTATGAAAATAAGCCTGAAAGGCGAGGATATTTCAGAGGAGGACCTCAACAGAGGGAAAGCCAACGTGCTTAAAGTTAGCATGAATGCTTTGTCACCCTTGGTAACAACAAAAGTCAGTGCGCATGCGCATTAGAACTTATGGTCATGGAGGCTATCTCGGGAGCCAATAGACCGATTTCGCTCAAATTTTTGCGAGTAAAAGCAGAATAGCATCTGCTAATCCTAATTGATGGCAATATGACGCTGCACTATTATGCGCATGTGCAGTAGGAATTCTAAGGAATAATAGGCTCTAAGGGATCATTTAGACCAGGAGACAAACAAACGGCATATTAACATGCTTCAGTCAACTATAACGGTATCTTTGCTCTCATTCACTGCAGACGTTACTGCGCATGCGGACTGGGAGTAGGGTAACCGAAGCTAACTCGTTAACAAATTTGCTGAATTGGGTGAAAATCTGCAGGTGTAGGTGAAATACGGTCGGCAAACCCATCATATTTTATATTGTATCTCCTTTCTTCTGGTCATGCCCAGTCTTTACTTAACAAAACAACCATTATACGTGTGTTTATTTATGTGATGACATGAACAGAGGGCAAACGTGGCGCAGTGTGCAAAGACATGCTAATGTAGGAAAACATGGGCTTACACAGGGGATTGAATGGAGCCATAATGAGAACACAAAACCTAAAGCTCCAACATTGCGTTGTTATAAGTATCAAACTGCTGAAAACACTCGCCTGTCAATCGAACTGTTTGGCTAACGTACATTGTCACCGGCTTCCCCTGCGCCGGAACGGCACCTGCCGAGGCCGCAGGCCGAGGTTGTTGTTGTTGGCGTCTGTCAGTCCTGAGAATTGATGTCAGAGCTCTGGAATTTTGCAGGATGATAGCCCGTCTGCTCCAGACACCCAAACTGAAGCCCCGAGTTGAAATCCAGAATAGTTTTTGAGAAAGTTTGGCTCAAACTTTTTCTGTTTTATATTTTTCTAATTTTTACTTCTTAAGCTACGAGCTTGAAATCTATGTCCTTTTCAATGGATAACAAGGGCCAGCTAGGGGAAAAATTGAGCTGATCCGACAATATTTATTGCGCGAAAACGCGGCATTTCTCACGCGCGCAAAAAACCTGCTAAAAGTTGATGGCCGACTTGTGCGCTCGAAATGCCAAAAGACAGGCCTCAGTTAGCTGAAAGGCAGTTACCTAGGGGTGGCTAGGCATATTTTGTAGTGCTTAGGCATAGTTTTGAGTGCAAAACGTAAAATTTTGACCTACTTTTTACAGTTCTTCCGGAAGACTGAATTTTGGTTCATTTCATTTCAACGTTAATATCTCACAATCTAATTGACCGATTTGAGTTTTCATTTCAAATAATGAAAGAACATTGCTTCCGCCTGATAATATTTGGAGATGGAAATTGTGAATGTGAAATTCTTTACTTTATAAGCATAAATAGAAATTGAGTAAAAACCTTTTTATTTGCATCTTCCTGGTTCCAAGCTCATGTCACTCACAAACTCAGAACTGACATGGCTGAATAGGAAAGTTACTTGCGGTCATTTCGCTCACTTATACTACCCACCTATCTCTAATGGCTTTCGAGTATATAGTCAAAAATATATTACAAGATGCTAAATTTCTCGGACCACCTTTGCTTCTCACCATGGTTTCAAGCCCTTAAAATGGATGAAAGCGGAAGAAATTTGGCATGAAGCTAGCTTGGGATCCTAGCTCGACGATACAAGTAATTTCAGGCCAAAAGAATGCTTGGTTCGTCTTCTAGAAGCACCTTTATATCGTGCCTTTTCGGGACCAGCACAGCACCCGGCGCCAGCGGCCCGGCATATTCGGCGGAGTTGTACCAGCCAGTGACCTCCTGACGGGTCACATCTGTTCAGCTAGTGGGAGGGTGAGTAGTGTGGCACGGTGGTCTAGTGGTTAGAAGCCGTGTCTATTGATCAGGTAGGTCCGGTTCGAATCCGGGGGTGACCACGTACTCCTTATTGGTTATTTCAAAGAAAAGAATGATAAACCTGACTTGCAGGCTTATGAAGAGATACATTAAGAACGAAATATGTTTAGCTTTCAGCACATTGTCATGCGGCTCTCCTGCGCCGGTGGGGCGTTAGCCCAGGTCGCAGACCGGAGTTTTGTAGTGTGTCCAGAAACTAATAGAGACATATTCCATTTCACCCAAAGCTATCTATGTCAAATTTCCAAATACTTTAAAGTTAGAAATAATACTAATAAGTTCGAAATTTATAGACCTTGACTCAAACCATGTCGCGATCTGTTTAAATTGGGTAGAGCGTGTCACGTAATAAATGTTGACAAATGACATGATTTCCGCAATATTACATGTCGCAAGCAGACAGCTCAGCTTAGGTTCGTAATTCCACGCTATGATTTGGTAAACCCAGGGTAGTAAGAAAAGAGACGACATTTTTGTTTCGAGCGATTGAAGGTGGAAACAAAATGTGGTTTCCTAATTTTCAGAATTATTGGTCCCTCTTGTAGAATTTCGATACAATTGTTCATTCACTTTAAACAACGGAGCGCAAGGGGGTGGTGACAGGGGAGCAAGTCATGGTGCTTCTCACCCGGTCCTAAAAGAATCAAAAACAGATCAAACTGGATAGGGGGAAGCTGATGAGCAGCCCTATCAAGCAGGCCCAGGCTGCTGTCAGGGACAGGCGCACTCACCCTGATGTAGTCCCTGGCCCTGGTAAGCAGGCCCAGGCCGCTGTCAGGGACATGCGCACTCACACTGATGTAGTCCCTGGCCCTGGTAAACAGGCCCAGGCTGCTGTCAGGGACAGGCGCACTCACCCTGATGTAGTCCCTGGCCCTGGTAAGCAAGCCCAGGCCGCCGTCAGGGACAGGCGCTCTCACCCTGATGTAGTCCCTGGCCCTGATAAGCAGAACCAGGCCGCTGTCAGGGACAGGCGCACTCACCCTGATGTAGTCCTTGGCCCTGGTAAGCAGGCCCAGGCCGCTGTCAGGGACAGGCGCACTCACCCTGATGTAGTCCCTGGCCCTGGTAAGCAGGCCCAGCGTGGTATGCCGGTTGACGTCGCCCCCGTCTGGCACTTCGTCCCGTAGTCTCTCCAAACATCGCCGCAAGTGCGCCCGCCTGCAACAAACAGGAGCGCCCGGTCAAACGCACCGCCCGGTTATACCGCGCCATTGCTGCCCCGTGCGGACACATTGCGCCACAGACCGTCGCGCGCTCGACAGCTGCGTCGGAACAGTCGCACCGCCATATGATGTGAAAGCCTCAGAGTGGAGTGCTGTGGCACGCCGTAAGCTGCGTGACGTGTTATGAAGTTACGTCACGTCGCTGATGGGGTGCGGATCCGATGCGTGGTTGCTGCGGATCTTCCTGTCACGATAGCTTCACCGGCGCTATCAGAATGGACGTTAAAGCATGAGGTAACGGTACCGTAGGCGTTGCAGTCGCAGGGTCCGCCACTGGGGCCCGTTCAATGCCTCAATGGCAAGTCATTCGTCACTTTTAGAGTGAGGGCGTCGGCGAAGCTGTATGGCTATTCCAACAGACTCACAACCTTGTACAACACATTTATAGGCCTCTCTAATGCCACTTCGACTGGAAGCATCATCCAGGGATGACACCAATCACCCGAAGGCACCGTCACAGCGAATAAAAACAAATGACGTATAATGAGGCGTTGGCTGGGTGCCGGCGGCCATCCAGGAACCGGCCGCGAGCAGGTCATTGGAAGGGCGGGGGCGGCGCGGCGAGGGGCGGCGTCGTGACCTCGGCAGTGCTCAGCTGCTGCCGCCAGGCTGCCGCCGAGGCCGCGTCAGCCGCCACTTTCACCCACCCGATCAGCTGAGCACCTCTGAAGACGCTGCCGAGCCGGGCCCTCCCAGCACAGGGACCCAGCCGAGCCCGGACGCCAGTCGGCCGCCCACGCACCTCTTGTCGGATACGCTAGCACTATTTCCACACGCCAGGACCTCGAACGGACAGCCCGGCACCGGAGGACAGACTTGGGTTGACCAAATGGTGAGCTTTGGTATCATTTGGTATGGAGGAAGCGCCGCTCCGGTGGGAGCCCCGACGCCTTCCTGCGCACACAAAACGGTGGCAAAATAGGTCGGAGAGAGAGAGAGAGAGAGAGAGAGAGAGAGAGAGAGAGAGAGAGAGAGAGAGAGAGAGAGAGAGAGAGAAAGAGAGAGAGAAAATTAGACGGCGATAATGTCACCTAGCGAGCTAAGAACCACATGTATTGGAGTTGTTTGTTGCTGGGGTATTACACTTCTCTAGAAAATGGTACATGAGGGATGATTCTGCTCTAGTGGCACTGGGGTAAGCAGATAAAGATAAGCATGTCTGTCAGTCATCCATCTGAGACATTTCAGAACCCAGGAGCTCCACTGTCGACCTCTGCTCCCATGTTGTTCTCGGGGAGTGCCGCGCCAGGTTCCGTTGGCGGGCGCGCTGGCGGGGACCACCGGCAACGGGTCACTCTGGTAGGTCACGGCGTACGCTGGGGCACAGGTGCAGCCAATCAGCACTAAATGACGGCGTCGCGCTGACGGAAGTGACGGGCTCCGCCCACGCAAACATACCCAACAGTCTAATCGTGATCGATTCACCCAGTCGGCGCTCAGTCGGCTCCAGATAGCCAGCCGTATCGTCCAATGTGGCGTCCTCAAAGCTTTCCGGCAGTGCATGCCACATCGACACGTTTTCTTTTTCCATGAAACGAGTCTGATTTTACATCGCTACTGACCACATCTCAAATCAAATATTGCAGTACAAAGCTCTAAAGCCTAAAAAGGCGCAGCTTTATATTATTTTGCGGATGCAGCTGTATGCCCAATGCAAGCTATAGTTCCCTCGTGAATGCTGTGAAATGGCCCCGAAGCCCTCTGGAGCGTCGCTTAACCCCCTCCCCTCCCCTCCAGGTTGCGAGTAGCACATCCCAGGATGAGACCCCGGCTTCTTCAACCCATCAAAATATGCCGGCTTTCGAAATTTTCATTTTCAATGCTATTTAAAAGCAACACTTTTCCCCACTGCCATAGATATGATTATGTGGTAAGATAACCCACCGACATTTTCGTGGGTCCAAACAATATATCGCAGAAAATTAATCGCAACAGGAGACCTGACTTAACACACAGCAAAGATGGAATACCTAATTCTGGTCAGTGGCGGATCCAGGACTTCATTTCAGGGGGGAGGGTGGGGCTCGAGCTTCCCCCGTCATTGCCTCGGATCAGCCTCCACCCATGTATTAACTATAATCATTCGGGATATTTGGGGTGACAGGGGGGGGGTTGGGTGGGGATGGGCTTGGGCCCCTAGCCCCCCTTAAATCCGCCACTGACTTTTAAGTGTAAACAAAATATCTTCAAATAACTTCAACAGCTTGAGCGGCGACTCGCAAATATTGCAGTTTTGATCTCCGTGCAGTTGTAATTTGGATGCCAAAATTAAACACAAAACAGCCACCTGCGTTAGCGCGGGCCCATCCAGTAGACAGCTGCGGTGGAGCCATCACTCCCGCCAGCGGTCGTCATCTCCACTCAGCACGGGACTAAGAACTCTACAGAAACCAGGGTCGCTCTAAAGAGAAAAGCAAGCGCATCAGTCACAACCAAAACTAAAAAGGAACCAAACTCGCCGAAAAATACACAACACACCACGCATACAGTGGGTTCAAAAGGATAGAGGACAACCAAGGATGAGGGGAGGGACCAGAACTGGAGAGCCGATCTTCACCCGGAGCACGCACGCAGGCGGTGGCGTCCCTGACGTGAAAGCAACAGACCTCATGTGACAGCACCTGCCGGGGCTGCCAGCACATCCGCCCCGATTCTTATCGCGCCGCTGGCAGTGCATTTATAATAAGATTTGTTGATAAACCAAGAGACGCTAGGAATATCTCTGGCAGAATTACAGCCGGCTGAGATAAACTACAGGAATCTGAGCTGTGTTGGGGACTCATTTCACACACATGTAAGATAGCCGAGGTGAATAATTCATGGAAAGCAGCCGCGTATGCGAGCATAAATTCCAAACAAACATCCCACCTACTGGCACACAAATATTTGAGCTACCGACTAAAAGCAGCAAAGTAGCCCAAAATTATCGCAAACAAACGGGCCACAAACACAACTGCCTTCTGCTTGCTCCTCGCAATTCGACACCTACCCTGACAGTTTTCGTGCTACATAATTAAAAATATGCCTGAAACTGCATATTATTTCTACCTAGCATTACCAATCAAGACTTATTTGTGTCAGCCTTCACAAATGATGCAAAATATTAACACAAATAAAAGTCGTGTGATGCATTGTAGAGTTTAGTCGCTGAGAAGCTAGGCCCCAGTTACGACTGTAGTTCACAAATTGAACAAATCGAAACAGTCACCTGCAACTCCTCATTCGGCGTGTTACCCCGTTCTTTCACGGGAGATCTTCAACTTCTAATGTTTAGAAATCAGCTTGCACGGCCTGGAATGACTTTCAAAGGCACAGCACGATCAGTCCTCCAAGGTCCAGCTGAGCTGACTGCAGAGGGCAACCAGTGTTCACTCAGCGTCCGCTTGAAGCGGCAACATCTGACCTAGGCATCGAGCTTAAAGACCACGGCAGTTGCGACGCCAACATGACAACCGCCCTACATTCTGCACCCACGTCCCGGAGGTGTTGTCAAAGCAGAGACCGGACGTGACCCGTCCCTTCCAGGTACGAGCGGAGACTCGGACCCGTCACGCTGAAGACATGTTTGTAAACATACCTGCTTGAAGCCAGGAGCGGAACGTTCAACAATCTCCGTCCCACCGATCCGCCGGAGATAACGCGGCGGAGAGGGCTGGTGACGCATCAGAAGACCGTTAAATTTGACCCAGGACCTCCTTGTGGAAACCGGTCACCCCGCTCAGGCCGACATCGACGCTCATTTCAATAAACGACATGCTGATGTTTCAAAAGATCTCGTTTTACTGCGCTGAATTTCGCTCATAAGTTTCTCAGACAGGATTCGTCAGCCTATGTAAAGAAAAAAATAGTATTTATATAGATGAAATTCGTCCCCTTCCACACCAAAATTAAGCGCACCGTTCTATTTCCCCACATCCAGGTTATTTTAAATGGGACGAGAAGCCCTTCCACGGTGCCGTGCGGTGGCATGAGTCGCGATTGAGCCGCCCTGGCGTGAAGCTGACGCGGCAGTCAACACCTGCTGTCGGCGGCGCCAGGCCAACCGGTCCACCACCGCAGACCTGAAATAACAGCCGACAAGCCCAGTTGCATCAGCAGTCGACAGTCCGCTGCAGAGGCGGCGGCCGTCATCCCCACCATCCCGGACACCGCTGCCACAACAAAGCCAGACCTCAGCCGTCTCCGATGGCAGCGTATTGACACGCCCAGGCTAGATGAGTGTGTACTGAGAAGAGTGGTCACGTGTGCACTGCACCGGTGTCAGCCCACCTGATGTGGTCTACTGCCGTCACTGGCGGCAGAAGACCGCCCCAGGAGAGCCTCTTGTCCTCAGCGACTCGGCCCACTCTGCGCTCCCAGTCCGCTGCCCAAGCTGATGCAAGGCCCTGAAATGAATCCCGTACTAATTTGGGGAGTTTCATATCGACATCGAACCTGTGCAACGGACGGCCACGTGGCGTGACTGGTGCAGTGCTAAAAATCTCGCAAGAGTCGATTTCAAAAATTAACTCACGGCCAGTGCCGGCGGAGTATCTGAATTTAAGGGGAGGGGGACCATGGACAATTCCATTAATTTACTTTCTAATCAACACCATAGAGCTAGTGTAGGAATTAATCATATTAGGAGGGCACAGTGCCCCGGTGACCCCTACTCCGCCGCCTATGCTCACGATCAGTTTAGAAAATACATCAGTACTGCAAATCTATTCAGGAAGTCTGAAACTGTCTGCCGTAACCTACTCAGCACTCGCGTTTTCCGACTGACTCCCATGTCTTTACACCTCTCCAAGCTTTTCTAAAAAAAATGCCCACGTAACCTGGCTATTTGACGAAGGAAAAAATCTGGAAACAGATGTATTGGCTTCGGGTATCTCAGCAATCGGTCAAATATTTTCCTAGTAGCAGGGGCTTGTGTTCTCAATGTTTGCTTCTCACGGATCGTTTCGGATCTTTCGGAGGAGGAGACGGTGGCATAACGGCCAAAACAGTGAAAGTATGCTTATCATAAAAATGCATCAGTTTCAAGGTACAATAGCCTGTTATTTAAAACATCGTTCAGAAGGAAACGCAACAAAGCAAATGCGGCGTTGTTTTCAAACAGGGAGAGCTGGTGTGTTTAGCGAACAAAGCAACAGGCGCCGGCTGCGGTGAACGGTTGTCGCCTGCAGTCACCCGGAGAGGGCCAGCGGCGCGGAGCCGCCAGGAAACATTTGAGCACCTCCACCGGCCATCTCGCCAAATACTTCCGCCGGGTTAGAGCAATTAAGGCTGGGCAGCGGCCTAATCCGCCTGCGGGCCGGAACAGTTAATTACAGATGTGACGCACGGTGAGAGGCAGCCGCGCGCCCAGGCGGCGCCGGCAACCGTGCGTCCGCTGCCGAGGACCGCTAGGCAGGACAACGGAGGACAGTGGAGGACAGCGGAGGACAACGGTTCCCGTCACTCCGGAATGGATAGCTTTTGAACTGTTAGGCAGAAGCTGGAGACATGCGTCCTCAATGTACTGAATTGTTTGGTTCGGTAGATGAGTCGTGAAGAATATGGTGCATCTCTTTGTTGGTGCCCATGCAGCGGTTTACGACCACCAGTCGCACCTGGTAGCGTCGGACATAGGCGTGGTCGACCAGACCTTTGAATTCGTCACATGTGCGTTACATGAAGAAGTTGGTCCACTGCACTGCATCTCGGCAACAGCCGCGTGCTCCTCACTCTCGGAGGAGGCAAGTGCACTGCTTGGAGACGCTGGCTGTCTACTCCAAAGGGGAGCTGACCTGGCGCTGCGCACAATGGCGCATTTTCCGCTTGCGTTGGTCGCGTGCTGCTTGGAATGTGCCCGTCGTGTCAGCTCCCAACGCGTCGGCGATCTCGCGCTGCCAGGAGGCGGTGATAATGCTGACGGCTGGAGTTCTAGCCACCTCAGAAGGAGTTTTGGCAGGGCGCAGGAGAGGCTTTTCGCCAAGGTCGGTGTAAGTATGTAAGATTGTGTATGCTTCTACGAAACGAAGCACTCTTTAATGTACTTATAAGTGAGCGGTCGTTAAAGGTAATAGACTACTTTGTCGAAATTCTTCACGACATAGGCATGACCGGCCTATGAACTACTTATGGAAAAAAACAGGCTGAAAAACAGGAAACCACATTTTGTTCCAAGATACCTTTATTTAAAGGTATGTTCATGAGGGATTCCTCCACGCCCGAGTGACGTCACACGGGCGTGGAGGAATTCTTTCACCACTGAGCCGTGTGTTAAACTGCTGCTAATGGCACTTCCCGCTTACGAATTTGTGAGAATACACGGTAATCAAGTTTATCTCAAATGGAATTAATACGCATTTTATTTTCGATTGTGGTCCTCTTTTGCAAAAATTCGGATATTTCATCATGTAATTTTCCCACGTTATATGCTACGAGGTGTGATGTCACATCCGGTGGTATGCGCTTGCTGTTGGAGGGGGCTGATTTTGTTCTACTTCAAATCGCATAAAACAAAGTCATCGCCTCTTTTCTAACTACGCTGAGGTAACCCAAGCATGGCGTGTAATCAAGAATCTGGCAGCTTGCGGCGGCTTGCGACATGTCAGCTGGATTGGCCGTGCCATTTGTTAACATTTATCATGTGGCATGAGCTGTCATAGGGAAAGGGATTTTTTCATGGTTTGAAATAAGGTAGTAAGCCCTTTATTTTTAAACATTAAAACTAGCAGAAATTTTATACAGAGCGCTTTGAATGAAATCCAATATGCAAATAGTGGTTTTTCGACACGCTCTACAAAACTGCTCACGGCTCAAAAGCCATTATACATGTGAGATACTCCCTTTAATACTCCAACTCCCCCGTCCCATCTGGCCGTTGTCACCCAATAAAACCGATTTCCATGAAGAACATTTTAGCTCTCCCTTAAGGATTAGCCTATATCCACCCTGCCATCTCTAATGTTTATCAATCACGATAAAATAGTGCATAATGGGAGAATGTATCGCAAAAATGTCCAAAACCAATATTTAAAGATACCGAATCAGTACACTTAATGATAGGGCAGACGCCAGCCTTGACAAGTTTTGCGGCAGATTATGTCACCCCTGGACTCGGAATCTATGTTTTTGAAATACGATAACTCGATAGCGGAACCAGAAACATGTCATTTTGACAGAATTTTAGGTGAGAAGCTGCTCTGTCTGGCCCGTGGCGGTTTAATTACAAACTTCTATGACTGCACCAGAGACCCTCGGAAAGTGGTATTCTTCCCTTTCAAAAAAAAAACTTAAGCGTCGGGGCGGGAAAAGAAAATTCACAAATATATGTATTATGCCAAAGTTCAAAACCAGTGAATCCAACAACATTAGACACCGACTGGTCCCAAAAGATCATAGAAAATGTTCGCAAAAGGGCCCCCTACTACACATGAGCTGAGCTGGACTTGGTTCGGGCCAGTGAGCTCAGTTTTCCCATTCTCTACAGTGTGAGACGGCGGCGGTTTCTCGCGCCGACGGCGACGCAGCGGCGAGCCAGCGCATCGTTGCCGGCGCGCACACGGGAGGAATCCGCGCCGCCCGGGGCCGAGGGCCTTGGTGCCGGCGGGCCCCCGCCGCGCACCCAGCCACGTCACCAGCGCCCGGCGCTCCGGACCGCGGGGGCGCCCTCCGCTCCCGCCGCCACACACAACAACACAGCGCTTCCATATCTCCACGTGTCTATACACGTGAAAAAAGGCCATCAGCGCTCAGTCCAGTCGGTTGTTGGTTTGCGGACAGGGCCTTGGGTTTGCGGTACCATTAGTCAAATGATTGGGGCGTGTGAGCGGCCAGCGAGGCGGCGCGCGGCTGGCGATTCTCCGGCAGGCGGCGGGCCCTCAGCCCCATGAGACGGGTGCCAGCCGTGCCGGCACGGCACAGGCACGGCACCAGCCAGCGCCTGACGCACTCACGGTCGTGACACGGGTCCTACCAAGCGCACCGGTGATGATCACAAGAACCGGAGCGGCACCGTCGCTAACGCCGGCCCATCGCTTGCACTGCCGCCGTCCTGAACACGAAATCTACCAGAACCGACAGCCACGTCATTCTAGTATATTTTTGGTAGTAGGCTAGATCGTTCACATGAGGACTTTCCTGACGACCATAGGAGGCGGAACTAGGGGGACACTGAGGCACCGGTCCCCCCCACGTCAAACGAGTTAATTTTAACACTAACCCTATGGCGTTGACTGGAAAGAAATGGGTTCAAAAGTCCATGGTGCCCACCCCTACGTTCCACCGACACTACTAACGATAGAATACATCCTAATTAAAGAAAAGGAGACAATAACTTATTTTCACTTAACGCACTAAATCTGAAAAACCCGCTCCTCCTCTAAACGCCAAGGGTTTTTTATATGTAAATTACCCCAATAGTTGAAATAAAATTGGGTGGCATCATGGGAATTTTATTACAAGTCATGTGTGCGATACTAAATAAAAATTATTACGATCATCACTTTTACTATTATTATTATTACGTTTTTACTATAACGAAAGAAGGGTCAGAAATAAGGATAACACTATCATGATAACACAATCATGATTGTGAGAGACAAAGCTGTGTTGAATTTTCAGTCTTCGACATTCCAATAGGAGGAAACTAACAGCTAAGTGCGTTTATGGGTCCTACACTTATAGTACGTTGTCAGCATGGTATGGCCGTTGTCCCACAGTAAGACATGCATGAAACTTTAAGAATACATTTAAAATCATTCACGCAGACCTGCGATAAAAATCGAGACAGATATGTATAGAATAGCAATTAAGCGTTCACAAACGTACTTTCAACCCAACCGGAGGCATCATTTTATTTCCGCCCCCCCCCAAAGATCAACCTGTAAAACGCCTGAGGCGTAGAACCGGTGACGTCATCGGTTCAACGGCCCAGGCAGCTTGCTCCACTCTCTGCTGATCAGAACGAGGTCTCGTCATGTTTTACGACCTTGACCGAAACTAATATCTTTCAAAATTTCCTCAAGCAGTGGAGCATGCATGTTTTCTATACGCGAACAGGCTAGCATGGAGTGCACAGCTGGCTGAAACACCGATTTCAGCCGGGCTATGCGCGAAGTTCGGAGTGGCGGCGCGCCCCGTTCCAGGCCGCCGCGTGCGTGCGGCGGTCACCGGCACCGGCCGCCACGTCACCGCCACACGCACGCGGCGGTGGCGCCAACACACGCACAACACACCCCGACGTCACAACTGTACGCCTCCGACATAGCTGGGACCCTGGTCTGTTACTCATACGGTTAGAGTATTGTCAGGCTTGTCTTGGAGCGGTTGCAAATAGAAAGTTAAAGTGAAACATTAAAACATGTTTTTTGGTGGGGGTTTATCCGGCATAGTTTGGAATGTGGGTCACCAACATGCTTCGTGGGGGCTGTCAGCTGACAGGGCACTCCAAACTGTCAGGTTTATCTATATAAACCCGGAAAAGGGCCTGGGAGAACTAATGTTCAAGTTCGGGACAGGGGATGCGATGGTGATTTCCCCGTAACATTGTGTTTTCCAGCCACTTAGTAATCTGGCACGTTCATAATGCATAATAATCAACTAACAATTGCAGGGGATACATTGTAGCATTAACAAAGCCTTTCCTGCGTTTCGTGAAAAATAACTATTGACTGAACAATGAAAGCCTGCTCAGGTGACCCAAGCCTACCTCTCATAGGTCATATGTATAATTGTTTAAGCGGCATTGATCATCGGAAACCTCATAGGAGCACTGGGCCCGGAGTCTGAAGTAAGTTTTGATATTTTCTTCCAAACCATCATTAATTTTTTCCCTGTCTTTCGTTCATCGCAATGAAGAGGTCATACCACTAACCTGGCACCAGGTCATATAAGAAATCGTTACCACAAACTGTCTTATTTTATGACCTTAGTATCTTATATAAATTTCGGGCAAATCACTGAAACCTTCTCTAACTGGACTCTTTAAATACATTTTTAGGTCAGGTCACTTAACCTTGTCTAGTGACCTGACTGAAGAAGACAAAAGGCTCAGTAAAGCAGCGAAATTAAGAAGGTAATAAAACGTGTCAAGTACAAAAAATTGATGCTTCGCTGTTTTTCTTTGACTTGGAAAAATCTGTGCGTTCAACCCCCCCACACACACACACACACACCTCTTCCTCACACGTAATGTGTGAATGGAAGAGGTGGTTGTGGACCTGGCAAGGTATACCAACCAGCATCCTCACATTATCATTTCCCCAGTGGTCACAGCGGAAAAATTGGTCCCAGCCAAGTCCTGGTCGGGACTAACATCGGGTTCCAGCACCAGGGCATCGGAAATCTAAGTGAAATCTATTGGGAATCCAGTCTATTTAAGGAGCCTATTGCAACGGCTCCAATGGGACACATAATCAGGCCTGCCGCCGCAGGAGTTCAGCCATATTAATTCATGTTATCTCCATTCTGACAAGCATAGCAAAATTGACTTCCCGCTCTATATTTACCTATGAACTGCTTTAATAGCTTGTTAACCCGCGAGTTCCACCGCCCGATTAATGAATTCTAATCAATTCACCAAATCACTGCCCAATTAATGAATCGTGGATACAAGTAGGTAAGTGGCGTAGCTCTCAACTTACCCACAAACAGCCAACCTTTTCCATGCCTGGACATCCGAAGCAGGAAATAAGAAAAAAACGGAATCCGATAGTTCATTACATGTACGCCATTCAGACGAACTTTCTTCATTCCAGTAGTGCAGCAGGACTAAACGGGTTCAACGACGTAACAACGGCGTCCCTATACATAAGAAAAAGAGGCACCAGGGTAACCCAGCACTAAACATGTTTAGTGGCCTTCCTGAGACCAGTTAAGAGCTGGGGCGCATTAGGAGTACAGCCCGCGACATAGGCGCGGCGGAGCTGGGGGGGGGTGTACCGGGGCGCAGTGCCCGCCTCTTCCCTAAATGATGAATTTTAACAATAACCATATGGCGTTGACTGGAGAGAAATGGGCTGAGAAGTCCCCGGTGCCACCCCCCTCCTTCCCAACCGCTTAAATCAGAACCCTCCGCCGCTACTGGCCCGCGGCGAACGTACGTAGCTTCCCTGACCTGTGGGCGATCAGCTGGAAAACATCGCGGATGTACCAATACATCAACAGAGGTAACACATAACACAAGGCACGATGCATGGACGCTACACCTGAATTTAGACAGATGCATGTTGCTTTGAAACACATGAATTCGGCCTGCGTGGAATGTTTTTCCAAAACTCTCTCCTTACGAAAGTTGGAGGGGGGGGCATGCCTTCACGTCCTTAAGTTAGGGAAGCTGCCTCTACTACACTCCCCTTCCGGTTTCCATGTTCGTGTCCGGACAGTAGTCAACATATTGCAATGAGGGAGAACAAACTGCACGATGCGATTCTGTATGCATGAAGAAAGGTGCCGGATTGGAGAAAGATTGCGAAGGTTCGAATAATAGGCAGACTGCTCTCACACTTGAGAATCTGAGAGCCAGTCCAAAGTGAAGACACGTGGAGAAGTATAAGAAACACAAAAACGCTTAGGCAAATAGAGCCTTGGAAAAGTTTGAGCCCACAAAAGTGGACATAACACATTTCCGTCAAAAACCTGAGCCATTACGCCGGTGAGCTATAACCTGATAACCCAACACACGGAATTCCATTGGACCACCACACATACGGTGCGACCCCGTGTGTAGACCGCTCCCGCCGGCAGCGATAAGACACAATTCACACGCATAAGACCCATATCAAAAACAGGCGGGCCAGTCCGTTGCATGTCGGCACAAGCTTCAACGACCACTAACGCGCTAGCAGCGGCTTTGCTCCGAGACCACAATGGTTCTGGAGACACCATTAGGGCACTGTTTCAGGGTAATGTGCGTACACGTCACCGGCGGGACCCAGCGGTGGGTCACGCCAACATACCAGCAGGGCGGATGCAGGGGTCCCATCAGGCTAAACTCCCAAAACGGACAGATTTTGTCCACTTTGAGCAAAGTTCTGGCCGATTTTCTTGAACAACGCTGTTTTTTACGCTTTTGGCCCGGTTGAGTGCCGCCTTTGCCACCTAGTGTAGAACACGAAACAGATTCAACCGGTGTGAACGTGTAACGGGGCAGACCCAGTGTGAACTCGGCGGCAGACCAAGCTAAGAAGCTCAAAATTGCCAGCTCATCAATGTTTTAGAACTCCAGTATATGTACAACGTCGGATATTTTGTGAAAAACAACCACCCTGCAGTTCAGCCATTCCCTGAGGCGTCAGCAAAAATACTGGATTGTGTCAAAATGATTTCGCGCCAGAAAGTACTTTTGGACCGCTTCTTGACGATTGAAATTTTCATAGACCGCTTCTTGACGATTGAAATTTTCATACCAAACTATTTATATTGTACTGGTACTTATCTGTGCTTATTCAACTATTATAAGTAAGAGGATAGGAGTCCAACTTATAACTGAAGCCAAGGGACGTAAGGTGGTAACTTTTGTTTGTAAAAGTTACCTGATTCCGCAGCGCTGCTCTTTCCAAGAAAGTCTCATTGACATTTGTGTCATTTATAACAAAAAGTCACATACAACTAGAGTCCACAAGGCGTGAAAGAATGGTGTTTTCAGTTTCTACGGGTCGAATTTCCATGTTAACTCATTCCGCCGATTCATCTTTTTTACGACGGCTTAACAGTTACCACTCAGCAACTCATGGCAACTCATCTCAACTCTACTCAACAATGTCCGGCGATTCAGCTGATCTCGACTCAGTGGACCTCTTCTTGCGAGTCAACTCACTTCAACTCATGATTCAGAGTCAAAATGCGAGTAGAAATCTACTCCGATTCCCGAATCACGCAACCTGCGACTCAACTACGACATGCAAGTCCACAAACATGAATATGAAAAGAAACGACAAATCTGACTTCGTATTTTCAACTTCGACTATCCAGTAGATACTTCAATACCGTAAATACAGTAAAGTTCAATAAAGTAGCTACTTTTGGAATGACTGAAGTATTTGATACTATATTATGCTCGTTTTCTTACAAATATTTCCGAAATTCTTCTCCGCAATAGTTGCCGCATCGTGGTCTGTATTCACCCGATATTTTTCTATCAGCATTTTGTCAAAGAACCCCAAGCCAGCGCCTCCCACAGATCTTGCCGACATCCTCTTTCCCCAAAGTGATTCCAGCATGCCAGTCACGTGCCTAGATCACGTCCACTTCTCCTCTGTCCCAACGGATGGAAATGGGCCAAATTCAACCATCTGGCATATTAGTCAGGCACCGTCACAGAGACCCATGGAAGGCCACGACGTTGGCTGGTAGCCAGCAGCTCAGCGCCCTGGGGCCCTGCGGTGACATCTCACCACTGACCTAGTTTGGCCGCGGGGCACGCTGTCGGCACTGTTTGGGATGCGACCGCGTCCGGCCAGCGCGGCGTTGGGCGATGCTGGAGCCCACGGAGGGTCTCAACCAAAGGCGGCGGCCGAACGGGGGACATCAAGACACCGCATCCCCCTTAAAGAAATAGCACTAACACCATGGCGTGCACTGGAGGGAAATGTGTTGCAAAGTAGACGCTGCCGCCCCCTCCCCCCTCCTTGAATCCGGACCATTAAGGTCTCCACAGAGCTCCGGAGTCGCACAGCACGTTGCCTCGATGTCAGTCAACACCACCGAGCAGGAGCAATGAGTCAGAAACAGGTCTCTAATGGAGCGGTTTCCTTTGTGCCTGACTCTCAGAGCCTTTCATATATTGTGGCAGAAAATAAAGGATGGTGTAAAACGGGTTAGCTTTAGCCGGGCTACCATTGTCTCGAGATGTGGCTTCACGGCGTAAAGCCCAGAACCTAGGGTCGTTTTCTAGAGCAAACGCTATTAAACTAGTATAAAAGTCTGCCGACCCCAGCCTTGCCCGTGAACACCAACGGAACCGGAGGCTTAACGCCAGATCTGTGCTAAATGATACGTGCATACCCTGTCTTGACGTCTCAGACGGTCGTTCTCAGAGCTGAAGGCCCTGAAAAAGATTGAGGAGGCGCCCTGCTCTAGTAAATCTGAGACCGGCTGCAGGCTATTCTGATGCGCTGCAGAGGTGCGGGGTCGTCTTTCATCACCAACTGCTGACGAAATCACACCCGGCTCCGGTTTAAAAGACAGGCAGCACAGCTCACCACGTTGGGGTCACGTGACCTGCACGTGGCTGGAGCATAAACGATTTTCGGGGACGAAAGTGCAGCGCAACTACCGCCGGGCAGTGCGCTCCAGAAACAAGCGCACCCCGGTAAATCTGTCCGGCTTTCACCCACGGCCAACGCCAGTTTCCGTCCGACAGTTCGTCTCACGCTCACATGCGACCCCACAACTAGCTTTCTTTACTGAACGCTTTCCACAAAAGCGTTCGTCATTCAGCCAGCAATAGCCGCAACAGCAGAGGACATGGGAAGCTTGAGGCCAAGCATCACACAGGTCGAGCCAGCGCTCCGTAAGCGACCAGTACAACCATCCGGTATTTTCTGAGCTGTGAACTGCGCGTGGGGCTGCGTTCAGCTGACCTGAACAGTTGAACACGGCCATGTTCCTCGTCATTCGCCACCCACGCTGGCTGGTGACATCAGAACGGCACGGAAGAGCAATTAGCGGACCCGAGTGCGCGTACACAGGCCGGAGGCGTCGCGGGAAACGGTGCGTCGCCGGCGACGGCCCGCCGGGGGATCGACGCGCGGCATCGACCGGCGCTCTCCCCGCACGGAGAGAGAGATACCGCAGACCTAGATCACAGTCTGGGGCCAGCACGCCATGGCGCCCCAGCGCGGCACACATCCCCGGCGCCAGCGATGCCAGACTGGACAGTGCCCCAAAGCGACTGACGGGCCCAGCCAGAAACCGGGTCGGAGTCACGCACGTTTCAGGAGGCAGTATCGGTCACGAAACCATGGCCAATTCATAATCGGAGAGATTGCGAACTGAGCTGCGACAATTGACGAAGAAAACGACGCATTGGATGCATAAATATCAGGAAAGTACACTCCGAAATCATTTGCGTAGCTAGAATAGAGCACAAGAAGTGCGACAAAGCATTGCGTTATTCAGGACAGCCTAGTCTGAGGATACCAGAAAAATAGTTCTACAACTATCATCGGGCCCTCAACACAAATTTGACCTGCTCTCGGTGACAGCCGTTTCGTCAGCATATGATAGGCGGCCGGGCCCAGCCACCAAATCTATCTGCATGGGGCTCAATCCCTTTCCTCTCTGACGTCGTAGTCTGCACCGTGCATAATTTGAGGATAAAAAGCACAAACAGGAAAGTTATCTTTAACAGGTCAGTTAACAATTTTGAACCAGCAACACACTGCAATCAGGTCACGTCGGGCTGAAAAGTTGCTCACGACACATAGTACAGCCAAACTGTAGAGCACCAAACGTCTGAGGCCACGCATCTTCGAAGTTGGTGGGTTAATCAACTAAAAATGCATGCACTGCCGTGAGGTCAACAGAATTTAAAACGACCTTAATCTTTCCAAATCGACAGTTTGGAGTCAGGCCAGTCTCTAGCGCTTTCTGCTAAAGGGTCATGCTGCAATGCATATGGGTGCGGACCTTGGGCGTTACGAGTCCGGAATCCCCCCGTCCACCACCCCCGAATTTTGAGTCTCCTGTAGTTAGTTATCCGGTTTCCGGGCCAGCCAATCCATGACCCGCTGGATGGAGAAGACATCTTCAGTCATGGCAATACGCAATCGTTAGCTTTCTCCAGTACATATGGTCTACTAGCTCAACCCTTTCTGGTCAAAGCTTCCTCAAAACTTTTCTGGCTTGGAGCAATAAGTTTGTTCTTGAAATCTTACTATTTTCAGACGAGTGACTCAAGTACGATGGTCAAAATTGTACAGCCAACTACCGTTTTTTAAGGCAAGCAGTCGGGCAACAAACTATCCCAACTAAGACGAATCTTCAGGAGTACGAATCCATCAGAGGTATGCATCTTCAACTGAGAGCCAAATAAATACGCAAGTAACAGGGCGACGATACTGTGCCGCACTGTATTCATCTCGAGTCCTTCGGCAGAAACAAACCGACTCGAATTCCCGAAACACGCATCTCAGCACCACTTCGCATTTCTCCAGCCTCTCACAAATGAGTTAATGATACCCTGGCATTCATCTGGGCGCCGCCGCCGCCGCAGCCGGGCCGCAGCGGCGGGGGCGGCGGCGTCGGCTGACGCACCAATGACGGATGGTGGCCGTACAATGGCACTGCAGCGGCGGCGGCGGGCACGCACGCATCGCCTCTCCGGAAGCGGGCCATCCTCTCGGCAGGGAGACGACCGCCCGCCGCCCGGCGAACGGTCGACTTCGGGTTCAGGACGGGCCATCCAGCGCCCCTGGCGGCACTCCTGCCGCACTGGGCCGGTCCACAATCGCACCCAATGCCCGCTGCCAGGCCGGCAGAATGACGATAGAATGATGCGATGATTGAGCGTTCGATAAATGGAGGTGTAATGATGGTGGTAATTGTTATGGCAACGATGACCATGCCTCACTGGTGGGTTCTTTGCTGCATTGTTTGATGGAACTAAGGGCAGAACAGTCATTCTATAATGGAGGCCTCACAACAGAATATGACTCGTGATATATTTAACATAAGGTACGTTAACGAAAACGATACGCCAAAGTTATTTAATATTTGGGTTTTCAAGATATAAGCGAATTCATACTCTTAGATTATATCTCTATTACATCCTAATGATCAATTGATTAAAATGTATCTATTTGGATTCAAGGCCTCTTGTATTTGTATTATAATGTTTCTCAACAAATGTAACACTTTTCACGAGAGGCGAAACACGACCGTAACACTTTGTCCTTTTGCTGAATGATAATTTTTCTGCACCAGTAAATTACAATATTCCTCTAATAAGGTTTCAGCGCTATCGAGTGAACTGAGCTTTCCTTTGTAATTACCTCTCCCTCCCCCTAAAAAATCAGCTCTAGGCCCTCTTTGGCCTTACTGGACCATTTTTCGAAGGCAAATGGAGTCAAGTTAATTGAAGGGTCATTTCCCAAAGCAAAAAGGACCACAGATTGCAGATGTGTGCCCAAAAGGTGCCTTTCACGCTTTGGCTGCTGACAAAACACCTCGGAAATTGATGAAGGTTTCAAAGTTGAAAATAATTTAAGGGATTTTCTAGCACCCTGATGACGTCACAACATGCCAGCTCGTGATCAGTAGCTGCTATGACTATGACCGGAGGCTTTGAACTATGCCAAACTACATGAACTCAGCTGCTTTTCCAACCAAGGCGCGGGAAACAACAAGACGCTACCGCTGAGTGACGGCAACGCCTCGGATCTGCATTACTGCCGACATCGATAAACATCTGGTGTCACATCAATAAAAACGGCCATAAAAACGTCAGAGCCATGTCGGTAATACAGGATCTGAGCCGTCCACGGCCTGGACTGAGACCGCGCCAGAGGTCTCATTCTACAGCGACCACATCTCTAGGGGTCGGACTCAGCTGGGCGCGCAGATCCGCACTGTGGACCAGAGTTGTGCGACTCGCGAGTCAGAGTCGGAGTTTAACTCAAATTCCGACTCATTCGACTCTGAGTTGAGTTGAGTTGAGTCGAAAAAAATTAGACAAGTGAGTTGAGTTGAGTTGAGTCGGTTCACAACACATCAATGAGTTGAGTTGAGTTGAGTTGTGAAGACAGTGAGTCAAATGAGTTGACGAAAAAAGTTGGCTCACCAGGTAAACATGTTGTCAAGTAAGTGTCTGTATTTGCCTACCTTTTGCAAACCTCCTTTAACCTTCTTTAAAAAAATTTCCCCAGTGTTTCAATTGTTTAAATCAAAGTTTCAATTTGTTTCAATAAACCAATAATTATATGATTCAATTGCTTATTTCAAAGGCCCATCCGGTCTGAAGGAATCCCTAGGCACGAATAATATATACACTCAAAAAATTAAACAGGTTCCTATCACTGGCTTTGAAGTGGTGGAACGCACTACAAAATACATTTCAAAACTCTCAAAAACTTCTCATCTTCAATATGTAATATTACTTCTTTACTTTAAACACTCCAACACGCGTCGTCGTCGCTGATTGTTATCGTCAGTGGTGGTTTTCTGAGAATAGTGTGTGCGCCATTGCTGTCTTTGAAAAACAAATTCAGCCGAGTTGGGTTCAAGGTTAATTAGCCTTAAGGCAAAAGTGTAAATATCACGTGATAGTTCATGAAGTAATGCAAATATTTATATGCCTACATGCTACATTTATTCTTCTGTCCTAAATGCGCCGTCTGCCGCCACCCTTTTCATTTTACCTATCAATAGCAAATACTGCTATTAGCATTGAAAAATTGAACCTTTGATTCGACAAAAATGTTGAGATGTCTTTATTTCAAGTAGCACGGAGATGCACGGCGTCTATACTATCAGCATGGGGGTAGGGGCTAAAGAGTTCGAGCATAGGCAGACCCAGGACATCAGTACAAGGGTGGGGCTAGGGAGTTAGAGCATAGGCAGATCCAGGACATCGGTACGAGGGTCGGGCTAGGGAGTTAGAGCATAGGCGGATCCAGGACATCAGTAGGGGGGTAGGGCCTACGGAGTTCGAGCATAGGCGGATCCAGGATATTAGTACGGGGATGGGGCTAAGGAGATCGAGCATAGGCGGATATAGGACATCTGTAGGTGGGTGGAGATAAGGAGCTCGAGCATAGGCTGATCCAGGACATCAGTATGGGTGTGGGGCTAAGGAGCTCGAGCAGAGGCGGATCTAGGACATCAGTACGGCGGTGGGGCTAAAGGGCTTGAGTATAGGCGGATCAAGGACATCAGTACGGGGGTGAGGCTAAGGAGCTCGAGCATAAGCGGATCCAGGACATCAGCACGTGGGTAGGGGCTAAAGAGTTCGAGCATAGGCGGATCCAGGACATCAATACGGGGGTGGGGCTAAGAAGTTCGAGCATAAGCGGATTCAGCTGATCAGTACGGGGGTGGGAATCGGGAGCTCGAGCATAGGCGGATCTAGGACATCAGTACGGTGGTGGGGCTCGGGCGTTCCAGCATAGGCGGAACCAGGACATTAGTAGGGTGGTAGGGGCTAGAGAGTTCGAGTATAGGCGAATACAGGGCAGTACGGAGATGGGGCTACGGAGTTCGAGCATAGGCAGATCCAGGACATCAGTTCGGGGGTGGGGCTAAGGAGCTCGAGCATAGGCGGATCCAGGACATCAGTACAGAAGGTGTGGCTACGGAGCTCGAGTAAAGGCGGATCCAGGACATCAGTGGGGGTGTGGGGCTAAGGAGTTCGAGCATCGGCGGATCGAGGACATCAGTAGAGTGGGTAAGGAATAAAAGGGGTGGGGCTAAGGAGTTCAAGCATAAGCGGATCCAGGACATCAGTAAGAAGGTGGGGTAAGGAGCTCGAGCATAGGCGGATCCAGGACATCAGTATGGGTGTGGGGCTAAGGAGTTCGAGCATCGGCGGATCGAGGACATCAGTACGGAGGTGGGGCTAAGGGGTTCGAGTATAGGCAAATAAAGGACATCAGTACAGAGGTGGGGCTAAGGAGTTCAAGCATAAGCGGATCCAGGACATCAGCACAGGGGTAGGGGCTAAAAAGTTCGAGCGTAGGCGGATCCAGGACATTAGTACGGGGGTGGGGCTAAGGAGCCCGAGCATAAGCGGAGCCAGGATATCAGTACGGGGTTAGAGGCTAAGGAGTTTGAGCATAGGCGGATCCAGCATATCGGTACGGGGATGGGGCTAAGGAGCTGGAGCATAAGCGGATCCAGGACATCAGCACGTGGGTAGGGGCTAAAGAGTTCGAGCATAGGCGGATCCAGGACATCAGTACGGGGGTGGGGCTAAGAAGCTCGAGCATAAGCGGATTCAGCTGATCAGTACGGGGGTGGGGCTCGGGAGCTCGAGCATAGGCGGATCTAGGACATCAGTACGGTGGTGGGGCTCGGGCGTTCCAGCATAGGCGGAACCAGGACATTAGTAGGGTGGTAGGGGCTAAAGAGTTCGAGTATAGGCGAATCCAGGGCAGTACGGAGGTGGGGCTACGGAGTTCGAGCATAGGCAGGTCCAGGTTTTCAGTTCGGGGGTGGGGCTAAGGAGCTCGAGCATAGGCGGATCCAGGACATCAGTGCAGGGGTGTGGCTCCGGAGCTCGAGTAAAGGCGGATCCAGGACATCAGTGGGGGGGGTTCGGGGCAACGGATTTCGAGCATAGGCGGATCCAGGACATCAGTAAGAAGGTGGGGTAGGAGCTCGAGCATAGGCGGATCCAGGACATCAGTAGGGGGTAGGGGCTAAGGAGTTCGAGCATAGGCGGATCCAGGACATCAGTACGGGGGTGGGGCTAAGAAGATCGAGCATAGGTGGATCCAGGACATCTGTACGGGGGTGGGGCTAAAGAGCTGGAGCATAGGCGGATCCAGGACATCAGTATGGGTGTGGGGCTAAGGAGCTCGAGCAGAGGCGGATCCAGGGCATCGGTACGGGGGTGGGGCTAAGGGGTTCGAGTATAGGCGGATAAAGGACATCAGTACAGAGGTGGGGCTAAGGAGCTCAAGCATAAGCGGATCCAGGACATCAGCACAGGGTTAGAGGCTAGAGTTCGAGCATAGGCGGATCCAGGACATCAGTACGGGGGGTGAGGCTAAGGAGCTCGAGCATACCGGAGCCAGGATATCAGTACGGGGATGGGGCTAAGGAGCTCGAGCATAAGCGGATCCAGGACATCAGCACGTGGGTAGGGGCTAAAGAGTTCGAGCATAGGCGGATCCAGGACATCAGTACGGGGGTGGGGCTAAGAAGCTCGAGCATAAGCGGATTCAGCTGATCAGTACGGGGGTGGGGCTCGGGAGCTCGAGCATAGGCGGATCTAGGACATCAGTACGGTGGTGGGGCTCGGGCGTTCCAGCATAGGCGGAACCAGGACATTAGTACGGTGGTAGGGGCTAAAGAGTTCGAGTATAGGCGAATCCAGGGCAGTACGGAGGTGGGGCTACGGAGTTCGAGCATAGGCAGGTCCAGGTTATCAGTTCGGGGGTGGGGCTAAGGAGCTCGAGCATAGGCGGATCCAGGACATCAGTGCAGGGGTGTGGCTCCGGAGCTCGAGTAAAGGCGGATCCAGGACATCAGTGGGGGGGTTCGGGGCAACGGATTTCGAGCATAGGCGGATCCAGGACATCAGTAAGAAGGTGGGGTAGGAGCTCGAGCATAGGCGGATCCAGGACATCAGTAGGGGGTAGGGGCTACGGAGTTCGAGCATAGGCGGATCCAGGACATCAGTACGGGGGTGGGGCTAAGAAGATCGAGCATAGGTGGATCCAGGACATCTGTACGGGGGTGGGGCTAAAGAGCTGGAGCATAGGCGGATCCAGGACATCAGTATGGGTGTGGGGCTAAGGAGCTCGAGCAGAGGCGGATCCAGGGCATCAGTACGGGGGTGGGGCTAAGGGGTTCGAGTATAGGCGGATAAAGGACATCAGTACAGAGGTGGGGCTAAGGAGCTCAAGCATAAGCGACTCCAGGACATCAGCACAGGGGTAGAGGCTAGAGTTCGAGCATAGGCGGATCCAGGACATCAGTACGGGGGTGAGGCTAAGGAGCTCGAGCATAGCGGAGCCAGGATATCAGTACGGGGTTAGAGGCTAAGGGGTTTGAGCATAGGCGGATCCATCATATCGGTACGGGGATGGGGCTAGGAGATCCAGCATAGGCGGATCCAGGACATCTGTACGGAGGTGGGGCTAAGGAACTCGAGCATAGGCGGATCCAGGACATCAGTATGGGTGTCGGGCTAAGGAGCTCGAGCAGAGGCGGATCCAGGACATCAGTACGGGGCTGGGGCTAAGGGGCTCGAGTATAGGCGGATCAAAGACATCAGTACGGGGGTGGGGCTAAGGAGCTCGAGCATAAGCGGATCCAGGACATCAAGGGGCTAAAGAGTTAAAACAGGTAGGGGCTAAAGAGTTAAAACATAAGCGGATCCAGGACATCATTACGGGAGTGGGGCTAAGGAGTTCGAGCATAAGCGGATTCAGGACATCAGTACGTGGGTGGGGCTCGGGAGCTCGAGCATAGGCGGATCCAGGCCTCAGTACGGGGATGGGGCTAAGGAGATCGAGCATAGGCGGATCTAGGACATCTGTACGGGGGTGGAGATAAGGAGCTCGAGCATAGGCTGATCCAGGACATCAGTACGGAGGTGGGGCTAAGAAGTTCGAGCATAGGCGTATCCAGGACATCAGTACGGGGGTGGGGCTACGGAGTTCGAGCATAGGCAGATCCAGGACATCAGTTCGGGGGTGGGGCTAAGGAGCTCGAGCATGGGCGGATCCAGGACATCATTGCAGGGGTGTGGCTCCGGAGCTCGAGTAAAGGCGGATCCAGGACATCAGTACGGGGGTGGGGCTAAGGAGATCGAGCATAGGTGGATCCAGGACATCTGTACGGGGGTGGGGCTAAAGAGCTGGAGCATAGGCGGATCCAGGACATCAGTATGGGTGTGGGGCTAAGGAGCTCGAGCAGAGGCGGATCCAGGGCATCAGTACGGGGGTGGGGCTAAGGGGTTCGAGTATAGGCGGATAAAGGACATCAGTACAGAGGTGGGGCTAAGGAGCTCGAGCATAGGCAGATCCAGGACATCAGTATGGGTGTCGGGCTAAGGAGCTCGAGCAGAGGCGGATCCAGGACATCAGTACGGGGCTGGGGCTAAGGGGCTCGAGTATAGGCGGATCAAAGACATCAGTACGGGGGTGGGGCTAAGGAGCTCGAGCATAAGCGGATCCAGGACATCAAGGGGCTAAAGAGTTAAAACAGGTAGGGGCTAAAGAGTAAAACATAAGCGGATCCAGGACATCATTACGGGAGTGGGGCTAAGGAGTTCGAGCATAAGCGGATTCAGGACATCAGTACGTGGGTGGGGCTCGGGAGCTCGAGCATAGGCGGATCCAGGACATCAGTAGGGGCAGGGGCTAAGGAGTTCAAGCATAGGCGGATCCAGGGCAGTATAGAGGTGGGGCTACGGAGTTCGAGCATAGGCAGATCCAGGACATATGTAAGGAGGTGGGGTAAGGAGCTCGAGCATAGGCGGATCCAGGACATCAGTTCGGTGGTGGGGCTGAGGTCTCCAGCTGGGGCATAACTCGGTAACAAATAGGCTGAATTGGGTGAAAATCTGCAGGTATAGGTGAAATACCGTCGGAAAACCCATCATATTTTATATTGTATCTCCTTTCTTCTCGTCATGCCCAGTCTTTGCTTAACAAAACAAACATTATGCGTGTGTTTATTTCTTTGATGATATGAACAGAGAGCAAGCGTGGTGCAGTATGCAGAGACATGCTAATTTAGGAAAACATGGGCCTAGACAGGGGATTGAATGGAGCCATAATGAGAACACAAAACCTAAAACTCCAACATTGCGTTGTTATAAGTATCAAACTGCTGAAAAAAACTCGCCTGTCAATCGAACTGTTTGGCTAACGTACATTGTCACCGGCTTCTCCTGCGCCAGAGCGGCACCTGCCGAGGCCGCAGGCCGAGGTATGTTGTTGTTGTCTGTTCTGAGCGCTGGTATCAGAGACCTAAAACTTTTGTGGATAGAAGGCACTTCCAAATGAATAAGCACCACGGTTGTCAATTTGCAAAATTTTCAAAATTTTCCCCAGAATTTTGCATTATGTGATTTTTAAGTTTTATTTTTCTATTTTTTGCTAATTCATCTACAGTTTTCAAACTTGCACCCTTTTACATTAGACAAATTTGTAGTTCACACAAAAAGTTGGAAAAAAAGCTTTAAATTTAGGGCTCTAAATTAGCTTTTAAGCTTTGCACCCTAAATTTGGCATAAAACTCATGGTCTAAATTACAGGCTCGAAATATATGAAGCTACAGCAGTTCAGGTTCTGAGTCAAATATCAACTTAAAGGCCGGTTTGTGCAGTACTGCCCAAACACAGAAACAAAACAAAAACGGATATTTAACGGTCCTTTTTGGCCCATTCCGTGAAGGTCTGCATTTCGCAAAATATCATTCAAACCCTTATATCTTCCGATCTAATTGATAAAAATTAGTTCCCATTTCAGATAATAAAAGAGAATAACCTCCTTTATTATATATTTAGAGATAAAAACTTTCGGACTCAAACTTTTTATTTTATAGGCAAAAATAAAATACAAGTTTTTAAAATTTTTATTCTCAGCCCCCTGGTTTCCAGACCATGATAGCTACGGTATTGAACTTAACACGGCTGGATAGAAAACTTCGTTGCCGTCATTTTTCTCACTCATACCCCCCCCACTTATCTCTTACGGCTTCCGCACTATAAGCCGTAAAATACATTTCAAAGTGGTAATTTTATCAGTTCATTTTTGCTTCACACCGGGGTTTAGGGTGGTTAGAGTCATTGGAGGGAAATGAAATTTTGCATGCAGCTAGGTAAGAGACATATGTCGACATTCCATCTGCATAGATATCAATGAAACACCAAGTTACCTTTACAAACATGCCGTTTCTCCACGCATCGTTGTAGCAAATCACCACGCGTCACCCCTGCGTCCACGCCGCGGCAACGCCGGCGATCGGCGCGGCCGTTTCTGTTTATTTATGGTCTGGTAAAAAAGTACCCAATACTACCCATAATGCATCACAAGTAATTAGAGTACCGTAAAAGTCCGAGTTTACAATAAGAGTATTATGTTTCTGTTTTTGGACCATGGGTGGATCCAGGGAATAACTAGGCTAGGTGCCCCCCCCCACCCTTCTCCCCCATCCCCCTCCCCCAACCCCCAATCGACCATCGGCGCCCTCTGATATTGTAAAGACACGCCTCTCAAGTTCGATGACGCTCCCTGAAATGTCGCTTCCCATACGCGGATCCAGGATTGCCTATCGGGGGCGAGGTGGAAGGGGAAATTTCCTGGTGGGCGCTATCTACACCAGGGACGCCACTTTTGGCCGGAAAAACCTATCAAGTACGCGCTAAAACCTATCAGTAGACCCCGATACCTGCATCTCGGGGAAAACGACATTTCAGGGGGTGCCATCGAACTTTCCAGGGGTTTCCGGGACAATTTCAGGGGGCGCTAAGATTATATGGGGGGCACCTGTCCCCTTTCCCCCTTGGATCCGCCTATGTCGTTTCGGGGGGGCACGGAGGTGGGGTCGTTACGGGTGTGGGGGTAAGGAGCTCGAGCATAAGCGGATCCAGGACATCAGCATGGGGGTAGGGGCTAAAGAGTTCGAGCATAGGCGGACCCAGGACATCAGTACGAGGGTGGGGCTAGGGAGTTAGAGCATAGGCGGATCCAGGACATCGGTACGAGGGTCGGGCTAGGGAGTTAGAACATAGGTGGATCCAGGACATCGGTACGAGGGTCGGGGTAGGGAGTTAGAGCATAGGCGGATCCAGGACATTAGTACGGGGATGGGGCTAAACAGCTGAGCATTAGCGGATTCAGGACATCAGTACGGGGTGAGACTCGGGAGTTCCAGCATAGGCGGATCCAGGACATCAGTAGGGGGTAGGGGCTACGGAGTTCGAGCATAGGCGGATCCAGGATATTAGTACGGGGATGGGGCTAAGGAGATCGAGCATAGGCGGATCTAGGACATCGGTACGGGGGTGGAGATAAGGAGCTCGAGCATAGGCTGATCCAGGACATCAGTATGGGTGTGGGGCTAAGGAGCTCGAGCAGAGGCGGATCTAGGACATCAGTACGGCGGTGGGGCTAAAGGGCTTGAGTATAGGCGGATCAAGGACATCAGTACGGGGGTGAGGCTAGGGAGCTCGAGCATAAGCGGATCCAGGACATCAGCACGTGGATAGGGGCTAAAGAGTTCGAGCATAGGCGGATCCAGGACATCAGTACGGGGGTGGGGCTAAGAAGCTCGAGCATAAGCAGATCAGCTGATCAGTACGGGGGTGGGGCTCGGGAGCTCGAGCATAGTCGGATCCAGGACATCAGTAGGGGGTGGGGGCTAAGTAGTTCGAGCATAGGCGGATCCAGGGCTGTACAGAGGTGGGGCTACGGAGTTCGAGCATAGGCGGATCCAGGACATCAGTAAGGGGGTGGGGCAACGAGCTCGAGCATAGGCGGATCCAGGACATCAGTGGGGGGGGGTAGGGGCTACGGAGTTCGAGCATAGGCGGATCCAGGACATCAGTAAGAAGATGGGGTAAGGAGCTCGAGCATAGGCGGATCCAGGACATCAGTACGGAGGTGGGGCTAAGAAGTTCGAGCATAGGCGGATCCAGGACATCAGTACGGGGGTGGGGTAAGGAGCTCCAGCAAAGGCGGATCCAGGCCTAGGTACGGGGGTGGGGCTAAGGAGCTCGAGCGTAGGCGGATCCAGGACATCAGTATGGTGGTGGGGCTCGGGCGTTCCAGCATAGGCGGATACAGGACATTAGTAGGGTGGTAGGGGCTAAAGAGTTCGAGTATAGGCGAATCCAGGGCAGTACGGAGGTGGGGCTACGGAGTTCGAGCATAGGCAGATCCAGGACATCAGTTCGGGGGTGGGGCTAAGGAGGTCGAGCATAGGCGGATCCAGGACATCAGTGCAGGGGTGTGGCTCCGGAGCTCGAGTAAAGGCGGATCCAGGACATCAGTACGGGGATGGGGCTAAGGAGATCGAGCATAGGTGGATCCAGGACATCTGTACGGGGGTGTGGCTAAAGAGCTGGAGCATAGGCGGATCCAGGACATCAGTATGGGTGTGGGGCTAAGGAGCTCGAGCAGAGGCGGATCCAGGGCATCAGTACTGGGGTGGGGCTAAGGGGTTCGAGTATAGGCGGATAAAGGACATCAGTACAGAGGTGGGGCTAAGGAGCTCAAGCATAAGCGGATCCAGGACATCAGCACAGGGGTAGGAGCTAAAGAGTTCGAGCATAGGCGGATCCAGGACATCAGTACGGGGGTGGGGCTAAGGAGCTCGAGCATAAGCGGAGCCAGGATATCAGTACGGGGTTAGAGGCTAAGGAGTTTGAGCATAGGCGGATCCATCATATCGGTACGGGGATGGGGCTAAGGAGATCCAGCATAGGCGGATCCAGGACATCGGTACGGAGGTGGGGCTAAGGAGCTCGAGCATAGGCAGATCCAGGACATCAGTATGGGTGTCGGGCTAAGGAGCTCGAGCAGAGGCGGATCCAGGACATCAGTACGGGGCTGGGGCTAAGGGGCTCGAGTATAGGCGGATCAAAGACATCAGTACGGGGGTCGGGCTAAGGAGCTCGAGCATAAGCGGATCCAGGACATCAAGGGGCTAAAGAGTTAAAACAGGTAGGGGCTAAAGAGTTAAAACATAAGCGGATCCAGGACATCAGTACGGGGGTGGGGCTAAGGAGCTCGAGCATAAGCGGATTCAGGACATCAGTACGTGGGTGGGGCTCGGGAGCTCGAGCATAGGTGGATCCAGGACATCATTAGGGGTAGGGGCTAAGGAGTTCAAGCATTGGCGGATCCAGGGCAGTATAGAGGTGGGGCTACGGAGTTCGAGCATAGGCAGATCCAGGACATATGTAAGGGGGTGGGGTAAGGAGCTCGAGCATAGGCGGATCCAGGACATCAGTTCGGTGGTGGGGCTGAGGTCTCGAGCTGGGGCATAACTCGGTAACAAATAGGCTGAATTGGGTGAAAATCTGCAGGTATAGGTGAAATACCGTCGGAAAACCCATCATATTTTATATTGTATCTCCTTTCTTCTCGCCATGCCCAGTCTTTGCTTAACAAAACAAACATTATGCTTGTGTTTATTTATTTGATGACATTAACAGAGGGCAAGCGTGGTGCAGTATGCAGAGACATGCTAATTTAGGAAAACATGGGCCTAGACAGGGGATTGAATTGAGCCATAATGGAACACAAAACCTAAAACTCCAACATTGCGTTGTCATAAGTATAAATTTGCTGAAAAAACTCGCCTGTCAATCGAACTGTTTGGCTAACGTACATTGTCACCGGCTTCTCCTGCGCCAGAGCGGCACCTGCCGAGGCCGCAGGCCGAGGTTTTTCGTTCTCTGTTGTCCGTAGTAGTAGTAGTAGTTGTTGTCTGTTCTGAGGACTGGTATCAGATACTTGAAACTTGCAGGGATGAAAGGCAGGAACCCATAAAAAATCCCGAAGGCTGCAGATTTTCGAATTTTGCAAAAACTTTTCCAAAATGTTGGAATATATTTTTCTTTTTTCTATTTTTAGTCTACGCCTCTCAAACTTACACTCTTTTACACACAATCAATTACCAGTTGTTGCTTAAAGTTTGAAGCAAAAATCCAAATTTGTTCTTCCAAAATGATTTTTTGAAACTTTTACCTCCAACTTGTAGTGAAATGCATTACCAAAGTTATAAGTTCGAAATATCTGAAGATATGATGCTAGGTGTTCCAAACTGGATTTCTACAGACAGAATGGACTGTGCATTACTGCATAGACACTAAACTGAACCAAAAACATAATTTTGAAGGTCAGTTTTGGCCCTTTTTCCAAAAAAATTGCAAACATGGCCTAAAACTTTAAAACCATATTACTTTCAAAATTCTGGACATTTTTGAACGCAGTTTTCTTTGTTGAGATGGGTATTGTCATTACAACATATTCTAAATGCAAATTTCTGAGTTAATGGGAAATATTTTTGTGCAAAAAATACAATATTTTTTTGTTTTTTGGGAATTTATGAATGTATATTTCCAAATTTTCTTTTCGAAATTGGTACCAAAAAAAGCCCGGCTCAAGTTCTACAACTGTCTGCCTGACCATACCCGCGCGTCTCCCATAGGTTTTGAGCTATATGATGATAAAGACTGAATTTGATGCGGTTTTCATAGGTTGTAATAGATTCATCACGTGATAAAGTGCCTTTATACTCAACTGAGATATATGGCTCTCTCTATACTTGTAGTATGGGAAATTATGAGCTCTGCCGTTTTTGTTTCATGACGCTCCGACGATTAGTTCGCCACTGAGGGGCAAAATACTTCGGTCCCGTTTTTCCCGAAGCAGTAGTGACGTCATTCTGCCCTTCTTGCATGGACCTTCTGTGCTGCAGCAGTGGGCTGCAGCCGGTGAATGCGTGCAAGAAAGGCATAACATTTCTATCCGAGTGCATGCAGCGGATCACTCGGCCGGCCGGTTCGCGGCCGTTCGGTAGGGTCCCGCTCGCGGTGGCGACTTGCGACGAATAAAAAACAAAATGGTGGTGAGGAACTGGTATGCTTGTTTGGTTTGTTGTGATTTGTTTCTTTATGGGTGCCCAAATCTTACTGTGTATGTGTGTGATACGTACGGTAAAAAGTGATGTGTTTTATGAGAGAGATAAGAGAGGCCCCACCACTTAAGCCTTCGGGCTTTTGCGTCAATCTCTTTGTTATACCGTCATATTGTTTCCGTCCAATAAAATTAATCATCTATCCATAGGCAGATCCAGGATTGCCGATCGGAGGGGGCACCTCCGGGGGGGGTTGCCATCCGGACCAGGGAGACGCCACTTTTGACCGGCAAAACCTATCAGGTGGGGCTAAGGAGCTCAAGCATAGGCGGATCCAGGACATCAGTACAGGTATTGGGCTAAAGAGCTCGGGCATACGCGGATCCATGACATCAATAAGGTGGTGGGGCTAAGGACCTCGAGCATAGGCGGATCCAGGACATCAGTACGGGGGTGGGGCTAAGGAGCATAGGCGGACCCAGGACATCAGTGCCGGGATGGGCCTAAGGTGCTCGATCATAGCCAGATCCAGGACATAAGTTCAGGGGTGGGGCTAAGGAGCTCAAGCATAGCCGGATCCAGGACATCAGTACGGAGGTGGGGCTAAGGAGCTCGAGCATAGGCGGATCCAGGACATCAGTATGGGGGAGGGGCTAAGGGGCTCGAGTAAAGGCGGATCAAATATTTCCGAGAGGGGAGAAATTGTCCCGGGGAAGGGGTGTAATTCGGAACTGGAGGGCCTCACTTTTGACCGGCAAAATCCATCAAGTGGACGCAAAATCCTTCCGATGGGCGCAGATGTTCGTATCTTAGGGAGGTGGGCAGTGGCATTTCAAGCGGCGCCATCAAATGTCTAAGAGGGCGCCGTGGCCATTTCAAGGGGCGCCGAGGGTCGATCAAGGGGGCACGTGCCCCCTATACCCCCTCCCCCACCACCCTGAATTCACCTATTCTTTTGAGCATCCTGATCATTGCTTTGAAACATCCTCCGCCTATGCCATAGCTGTAGGACTTTTCACATGGGGGATTAAGCCCCTAGCCTCGCCCCTTGTATCCGCCCCCGTGTTTAGACATATAAATGATATATAAATCTCGTTGCATTCTGTTCAATGTTATCCAACCATACCAATGAGTAACAATCGGTCATGCAGATTTCGAATCTGGTCTTCAGGTCAATGAAAGGTCACTGCACATGCGCAGTGAAACTAAGTGTAACAGAGGCCATCCGGCAACCTACGGGTCGATTTCCTTGAAATTTTGTGAACAAGATAATTACACGGAATAAAACAAAAAATTTCAAATTGAAGTTGCACTGCTCTGCGCATGCGCAGTAGAAATAATCAAATTAAGCCTTAAAGTTGAGGATATTTCAGAGGAGAAAATGAACAGAGGAGAACCAGCATGCTTAAATTTAGCATGAACTTTTTGTCACCCTTGATAACAAAGGTCAGTGCGCATGGGCATTAGATTTTATGGTCATTGAGGCTATCTCGGGAGCCAATCGACCGATTTTGCTCAAACTTTCCGAGTAAAAGCAGAATACTATCTGCTAATCCCAATTGGCGGCATTATGACGGTGTACTGTGCTGCACATGCACTGTAGGAATTCTAAGGAATAATAGGCTATAAGGGATAATTTAGACCAGGAGACAAACACACAGCATACCAACATGCTTCAGCCAATTATAACGGTATCTTCGCTCTCATTCACTGCAGATGTTACTGCTCATGCGGACTAGGACATAGGGTTACCGAAGCTAACTCGGTAACAAATAGGCTGCATTGGGTGAAAATATGCAGGTATAGGTGAAATACAGTCGGCAAACCCATCATAGTGTATATTGTGTCTCCTTTCTTCTCGTCATGCCCGGTCTTTGCTTAACAAAACAAACATTATACGTGTGTTGTTTATTTTTGTGATGACATTAACAGAGGGCAAACGTGGCACAGTGTGCAGAGACATGCTAATTTACTGAAAACACTGGCCTGTCAATCGAACTGTTTGCCTAACGTACATTGTCACCGGCTTCTCCTGCGCCGGAGCGGCACTTGCCGAGGCCGCAGGCCGAGGTTGTTGTTGTCAGAGCCGCATGACGAAATCCATGGAGCGAAGCGCATTGAGATTTCTCAAGCGGCTCTATTCTGGCCGCTCAGACGGGTCTCGTCGTGGTCTGTCAGAGCCGCATGACGAAATCCATGGAGCGAAGCGCATTGAGATTTCTCAAGCGGCTCTATTCTGGCCGCTCAGACGGGTCTCGTCGTGGTCTGTCAGAGCCGCATGACGAAATCCATGGAGCGAAGCGCATTGTGATTTCTCAAGCGGCTCTATTCTGGCCGCTCAGACGGGTCTCGTCGTGGTCTGTTGTTGTTGTTGTTGTTGTTGTTGTTGTTGTTGTTGTTGTTGTTGTTGTTGTTGTTGTTGTTGTTGTTGTTGTTGTTGTTGTTGTTGTTGTTGTTGTTGTTGTTGTTGTTGTTGTTGTTGTTGTTGTTGTTGTTGTTGTTGTTGTTGTTGTTGTTGTTGTTGTTGTTGTTGTTGTTGTTGTTGTTGTTGTTGTTGTTGTTGTTGTTGTTGTTGTTGTTGTTGTTGTTGTTGTTGTTGTTGTTGTTGTTGTTGTTGTTGTTGTTGTTGTTGTTGTTGTTGTTGTTGTTGTTGTTGTTGTTGTTGTTGTTGTTGTTGTTGTTGTTGTTGTTGTTGTTGTTGTTGTTGTTGTTGTTGTTGTTGTTGTTGTTGTTGTTGTTGTTGTTGTTGTTGTTGTTGTTGTTGTTGTTGTTGTTGTTGTTGTTGTTGTTGTTGTTGTTGTTGTTGTTGTTGTTGTTGTTGTTGTTGTTGTTGTTGTTGTTGTTGTTGTTGTTGTTGTTGTTGTTGTTGTTGTTGTTGTTGTTGTTGTTGTTGTTGTTGTTGTTGTTGTTGTTGTTGTTGTTGTTGTTGTTGTTGTTGTTGTTGTTGTTGTTGTTGTTGTTGTTGTTGTTGTTGTTGTTGTTGTTGTTGTTGTTGTTGTTGTTGTTGTTGTTGTTGTTGTTGTTGTTGTTGTTGTTGTTGTTGTTGTTGTTGTTGTTGTTGTTGTTGTTGTTGTTGTTGTTGTTGTTGTTGTTGTTGTTGTTGTTGTTGTTGTTGTTGTTGTTGTTGTTGTTGTTGTTGTTGTTGTTGTTGTTGTTGTTGTTGTTGTTGTTGTTGTTGTTGTTGTTGTTGTTGTTGTTGTTGTTGTTGTTGTTGTTGTTGTTGTTGTTGTTGTTGTTGTTGTTGTTGTTGTTGTTGTTGTTGTTGTTGTTGTTGTTGTTGTTGTTGTTGTTGTTGTTGTTGTTGTTGTTGTTGTTGTTGTTGTTGTTGTTGTTGTTGTTGTTGTTGTTGTTGTTGTTGTTGTTGTTGTTGTTGTTGTTGTTGTTGTTGTTGTTGTTGTTGTTGTTGTTGTTGTTGTTGTTGTTGTTGTTGTTGTTGTTGTTGTTGTTGTTGTTGTTGTTGTTGTTGTTGTTGTTGTTGTTGTTGTTGTTGTTGTTGTTGTTGTTGTTGTTGTTGTTGTTGTTGTTGTTGTTGTTGTTGTTGTTGTTGTTGTTGTTGTTGTTGTTGTTGTTGTTGGCGTCTGTCAGTCCTGAGAATTGATGTCAGAGCTCTGGAATTTTGTAGGATGATAGCCCGTCTGCTCCAGACACCCAAACTGAAGCCCCGAGTTGAAATCCAAAATAGTTTTTGAGAAATTTTGGCTCAAACTTTTTTGTTTTATATTTTTCTAATTTTTACTTCTTAAGCTACGAGCTTGAAATTTATGTCCTTTTCAATGGATAACAAGGGCCAGCTAGGCGGAAAAAAATTGAGTTGATCCGACAATATTTATTGCGCAAAAACGCGGCATTTCTCACGCGCGCAAAAAACCTGCTAAAAGTTGATGGCCGACTTGTGCGCTCGAAATGTCAGAAGACAGGCCTCAGTTAGCTGAAAGGCAGTTACCTAGGGGTGGCTAGGCAAATTTTGTAGTGCTTAGGCATAGTTTTGTGTGCAAAGCGTAAAATTTTGACCTACTTTTTACAGTTCTTCCGGAAGACTGAATTTTGGTTCATTTCATTTCAACGTTAATATCTCACAATCTAATTGACCGATTTGAGTTTTCATTTCAAATAATAAAAGAACATTGCTTCCGCCTGATAATATTTGGAGATGGAAATTGTGAATGTGAAATTCTTTGTTTTATAGGCATAAAAAGAAATTGAGTAAAAAAACTTTTTATTTGCATCCTCCTGGTTCCAAGCTCATGTCACTCACAAACTCAGAACTGACATGGATGAATAGGAAAGTTACTTGCGGTCCTTTCGCTCACTTATACTACCAACCTATCTCTAATGGCTTTCGAGTAATTAGTCCAAAATGTATTACAAGATGCCAAATTTATCGGACCACCTTTGCTTCTCACCATGGTTTCAAGCCCTTAGAATGGATGAAAGCGGAAGAAATTTGGCATGAAGCTAGCTTAGGATCCTAGCTCGACGATAGAAGTAATTTCAGGCCAAAAGAATGCTTGGTTCGTCTTCTAGAAGCACCTTTATATCGTGCCTTTTCGGGACAAGCACAGCACCCGGCGCCAGCGGCCCGGCATATTCGGCGGAGTTGTACCAGCCAGTGACCTCCTGACGGGTCACATCTGTTCAGCTAGTGGGAGGGTGAGTAGTGTGGCACGGTGGTCTAGTGGTTAGAAGCCCTGTCTATTGATCGCGTAGGTCCGGTTCGAATCCGGGGGTGACCACGTACTCTTTATTGGTTATTTCAAAGAAAAGAATGATAAACCTGACTTGCAGGCTTATGAAGAGATACATTAAGAACGAAATATGGTTTGCTTTCAGCACATTGTCATGCGGCTCTCCTGCGCCGGTGGGGCGTTAGCCCAGGTCGCAGACCGGAGTTGTTGTTGGCGTCTGTCCGTCCTGAGAATTGATGTCAGAGCTCTGGAATTTTGTAGGGTGATAGCCCTTCTGCTCCAGACACCCAAACTGAAGCCCCGAGTCGAAATCCAAAATAGTTTTTGAGAAATTTTGGCTCAAACTTTTTCTGTTTTATATTTTTCTAATTTTTACTCCTTAAGCTACGAGCTTGAAATTTATGCCCTTTTCAATGGATAACAAGGGCCAGCTAGGGGAAAAATTGAGTTGATCCGACAATATTTATTGCGCGAAAACGCAGCATTTCTCACGCGCGCAAAAAACCTGCTAAAAGTTGATGGCCGACTTGTGCGCTCGAAATGTCAGAAGACAGGCCTCAGTTAGATGAAAGGCAGTTACCTAGGGGTGGCTAGGCAAATTTTGTAGTGCTTAGGCATAGTTTTGAGTGCAAAACGTAAAATTTTGACCTACTTTTTACAGTTCTTCCGGAAGACTGAATTTTGGTTCATTTCATTTCAACGTTAATATCTCACAATCTAATTGACCGATTTGAGTTTTCATTTCAAATAATAAAAGAACATTGCTTCCGCCTGATAATATTTGGAGATGGAAATTGTGAATGTGAAATTCTTTGTTTTATAGGCATAAAAAGAAATTGAGTAAAAAAAACTTTTTATTTGCATCCTCCTGGTTCCAAGCTCATGTCACTCACAAACTCAGAACTGACATGGCTGCATAGGAAAGTTACTTGCAGTCCTTTCGCTCACTTATACTACCAACCTATCTCTAATGGCTTTCGAGTAATTAGTCCAAAATGTATTACAAGATGCCAAATTTATCGGACCACCTTTGCTTCTCACCATGGTTTCAAGGCCTTAAAATGGATGAAAGCGGAAGAAATTTGGCATGAAGCTAGCTTAGGATCCTAGCTCGACGACACAAGTAATTTTAGGCCAAAAGAATGCTTGGTTCGTCTTCTAGAAGCACCTTTATATCGTGCCTTTTCGGGACAAGCACAGCACCCGGCGCCAGCGGCCCGGCATATTCGGCGGAGTTGTACCAGCCAGTGACCTCCTGACGGGTCACATCTGTTCAGCTAGTGGGAGGGTGAGTAGTGTGGCACGGTGGTCTAGTGGTTAGAAGCCCTGTCTATTGATCGCGTAGGTCCGGTTCGAATCCGGGGGTGACCACGTACTCTTTATTGGTTATTTCAAAGAAAAGAATGATAAACCTGACTTGCAGGCTTATGAAGAGATACATTAAGAACGAAATATGGTTAGCTTTCAGCACATTGTCATGCGGCTCTCCTGCGCCGGTGGGGCGTTAGCCCAGGTCGCAGACCGGAGTCTGTTGTTGTCTGTCCCGCCTGAGAATTGATGTCAGAGCTCTGAAATTTTGTAGGGTGATAGCCCTCCTGCTCCAGACATTCAAACTGAAGCCCCGATTCGAAATCAAAAATAGTTTTTGAGAAATTTTTGCCCAAACTTTTTCTGTTTTATATTTTTCTAATTTTTACTCCTTGAGCTACGAGCTTGAAATTTATGCCCTTTTCAATAGGTAACAAGGGCCAGCTAGGGAACAAAAATTGAGCTGATCCAATAATATTTATTGCGCGAAAACGCTTTATTTTTCACGCGAGCAAAAACCCTACTTAAAGTTGATGGCCGACTTGGACGCTCGAAATATCAGAAGGCAAGCTTCAGTTAGCTGAAAGACAGTTACCTAGGGGTAGCTAGGTTAATTTTCTTGTGCTTAGGCATAGTTTTGAGTGCAAAACGTAAAATTTTGACCTACTTTTTACAGTTCTTCCGGAAGACTAAATTTGGTTCATTTCATTTCAACGTTAATATCTCACAATTTAATTGACCGATTTGAGATTTCATTTCAAATAATGAAAGAACATTGCTTGCACCTGATAATATTTGGAGATGGAAATTGTGAAGGTGAAATTCTTTGTTTTATAGGCATAAATAGAAATTGAGTCAAAAACTTTTTACTTGCATCTTCCTGGTTCCAAGCTCATGTCACTCACAAACTCAGAACTGACATGGCTGAATAGGAAAGTTACTTGCGGTCATTTCGCTCACTTATACTACCCACCTATCTCTAATGGCTTTCGAGTAATTAGTCCAAAATGTATTACAAGATGTTAAATTTCTCGGACCACCTTTGCTTCTCACCATGGTTTCAAGTCCTTGAAATGGATGGAAGTGGAAGAAATTTGGCATGAAGCTAGCTTGGGATCCTAGCTCGACGATGCAAGTAATTTCAGCCCAAAAGAATGCTTGGTTCGTCTTCTAGAAGCACCTTTATATCGTGCCTTTTCGGGACAAGCACAGCACCCGGCGCCAGCGGCCCGGCATATTCGGCGGAGTTGTACCAGCCAGTGACCTCCTGACCGGTCACAGCTGTTCAGCTAGTGGGAGGGTGAGTAGTGTGGAACGGTGGTCTAGTGGTTAGAGGCCCCGTCTCTTGATCAGGTAGGTCCGGTTCGAATCCGGGGGTGACCACGTACTCTTTATTGGTTATTTCAAAGAAAAGAATGATAAAACTGACTTGCAGGCTTATGAAGAGATACATTAAGAACGAAATATGGTTTGCTTTCAGCACATTGTCATGCGGCTCTCCTGCGCCGGTGGGGCGTTAGCCCAGGTCGCAGACCGGAGTTTCAATAGCTTCAATATTCGAATCGACCGCTGATGAAGTTAACGAGACTTACAGAAGAGCATCTGTGCCAGGAAGAAACAGGTACAAAGTTCGCTGTGAAATAAGGAAGCATTACAATTTGAAGGAAGCGATCAGAAGGCGCCTACAAAACATGAAGATATTGTAAGCATGGACAAAGCATGACAATATTGTTTGACATATCAAACAGAGCTCTACCATCAAAGGTATCGCGAACAGAACATTTCTGGAAGACCAGCGAGGAGCACAAAAGGTTGTATATTGGTGGCTTGGATGCAGTCGTGCCAGACCATTGGAGACGGCAGCAGCTGAGGCAAGCCAATGCTGCTGTCGTTGTGGCTACCAGGAGTTCTCCGAATGTTGCGTTCTGACGGAGCCGAAGCTGCGTCAGAACGCAACGGCACCATTGACAGTGACCGCTGGTGGTATATGCAGCAACGAGCTTCCTATTTGTAGCAACACACCAGCTGTTGACAGACGCCGCACGCGAACAGGCTCTGGCAGGTATAAATCAATCTCGGAAAGAAAACTGTGTTGTTACACGGAAGTCGTTTATAGACTTGCCCGGGTGATTGTCATATTATTGTGCTCGAATACGGACGAGCCGGCCTCCCGATCAGACCTTATTGGCGGCAGCATTAGTGGCTTGCCGCAGCTGCTGCCGTCTCCAATGTTCCCTCACGACTGCATCCAAGCCAACAATATACAACCTCTGTGCTTCTCGCTGGTCTTCCAGAAATGTTCTGTTTGCCGATGCCTTTGATGGCAAAGCTCCGCTTTATATGTCAAACAATGTTGTCATGCTTTGTCCATGCTTACAATATCTTCATGTTTTGTAGGCGCCTTCTGATCACTTACTTCAGGTTACAATGCTTCCTTATTTCACAGCGAACTTTGTACTTGTTTCTTGCTGGCACAGATGCTCTTCTGTAAGTCTCGGTAACTTTATCAGCGGTCGGTTCGAATTTTCAAGCTATTGAAACGTGAAATTCGTCCACTTTCCTGGCCTCCATCTCTTCAAGCCGCAGCATCATAATGTGACCGACAACGTCAGCTCCAATCGAGAGCTGGTTAAGCGGCAGCATGCATGTTAAGCATGTTAAGCGGCTTGACGGCGGCGCTAGGTGTGGTGTAGCTTCATTTTTCTCGAAATGCGGTATTCTCCTTCCTAGTGATAGCAAGACTAATTTAAATATAATCGACTGGCTCTTGCATACATTTTAATACTTGCAATTGATCCGCAATGACTACATGCTTAGATACCTAATCTATATATGGCTGGCTGATCTTAATTGGACCTGCTTTGAAAGCAACCATTACCAATAATATTTAAAACTGTAAGCGAGAGAAATTTAGATCATCTTGTAAAGGTAAATGTTCATTCATCGAATTCATAATAGGCTCAAATCCTATTTCCAGCTCCTTTGGCTGATAGCTTCTTGTCATAAGCGACGTAGCGGGACACTGATTGACGGCTGCGTCATGCCCGCCATCTATTATCATCTTTTTAAGCTCAAACATCCCTATCTTTCCAAGGTACTTTTTCGGGTAAATATATATTTCAAGGAGTGAAAAAAGGTTTCAAATTGTTCAGATTCAATGGTTTTAAAGTTCTGGAGCCCTTTCAATACATCAGTTGCCTTTTATTGTCCGTGAGATATGAAAACATCGAAATTTTGGCAAACCGGAAGAATTTCAAACGGCTTGCGCGGGCAAATATTTTTCGAATTCGAAATTTTCGACCAGAAAATCGTGATCAGCGGCCATCAATACATTACAAACACCCGGTAATCAAAGATCCTGTGAAAAAGTGGTGATAACAACATGGCCTATGCATCGGCAAAACTTAGACCCAAGACTATAAAAATATTCATATTAACGTTCTAAACAATTTCTCGTCAGCTCTAAAGCAGTGGGGTATGATTACCAGAGGCGGGCGCCGCTACCGGATTTTGGATATCACTACCGCTACTTCCACTACCTTGGCTTGCTGAAGCCGCCACCGCTACTAGCGATGCATTTAAAAATCGCAAAACCGCTACTCGCTACTCCGCTATTGCTACCTATTATCATAAAGCCCTTCTCGAAATTATTTTTCGTTGTTCTTTTCAAATACATTTCAAGGGTACTACTTAAGCCGTATATTACACAAAAATTGCAGTTTTATTGTAAAAAGTCACTAACAATTTAAGTTTTATTTTTCTTACATATGAGATTTTTCTTACATATGAGAGAGAGAAAGAGAGAAAGAGAGAAAGAGAGAAAGAGAGAAAGAGAGAAAGAGAGAAAGAGAGAAAGAGAGAAAGAGAGAAAGAGAGAAAGAGAGAAAGAGAGAAAGAGAGAGAGAAAGAGAGAAAGAGAGAAAGAGAGAAAGAGAGAAAGAGAGAAAGAGAGAAAGAGAGAAAGAGAGAAAGAGAGAAAGAGAGAAAGAGAGAAAGAGAGAAAGAGAGAGAGAGAGAGAGAGAAAGAGAGAAAGAGAGAGAGAGAGAGAGAGAGAGAGAGAGAGAGAGAGAGAGAGAGACAGAGACAGAGACAGAGACAGAGACAGAGACAGAGACAGAGACAGAGACAGAGACAGAGACAGAGACAGAGACAGAGACAGAGAGAGAGAGAGAGAGAGAGAGAGAGAGAGAGAGAGAGAGAGAGAGAGAGAGAGAGAGAGAGAGGAAAAGAGAGAAAGAGAGAAAAGAGAGAGAGAGAGAGAGAGAGAGAGAGAGAGAGAGAGAGAGAGAGAGAGAGAGAGAGAGAGAGAGAGAGAGAGAGAGAGAGAGAGAGAGAGAGAGAGAGAGAGAGAGAGAGAGAGAGAGAGAGAGAGAGAGAGAGAGAGAGAGAGAGAGAGAGAGAGAGAGAGAGAGAGAGAGAGAGAGAGAGAGAGAGAGAGACGTTGACACCCGGCACCGCTGACGGCTCCTGGGGCTGCGGTCACAATGCCAACGCCGTCACGTGGTGTTTGTTTTGCCGATTCATATCCACAGTCACCTGCTTTCCTCCCCACACATGGCATCGGGCGCAGTAAAAGGGCCCAAGTGCGAGGCCTTGTCCCCTTCCCTGAACGTAAAGGGCACTGGCAGGTACAAGACTCGGCGATTTTTATTTGAAGACTTACTGGATAATATTCAGGGACGTAACGACATACTTTATGGAGTAGGGAGCAGAATGCATTACTTGCAAGTCTGGGCATACAAGTAAGGTAATCCCAACGCTACCATAACATCAGGCTTGGTCCTTAAGAAACATGCATATCCAGGATATAAGTGATTTCCTAGTACTTCGGTCAAATTTTTGGCAGGTTAAGAATACCTGTATGAAACCTGCTGGAAACAAGAGCCCATAGCCATCCAAGGAATATGCGCGAGTGGCCGCTCTCGGGTAAGATCGCAAGACAAGGCCTTTCAACACACACACTACAGCACGAATTGACTAAACTAACCCCTGGATCACCGGAACACCAGCAGATGGAAGCCTGGCTGTCAACAGGAATGTGTGACCGGAGACCAGAGTGGATCTGGCTCGGTCGGGAGCCTACCGAGGTGTGCTCTCTAACGACACCACCGCATCCATTATCGGCACCAACTGAGCCTGCGGCCGAGGTCACCGGCTAATACGCGGCCAGGACGCTGAGGCGTTGACCCAGCCGCTCAAGGTAAGCGCGGCTGGCGGCGCCGAGCTCCAGACCGGGGTGACGCACCCATCGGCGTCGCTCCCCCGCGTGCCGAACGCGTCGGCAGCGCACACCGTCGTTCGGCAAACACTGCCGGCGGCGACGGGGGCGACGGCGGCGACGGAGGGCGCAGCGGCGTGCGTGTGAGCGTACAGTGTCAGCAGAGCCGACGACGAGAGCCGCGGAAAATGGCGTGATTGGAAATCACCGCTAGTACTATGTGGTTCACACTCCACTGTGGACCTTCACACTTCACTGGACCGCCGGATATCCAAACCAACCTTTACTGGCTACGAGAGGTTTATGTTCGAAATGGGTTTTCCACCAAACAGATCCAAACCCATGTCACCCTCATGGCTCGGCCAAAGAGGAATTCCTTATGGACAAAGGGGACTCTCTTTTCCGCGCCTTTCCCCTCAAATTAGCAATTCCCAGGTTGCGCGCTGGCTTGGCCTTATCGAATTCTGGGTCCAGCTGCCAGCTGCAGGGGGAGGAGTGGGTTCTGCATCCGCCACTGAAAGTGATATCCTATTCTTTAAAGAAATAGGCTTGCCGTGGGGCTTTACAACCACTGGCAACGGAACGGGGGCGCAGCTAGGCACGGTGCCCCCCTTAAATAAATTTTTAACACTAACCATATGGCGTTCACTGGAAAGAAATGATTTGAGAAGTCCATGGTGCCCCCCTTAAATTGAGACGTTCCACCGTCACTGTTTACAACGAACCGAATGCTGAGGTCACATGGCGGCGCCAACTCTTACCCTACTGGGAGGGTATAGTGGGGGATCGGAAAGGAGGAGTACGGAATACCCGCTCAGGATTTAAGCCAGGGTCAGCAGCGTGGAAGCTGAACATGCTTTCCGATGACACTGCATTTCCAATCCAAGAAAAGAGGCCAGCCGTTATTAGCGGAGTAAAGCCCTGTCAAGAGCCTTAATATGACCTTCAGAATTCATAGCATGCCATTCGCACCAATTTTGACAGTCAACTTCTTTCAACAAGGGCTGTTCTCCGAGTCCATGAATAGCAGCCACCCCCAACTAAACAATTTTGCCTAACATTTCGGGCTCGTTTGCTTCTCACGCGGGCCATTGACCTGCCGATCCGGCGTCCGGCGCCATTTGAGCTCCACACTGAAAAATGATAACGCGCGCGACTGGGCGGCCAGCGTCTGAACGGCGCCGATCGGCGGAACGGCGCCAGCATCGCCGCCGGGCAGGACCCAGCCAGCGGCCGTGTCAGTCTGCCGACCTGGCCACCAGTCACGCCCCTGACCTCGGGCGCCCCTAATGGTGCCGTTGAACCAGCCGGAGCCGTTTGCAAGCAGGGCCTCCCTCGGCCCGGCCTCCCGCGCCACGGACAAAGCGCGCGACGACGGCGGTTGGCGGGCGCGCCAACCGGCACGGTGGCGCCACGCAACGCCAGCTGACTGGCCACCACGTGATCAATAGGACCAACAAAGAAACGTGGATTCGGCACGCATGCGGGTTCATTGATTTCTGTCGCTGAGATCATGGACATGCTGGAGGATATCATGAAGGACAGAAGTTCACAAAACTAGACCAGGATGCTCAGCTTTGGCGTCTTCAACTTCAAATGTTAAAAAAAACAGTTTGAAAATGGCGTAAAGTCATAGAATGAACCGCCGTGGTGCTGAGAAATTTTCCGCCCAAGGACCGGAACCAGCATAAAGAGGCACATGATTTGAAATTTCATGTTTTCGTCTCTTATAGGGGATGAGAGAAGAAGAGACACATGAGACGTTCTCGGATACAAGCTTCGCTCCCTTAGAAATAACTAGGCACGGGGGCTGAGGGTTTCTGTGCCGGGCCGAAGCGGCACTCTGGTACACGTGAGCGGCATTCCCACCTCTCTCCCCTCCCCTCTTTCGTTCCCCTCGCCAGTCGTCCGGCTCGTAATCCCTCGCTTGCTGTACTAAAGTGCTATTAAACGGGTGAAAGGAAAAATAGAGCATGGTGACCAACTTCCACTTTAACAATTGTTTTTGATTATGTGAAAAATATGCTGTTTACGAATGTTTGTGACATTTTCAATGGAAACATTTCGGTTAATCAAATTCTTAATTAACCAGAAGACATTGAAAATTCCAATGGTGTTGCTTATAAACTCCACTGTTTGAAGCCTCATAAGCCCAATTATGTGCATGCGTGATCAGTCCATGAGAACACCGGGAGCTTGAATCATTACAGAAAATATCGGCCTCGAATTCACGGTTGAACAGCTGGACCTTTCGAGCCAGTATCTGCTCTACTTACCGATTTTTCTCGAGCTGGTTGTGTGTAGACCTGAAACAAGCAAAATATCGCAGTCAGACCCAAAGCATACCATTAAATGGTACAAATATCGCGAAAAATAAACAAAAATCAGGATAGAATGGTTCAGTAGCTTGCACACGTTCGGTACGACTTTCATCATCCAATGCCTTTTGTGGACTTACCTTGTATTGTGGCTTTTTCTGGCCTTCATGTGCTTCTTCGTCTTGTTGTTTTTCTTCTTGGGCTGGGGCAGTTGAGATGAGACAGAGATAATAGCGTACCCATGCTCGGCCTCTGCAGAAAAAACAAGGACATTATCAGTTCCCACAGTGCATATACCTAGAGCAGCATGCTTACTTCAATCAATGCAAACTGTTCTCACAACCCAGTTCAAATTTATAAATGATGTCTTTAATTTTGAGTAGCTCAACACTTTCTGAAGCAAGGAAGCCTCTCCCATTAGGGTCTTAATGTGGCATACATATATTTATGCAATGCTTATAACTACAACTGAGGCTGAGCATGCCACCAATTTGAATGTTTCCAGTGAATGTTACTCCCATTTTTTAAGGAGTATACCAGCCCTAGGATTAGATTCCGTGGCAAAATGTGGGATCAGCATTAGACTGTGTATCAGGATACACCATGGAATCATCCAGGCCCTCAAGTGTTATTTCCCCTGCACTATAGTCTGATCGGTACTACAGTGCTGGGGAAATAGCCCCTGGTGGACTCAAGGGACTATCTGATCCTGATCACACTTTTGTCATGGAAACTAAGTGATAGGTTAAGAGGCACAACATGTTTGCCATTTATCTCATTTTCCTGGGCTCTCTTAACCTGCTATAACTATAACACAAACAATATATTGTCCTAAAAAACCTGGAGATGGCTAAGCTTGGCCTTTACAAAATATGATGTTAGTGATGAAATCTTACCCCTATTCCAACTTATATCTTTTTGGCAACCTAAAGGTATATTTAATCTTAATCTGAGCATGATGGGTGCCCAATAAATGTATGATAGCTTCAAGCTTAAGGTTTACTGTTGCCTACATTGATCAATGAAGTGTGTTCCTTTAGCCTGAGTGGAATGGTCATCTTGATCTAAGATACCTGCCATTTCCAATTTTATTATATGTACTGCCAAAGCCAATTTCAAGCAGATGAGAGTTTATATTGTCATCCTCCATATCTGTGAGACGATGACATCAACAAGGCAGGTTTCAATACTTTTATGCTGGGTCAGGTCCATGGTAAATTCCCTGGCTTAGGGCACCTTCCACCATTTTTATTTTGATTTGGGGCATGAGTAGGGACATTTTGAGAGACAGGCTCAATAAAAAAATGCACTAAACAAAGAGCAAATTTTTGACACAGTACCTTGTTTTACTAACACTATTCTAAGAAGATAGCTATTTGGGATTTTGAGTGCAGCACCCTCCCAAGGTTATGCAGCTCCCAATATTTCATTGAACATCACAACATAACCAGTATAATAACTAAAAAGGTTCCAAGTTGAATCAAACTCTGCCCCATTCCAGACAAGATGAGGTGAGATGACCCAATCACCCTGCCAAGGAGCTGCTGACTGAACCGTAGATACCGTAGATGTTTCGGGTCTTCTTAAGGCACGCACGGTGCCTGATCTGCCCGGTCTCGTCGAGCTCTGGTCATGAACCTTGCCTGTATCGGCTCGGAGCCTTAAACTTTAGCTCCGCCCAGTGTTTATCTAAGTTAGTTTTGAATCCATTGGCAGTTGTGGCCTCGACGACCCAGTTCGGTAGCCTGTTCCAGTCGTCGACGACACGGATACTAAAGAAGTTTCTGCGAACCCGGGAGGTGTCCGCTAGGGGCTTGTCCACTTTGAAGCGATGTCCTCTTGTGGTAGACACACGCGGGTCTCGGAAAAGCTTCTCGCGTGGAATGTCAATTAGGCCATTCATGATCTTAAACATCATCAGCATGTCACCACGCCTCCTTCTGTACAGTAGAGAGGGTAGCTGGAGATTCCTGAGTCTTTCTTCGTAGTCCAGGGTCATCAGCGATGGTACGAGCCTCGTTGCCCTGCGCTGAACAGCTTCTACCATGAGGATGTCAGCCTTGTTGAAAGGACCCCAGACTTCGTTTCCATATTCGAGGTGAGGTCGGACGAGAGCTTTGTAGAGATGAGGGAGCGTCATATGATCCAAGTGAATGAACGTGCGCTTGATGGTCCCAAGGATCCTACTTGCTTTGGTGACCGCTGAAGCCGCTTGCATTCTAAATTTAAGCTCCTCGTCCACCATGACTCCTAAGTCCCTTTCGACTGACCTGGCTTCCAAAAAAAATAGTATTGAACATTGAGTACGATGTCCGCATGTTGCCAGTTCCAAGGTGAAGCACACCACACTTCCCTGCATTGAATGGAAGGAGCCAGTTACTGGACCAGTCCTCGAGCTTGTGTAGGTCTGCTTGAAGACTGCCTACTCCCACAGATGTGTCAACATTGCTGTAAACCTTAGTGTCGTCAGCAAATAGCTTCGCACTGGATGAGAGAGCAGTAGGGAGGTCATTCACGAATATAATGAATAACGTAGGGCCCAGCACTGATCCTTGAGGGATCCCACTCTTGACAGGTGCCCATTCAGATAGTGCCTCATTTACCCTCACACGCTGCAGTCGGGCCGACAGGAACGACTCAATCCATCGGAGAAGGTTGCCTCTAACTCCGTACCCATAGAGTTTGTGGATGGGACGTCTGTGGGGTACCGAATCAAAGGCCTTAGCAAAGTCTAGGTAAGCCACATCAACGGGTTTTCCATCCTCAAGGGCCAAGCTCCAGTCCTCAAGGCAGCAGAGAAGCTGGCTGACACATGATCTTTTGGGTAGAAAGCCGTGCTGGGCATCACTGAGGAGACCTTCACTCCGCATGTGCCCAAGGATCTGATCCCTAATAAGAGATTCCATAATTTTGGAAAGTAACAGAGGTGAGGCTCACAGGGCGATAATTGTTTGGTTTACCCCTGGCTCCTTTTTTAAAAATAGGTACCACCTCAGCCACCTTCCAAGCATCAGGAGGAGTACAGCTCTCGAGGGACCTCCGAAATAATGAGCAGAGAGGTGCAGATATTAAAGAGGCCAGCTCCATGAGTACCCTTGGATGGACTCCATCCGGCCCAGGAGATGCAGATAGTCGCAGCTGCCGTAGCTTGCATTCCACGAGACCTGGCGTGAGCTGTGTCCTCCAGTGTGTTTGCTGTTGGAACATTGAAGCATGGTATAGGTACATGAGGATCTTCTGAGGTGTGGACACTGGAGAAAAACGCCGATAGCAGTTCTGCCTTTTCTTGGTCTTCACTTGCTATTGACCCATCTGGTTTCTCCAGGTCCCGGACCTTATCCCTGACTGTTGTCTGTGCTTTGGTATAGGCCCAGAACATTTTTGGGGTCTCCTTAACTTTTTAGCAATTTTAATCTGATACGCTTTCCTTAGTCGCCTGGTAAATCGTCTAAGGTCATTTCTCTTCCTGGCAAATATCTCCCAGAGTCTATTTTTGTCTTCAACGGTGGTAGCCATCTTGTAATTCTTAAGTGATGTTTGCTTGGCTTTGATGAGTCGCATACCTTCCCTTGTAATGTAAGGTTTCTTCCGCCTTTTATGAGAAACTCGCACAGGAATGCAATTCTCCATCAGTTTCTTCACCTTGTTCGAGAAGTTGTTGTAATGAACATTTATATCTGTGGATTCAGTAAGAGCCCAATCCAGTTCAGCTGCTTGCTTTCTCATTTCATCGAAGTCCCCACGATAAATTGCTAACCTCGGAGCTGACTCAGGCAGTTTACGCCGAGCCCCACATACCAGGTAGAACGAGAGGCAGAGGTGGTCACTTTTACCCAGACCAGGCAGAAGATGAAGGTTGTCCACAATTTGGTCATCAGAGGTTAGCACCAGATCCAGAATGTGTGGGGTTTGGTTGCATCGATAACGGGTGGACTCGTAAACATGCTGTGTGAAGAAGCAGTTTCTGATCGATTCCAGGAATATATTGGAGAAGTGTGAAATGTGATCAAGGGACATTCCTAATTTCCAGTCAATGTTAGGTAGATTGAAATCTCCAAGGATTACTATCTGGTGAGGGCATGTGGATGAAACATGTTCAATGAGTTTGCAGAGTTGAGCATTGTTATCAGGTGTGCTGTTTGGGCTCCTATAAATATTTCCTACCAAGAGTCTTTCATGATTGGCTAGGCTGACTTCAATCCAGAGATTTTCTGCAAAATTGTACCCAAGAAAGTCCACTTCTCGGCAATACAGACTGTCCCTGCAAAATATCAACAGCCCTCTAGTCCCTCTTGCTCCTGGGCCAGCAGCCATAGGGTCAAAATTTAGATGGATTGAGTATCCAGAGAGAGCAAAACTGGCCAGAGATATGGGGTGAGACCAACTTTTCGGCAAGGCTTCTGAAATTACAATCAAATCAGGCTCGTTTCCAGTGATTAGCAGGGATAACTCATCACGTTTGTTCAGGAACTGGTCAGCATTTGTATACAACACCTGCAGCTCTCTGGAGCATGATTGTCAATACTTGCCACCAGTGCCTTGCTTTTGTACCTTTCTGGACTGTCGCTGGGTATTTGTCACCACCAGTGACTGGACTGGATGCCTTGGTGGCTCCTCCAAGTTGATTGCCCTGGGTACTACACCCACTGGGCCATCCCCAGGTTCTTCACCTATGGGACATGGAGCAGCAGTTGGTTCCGTAGTAGAGCTGCCACCAGCACCAGCTGAGATACCACTCACAGGTGATACTCCTGGGGGATCCTCAACATGAGGATGTTTTTGGTCAGCACCCTTGATGCCACTGTTCTCAGGATTACCTGCAGGTACTTCACCTGAGGGTTCCTCTGCAGTGGCATCTGCAACTTCTTCTGAGGGAACTGCCATTGATACTGCACCAACATAGTCTGGGTTTTTCTCTTGCAGAGTCCTTTCTGGGATCTGGATGCTTTCAGGTCGCACCCCATTTACAGCTTCACTAGGTGCTAACAGATCAAGGTTCCTCCCTGGAGTGGACTTGGCCTGCAGCAGTGTGTGTGAGCACCTTCTACACCTTTCCTGGTATCTCTCATCTGCTCCTGGAGAGACCACTATCTTTTTGTTGCGGATGACTAGGTCCTTCTCCCCATTTTTTCTTCGTGTGCTCAGCTTCTCTCTAAGGACTTTGGCAGCTTCCCGCTCAGCGGGGGTCAGGTCTGGATTGATGTAGATGCCCTCCCAACGAGGGCTGTCCTGAAGCAATGGCGCCAATCTAATAATGTCCCACTTAGTAGCCTCTGAATCCAAAGTAGCTATGAGAAGTCTAGCCTTCCCTTGCTGCCTCTGACCTACACGGTAACTAGATGTGATTCCAGTGTTGAGGTGCATCACATCCCTACACATTACCATCACTGTTTCACAGTCCTTGGTTACCACTTCTTTACGAGTGTTCCCTTGCGGCTCAGGAAGATTGTGCACAACTATGTTTACTTCCTCCTCTCCTTCTGTAATATGTCCTCGGTTGACTCTTTAGGGATGGCCTGAATTTTTTCACTGAGAGTTGTTATTACCTTGTCACAGGACCCCTTAACTATCTCTGAGAAGGTGGGTTTCGCATGGTGAGCCTGCATTCCTGCATCATCCAGGGCGTTCTCTGGAATATGGCTAATGGTCTCTTGAAGCTTCTTTTGGATAGTTTCAAGGGTATTCATCTTTTCCAGAAGAACCCCTGCATGCTGAATTGCAACAGCTGTCATTTGTTCAGCATGCTCAGAAGAAGCCAGCTCCAGTCGCTGCAGCTTCTTAGATATGCTTTTCTGGAGCTGCATAGCTCCCATCTCATCACAACACTTGCAGCAGTTCCACATCAGTTGTTTGAATTTGTTTAGTGCCCGCCAGGCTTGTGTAGGCAACGCCTGACACTTGGAATGGTACCAGTTTTTGCAATTGTCACATTGAACTCCTTCGTCACATGTCCTGACACCTTCGTCATATGTACCTTCGTCATATGTACACATGTCCTGACACCGACTAACTCTGAAATTGCGCACATGAGCTCGCTGCGACCGGACTCTACAGGCTCTCCGATGCCTCCCGAGGTCCGTATCCCCTAAGGTACAAGGTACAAGGTACCACATTGGGTTAATGGACCCCCAGGGCAGTTTGCACTCTCACTGCTATTGCTTGACAGGGCTGACACGTTCATGTTGGAGCCGAAAGGGCGAAAGACGCTTTCGTCCAATTTACCTATCACCTTCCCAACATAGTTTGCATCCTGACTGGCTTTGGGCCTGGGAGGATCAGTGTCCACACTTTTCGGCTCTGTTTCATCATCAACCTGCATTTGATTCTGAATAGATTCAGTATGAGAGCATTCTGACAGGGATGATGTTCGACGGGTCCCTGAGCTTTGAAGTCCGGCCCGAAAGTTGTGGGATTTAGGGAGCCTGTTTTCTTACCTGTCTTCCCTCCTCTATGCCCTGTACTCACCTCAGTACTCCGATTGTCACCTTTTTTGTTACCTTGTTGTGATATGCCGGGTACGGCATCACCACCACTACTCCCCTTCACCACCATTTCCAATATTTCCAACCACTCCACTCTCCAACGACGACGATTTTGGGGAGGATGAGACATCCGGCGCATTCCCGCCGTCCCTACACCGCCTTGCTGGCGGTGTTCGTATTCCAAACATGAGGCGATCCTGGCGGTGAGTTTTTTAATGATTTTCTTTTAGGAAAATAATATCTTCATGCTTGACTTTCTCTGTATAATTGCCTTTGATTTTTATTCCAATATTACTTGCAGTTTCTTGAAGATTTCTTTGACCAGGACAAGGGCCACAGAGCTCAGCGAGACCACCAGGGCACGACACGTCCTTTTGCCACGAGCGCTCAAAGTGAAGTGAACCATCTAATCTAATAGGTTGCTAATATGTGCCTCCCAACCAATTACTCAGCTGCCGCAGTCAAAAAAGTATCTGTATCAGACTGCTGATCAGAATATATCAATATTGTGGAGCAGTTCAATTCATCAAGTGCTTTTTCCCCAGAAATAAGGCATGTACAGTGTAAATAGTGCTGGAAAAATAGCACTTGATGGAATCCATCGGCAGTCCAATTCAGATAACAATTTGGCCATGGAGACTAGGTCAATTACTAAATTTCCACAGCCAAAGTAAGACCCGGAAACGACCAGCACTCACAATAATGATGAAGAAAAGTATTATTTCACCAGTACTATAGCACAAACCATGCCATAGAACTGGGGCAATAGCCCTTGATGGATTAGATTGTCCAATGCAGATTATATTTTGACCATGGACCCTAGTTCAATGATACCACTTACAGTGACTAGGTAGCAGACCAACAAGACAGCAATTTGGAATTAATTAAGTTTAATATTCTTACCTCTTTCCCTTCTTTCCAAGTACTCAGCAGCTTCCAGAAGAGCAGCAATTGACATTATTACAAACTTCAGACGAATATAGCTGCACTGAGATCAATAGACACAAAGCAGGAGAAAATGCATTCAAAACTTGAGAATATGCAAAGAGCTTTCAACTAACAAGGATACCGAGAAAAACAAGTTGACTATTGTACTTAAACTATCACGAAATCACTTTCAAAACAACAAGCACCCACGGACACACACAAGGACAGAACCTCCTGACACCACGACGACGACACGCACGACCACCACGCGCGATTCACAACCCAACAAAAAATTATCCATTGTCATCAGCTGATGCTCATATGGCCTTGATCCTCTGTGACCTGACTGCTGCTGCCAGATGCACTATCGGGAAGTTCCAGGAAAACTGTGATTTTACTACCTAATTATGGGTAAATACCTATCTTTAATTCGTTAAAATATTGGTACCAATTTCAAGAGCCAATCTAAATTAGGATAATTAGCTACTAGCAGTCAATATTACTGACAAAGAACATTAGTAATTTGTAAATTAGGAAAACCTCTAGAAGGCTTGAACTACGATCTTCCAGCAAAGGCCTTGGCTCCAATTTAGCAGAAAGTGGCACGGTACCTACCTGTCGACAGGGGACGTCAAAGTGGGACGCTTTGGGGACAAAATTACATAGACGGGTTCAATATTTACGACAGGGTTGAAATAGGTTAAATGATAAGGTTAAAATGGTGATGCTTTTGCTTCTGGAAACACCATTTTGACCAAAGGAGAGCTATTTTTATGTACAACATTTCTACTGGGGGAGGGCGTCCAACTCGCACCACGGAGTGCATGTCCCTGAATCTTAAGGGAGAAAGATAGGAACTGTACGATGATCTGGTGGACAAGGAAGCACTTTAACCGCTCCTGAAAGGGCCTGAACGTTACCTGAAATATTCACGCAGAGCTGCAAAAAGTCGGGCTCTCGGGTCATAAAGTGCCCGACAGATTTTAGGGCACGGTATGGTCCTGCGACAGATCTTACAATCTGTGAGAAAAAAATCTTGAAAGAAACAGAAAATATTTTTTGTTCTAAAAAAACTCAATATTAGAATTGTCATCTCTTTCACTCAACAAGTTTTTCATGAATTTGCACCTCTCCCATATCAAGCCAGTGTGCGGCAAGAACCGATGGAAAATCGAGGGACTTATGAATCGAGGGACCTTTGAATAGAGGGCCTTATGCACAGAGGGTCTTTTAAACGTCACCCAGAAAATCCTCTGTTGGAAAAATTCCTTCACCGGCCTGTCGGGCCCGATTTGTATTCCATAGCACGCGACAGCTTGGCCCGACAGACCGCCGTAAAGGCCTTTCGGCAGGCAAAACAGTTTTTTTCCTTCGTTTCCTTCGTTTGGAAGTACGCTCAACGCTGCCGCAAGGGCGCTGTTTGAACAGCGCCCTTGCGGCAAAGCCGGTGTAAAAGGTATCTTTGGTTTGAAAAGCAGCCCTGCGGTTTGGTGTGCTGCGTTCACGAGTGTCTCTACTAACCGTGGTTGCGTTGTGGATGTGGTGGAGGCCAAGGCCCTAGAATCCCGCAAAATCCCGTGGTGTGGTGGAGGCAATACGTTGCAAGGTTGTGTTTTTGATTATTTTTCTCCTGCATTTCTTTGGTATACCTACATCTTGAGTAAACTGGTTGAGCTTGGATTTCATCGTCCATAGTTGAAGGGCGGATAAATGGCTCCGATTAAGCTGAAGCCCCTTCCACCGTCCCGTGTCAAGCTTAAATGTGGATTTCAGGGATGTGGGTATTTTGGCGAAAAAACGTTTTTTAAGGAGCATCAGCGAATCAAGTATTCTGGGCTGCCCTGCAAGTTCAGGAACAGTGGTTTTGGCCAAGGAGGTCGTTTTGAAGCATGGATCAAACAGTGGGTAGATCAGAACAGTGTGGGGAGAAAACAAACAAGTAAGTGATGTGGTGTTCGTTGTAATTTCGGCAGCTTTCATTTATTTCCATACAGTATGTTTTGCTCACTGTTGATCAATAATTTTAAATGATATTAATAAGGGAAAAATGAATTTTACCAGCAAACTGGTCAAATTAGACTAAAACATTTGATTTTCCCTTCCGTCTTCTTTTAAATCCAATGCCTGTTTGTCCAGAATTAACCACAAAAGTTGCATACCTTCATCAGTGGATTCGTAGATGCCAAAGAAACAAAACTCTTCACCTTTCCACATTAATTTGAGTTTTAAGTACCAAACTATTTCTCCCATTTCATTTTATTGACTTACCTAAATAGGATGCCTATGATCTATGTCAAGGGGACAAAGATATAACAAAAAGACAGCCTAGTGCAACCTTTACTCATTCCTTTTATTCTTAACTTCCTTGGAAACATGATATTTATTTGACATTTTCTATTGGCCTCGGTCATCGAAAGTGTTGGCACCTGGCGGATTTTTTTGGAAACGCCAGTAGAGGGACTGACGTCTGGCGCGGCTGCTTCATATCCGGCGCATTTGTAAATAAACTCCTTGGTTCCTACACGGTTCCTATGGTAACGGATTTTCAGTCGTGGTAAACTCGTGAAAGAGCGTAGTTATACGTGACGTTGGGTGGACGTGAATATTGAAGACTGGCGTTATTTTCTTGTTTGTTATAATCTTGGAAAGTTCAAAGAAAATGGAGAAGAGACGGATAACCATTAGATCCAATCAGAAGTGCTGCATTCCTCAGTGTGTATCCTTCCGAAGAAAGTGTCGAAGTCTCAGCTTTCACAAGTTTCCTCAGGATAAGGTGCTTTCCAAGCAGTGGAAGTTGAAACTGAGAATTGGGAAGAAGATAGGCTCAAATGCTGCTGTCTGTTGCAGACATTTTCAGCCATATGACTTCCATTGACATCCACCTGGTAAGCGGCTGTGAGGCCAGTGTACAAAGTATGGCATTTTCGACGAGATCTCGTCGGCGCGAGTGCCCTTGGAGACAGGACCGAGTGGTGCGAATTCTATCAACCTGGTGCGAATTTGCAAGGTTAGTGACACTTAAAATAAACAAATAATGGCTGAATGGCTATTAAGACACAGGAGGGGCCTTATAAAAGCCCTTAATTAACTGACTAATGATTGAGATAGCATTGCATTGCAGGGGTAGGAATGGGTGCATTTTTTCCCTGGTATGTGGCATATTGGTGCGAATTTTTGGAGGATGGTGGTGCGAGAATTTTAGATGGCTGGTGCGACTCGTCTGGCCTGCTGCCATACTTTGCAGACTGGCTGTGGGGCGATCTCCAGTTCCGCTTATGCCTCCTTCCACTCCCTTGAGTCTGCTTCTAGCAGGAGTAGGCCTTTATCCTTGGGCCGTCATCAAAGGCGGATCCAGGATTGCCGATCAGGGGGCACCTTCCCGGGGGGGGCGAGGCGTCATTCTTGACCGAGAAACCCTATCGGATGGGAGCAAAACCCTATCGGTGGGAGCCGACTTTCGCATCCTGGGGTGGAGGGGGTGGGAAGCGAAATTTCAGGGGGCGTGGCCATTTCAGGGGGCGCCGAGGGTCAATGGCGGGAGGCACATACTCCCTTTGCCCCTGGATCTGCCTATGGGGCACATGCCCACTTTGCTGTCCCCTTGGATTCGCCTATGGCTGTATTCCTTTTTAGCCCGGGAAACTGACATCTTGAAATAGTTTGGTAGATATACGCCTTTATTCGTTTCAAGCTGTCTGAAATTCCAGTTTGAATGTACGATGAAAAATGCGTTTCCAAACATAAGCGTCGCCACCGGCAAAAAAGTGGGGGGTTGCAACAAACTTTAACCTGATCCTAAATACAAACATTGCTCCTTGGGACCAAAAACTCCTCGAATTTGGGCTCCTCACTGCCTTCTGCAGCGGCTGGTTATAAGCCACTGCCACATACCAGGGGGCGCGGTAGTGGAGTGGTCAGCGTAGCTGGCTTCCACGCAGCCGACCCGGGTTCAAGGCCCGGCGGCTTCCCTGAACAAGGAGCAAGCTGGCTCCCGAGAAACCCTTCCAACAGGGAAAGAGTTGGCGACGCCATATGACCCTGGCAGTTGGTGCGTCGATAAGCCCCAAAAATTATTATTATTATTGCCACATACCAGGCATAAAACACGTATAATTCACCGCTTACCATGCTATTCCCGGGCCCACTAACGTTGTTTACCTTTCGGAGTCCCTCTTTCGCGGCCATCTTGGATGGCACACTAGCGCCACTGGTGAGCGTGACCGGGGTCAATGTAACTGACTAAAGGTTATTTATTAGCCTCATTAAAGGGAGATACGCGAAAAAAATTTATTGTGGTTTCTTGATATTTGAAAAATCCAGATCCTGAAACCAATAATCATTTTTGCATCTTCGACCAATTTTTTGGGAGGCCACATCACAATTATCGAAATATTTATCAATAGCAGTTAGAGTATTAAACCCAGCACTCCATCACTAGCCAGGGACAGTCTTTTCTCGTTGCCATGGTTACTTAAATTGTGTTTTGATGTTTCTCATATTATGTATTTGTATTCAGAATGTATTTTACACTTTTTTAGTCATTAATTTTACAAATTTATCCTACAAGAAAGATTTGAAAAAAGATTTAAACCTCTACCATGGACTACTGTACTGGACGGGCAACTCGCCCCTCACGGGCGACAGCGGCGGCCGGGGCCAAATAGAGTGTGCGACACTAGCGCCACGGTGGCAGACTTTGTGGCAGATAGGACAGCGGCCGGAGCGTCGCCATTTTTAACGTGTGGAGTATTGACGGAGAGTGTGCGTCTCGCGTTGAAAACGTGAATAGCTGTGTTATATTGGGCTGTTTAGAATGTATTGAATACGTGTAGTTATTTTAAGAAACGTGTTTTGGTAATTTGGTGGGTGAATTCGGTCAGAGAACCGCTATTAAACTATATATTGTCGGGAATGTCTGGTCCTCCTCCATGCCCTGTTGCGCTGTGGCCACGGGGTAGTTCGACCAAGGATAGATAGGTATATACTTATTTGAATGCCACAATTGTGACTTGTTTGGGCTCTTGCCTTTCTTGGCAGACTGGTGCTGTGCTGTAGAGTTCTTTTCCAATTTGGTTCATGTATGCAGAATGATGACATGGCCATTTAAAAGATACTGCTCCAACTTGTTCATTTCCAAGTACTTATAGAATAAAGGCAGTTTGATTCCTTCCATACATCACAACCATGGAATATAGATACCTGGAACGGAAGGCTCGTTGATTTCTGGGATGCTTTTGTGGGGCTCATTAAAAAGAATTGGGTAAATAGCCAAGAACATTAAAATATAGACGGCAGTAAAATATTCAACAAAAAAACAGGCCTTTGCGCGTGCCTTACTTCAACCCAGAGGAAACAACTACTACTGAGGTATTATTTATCCAATATAAACCTAAATAATTGCATAATAGCCATAAAATATGAATGCAAAATCAGCGTGAGCCCGGATTCGAACCCGGAACACTACGATTGCTAGACAAGCATGCTGCCAACTGAGCTATTGAGCAACGAAATTACCATTATGAAAATGAAAAGTTCCACCCGTGCGATTCGAACCCAGGATCTTTCGCTTACTAGACGAGGCTAAACACACTGCGCTATTACGGCTCTGGGCCGCGCGCCTTAAAACATGTTATAGTACAAGTTGAGCTGCAGTATCAGATTCTGATTTCTCCTGCACTTTGCTCTAAGATTTTAGGTATTTCATGCCTAAAATGTATTTTAGCGGACGCACCACAGATTGGGCTTTCCGAAATGCATGGTCGTTTTCCTGTGCAAGCCACAGTTTATAAGTAATGACGCATCAAAGTCATCGGCCACCACATCTCCCATAGACTTTACATTGGTCCTTACCGAGCTTTACTTACCGAAGGATTTTTTCATGTCCTAGATTGGCACCCAAAAGCGGGGCGGGTTTGCATTGAGGTCTCCATTCCAGGTATCTCTATTCCATGATCACAACTATCGAAGTTATTTAGTCACATTCTGGTGTATGCTGTAAGCACCTCAGTTGCAATAGAAAAATGAGATTTTTCATGCTCGGCCTGATCATCATTTTGGGAAACTTGGAGCGATACTGAAATTCAACCAAAAAACAAAATGATTGCTATTAAGTCTCAGCACAGGTACTTCAAATGTGACATGTACTCTCAGTTAAAGGGAATGTGGCACCTTGGTTGAATCCTAAAATGTAGTGTAATTAGGGTAACTTTTAGCTGAAAATCATGGAAGCGGGCATAATTTCTCTGAAAAATGTACAATAAGCTCTATATTTTGATTTTTCAATCATCTTCTAGGGAAAGATATATCTGTTTGTGGATAATGCCATGATCTGGCAACCAGTACCATATTCAATAGACTTCAAGGGCTTTGATTGGGTGATGCTCACAGTGACATCAGCATGTGTCATCATACCAACAGCTGGCAACTGTGGCTTGCTGCTAAGGTTACAGGTGCATTTCAGGTAGTTTTTAGCTTTTCTCTACTGAAATTTTGGGTTTGAAGACAAATGATATATAGAGTACCAGGTTTTCTGGCATGCTTTACAACTTGGCTGTCTGAGTTAAAATAATGTTACAATGGATCCACATTCCCTTCAATGTCAGAAAAACAACCCTTGTTATAATGGTTAAACTCAAGAAAATAATCTTTGTTACCTAAACTTATCCAAATTAGTAAAATAATTAACATCATTGCTACAGAAGTCCACAATTTTACTATCATGTTTTTTCCAATGGCTCATTGTCCCATGCTTAACATTGCACCTGGCCAACAGTTATGTCCCTAAATTTCAGCGACATTTGAATTTGATAAATGAATTTCAGCTACTTACGCCTCACTGAATCTGTTCTTACTAAATTCATTTTTTACTAATACTATGTTGGCATTGCTGCCTGATGTAACCCTACTTTCACCACATACATTTTATGCATGTATTGCATGTTGCATGTACAGCTGTTCTTGCATGCCTGCATGGTCTTCATGCTTACGTTTTCTTCCTTAGTAGTTGTTTGATGACACACTGTAAATTAGTGTGTATCATTGATCTCTCTTGAACGTCGAATTCTTCCTTTTTGTATGAGGTTGGTGCATTTTCACATCAGTGAGCACATGCCAATAAGTTTTGGTAATTGTAATGTAAGGGCCATTCCAGGACAAACGTCCAGGCAAGTTCACCATGGCCCGTTATATTTCAACCAATTTTTTCCATGGTACTCTTTACGCCGCCGGGACGGTGCCTCGAATGATCGTGCCTACGTCCTTCCAGAGGAAGGGGTTAACCGGCAGCAGGGTGGCCTGTGTGCACCTGGACGCCTCGGTGCCAACAGTTTTTCGCACCATGCTGGGAGGGTGCGCGACCGCTTGGCAGAATTCTTTAACTTCCCAGAGGGTTCTGTTCCCTGGCAGGAGGCGGTCGTGCCGAGGGGTATGCGTGCGTACAACTAAGTGGGGCGTCACTATCAGATAAACAGACCGACTCTCACAGACGGACACGCCGAGCGACCGAAACAGACTCTTCGGTGGAAGGACATGGACGAGATCATTCGGTTAAATTTTTTTCACTCTATGTGTCAGCATGGAGCATGAGTGATGTGTTACTATGACTTGTATATTGAATAGTAACACCATTTCTATATTTATATGTCAAGTAACTGTTCGCTGTTATTTTCACCCAGGTACCGGAACAGGATCTAACGGCCCAGAAGTTTGCGCAGGATCCGTGTGTATATAATTCAATATCCCTGAGTCCACCGCCAAGGCTGACCCCTCCCATCGTCAGATGTGAATTACGTTTGTGGTTGTTGTGTGTGTGCTGCCTCGTTTTCGGCGAAGTGCTGTGCTTGTTGTCTCCTTGTTATCCCCCTATTTACGCGCGTGCATTGGCGTGATTAAAACCAGTCTTTAACAGTCAGTGGCTGGGGGATCCGGACGCGCGGTAGACAGCGCGCAGCTGCGCGGGGGCGTAAGTTAGCGCGCAGGGGCTTTTGGAGGGATCCATCGGCGCGCAGCTAAGTTGTGGCGGAAGTAGTGTCGTAACTCGCCGTCTTACGCGCTAACTTTCCGCGTCTTCTCAACAGCGCGGAAGACAGCGCGGAAGCCTGTATGATTCTTTTAAAGTAACAAAAAGATATTGGAAATGTTAGTGAATCCAAGTTATATGGCTTGCGTTCGACAAAACATGTATTTATGATAATAATCGAGGCCCACCAACTCCCGACATCTCACAGGGAAATCCTCAGAAGAGACACAGGCGAATAGAAACGTAGATCACTGCAGCTGTGGCAGTGGATCACCAGCCGTAATGCTAACTGCCCTCCAATAAACAATGTTGTTCGCCCCAGGACGTATCTCACGTTTCGTACTACTCACCGTCCCCGAGCGGTCGCGTCGAGGCTCGAACGCCAGGGATCGAGCAGTTCTCCCTGAACTGTGAGCGTGAGCATTCTTAAAAATCTGGTGCTGTTTGAAAGGCAGAAAGATGAGGAAAATGGGGCCAAATTCATAGGCGGAATGCAAAAGCGGCACTAAATTCACTCCCCGAGCCAGGCTTTTTGGAGCCAGCCCGGCTCATCTCTCCCCAGTGCTCCGACTAAACCAATGACACCGTAGTACAACGAGGAAAAAGTGTGTTTCGTGAAGCCCGTGTCCTGCCCAGATAAATTGACTTGAGTTAGGCATAAAAACGCATTCGGAGTAAGCCAAATCATATCGGTTTCACATGTATGCCTCATTTATTTGGAAATCCCACTTATAAATTGTCGTTTACGGATAAAGTTTTTCCCTTTATCCTATCCGAGAACTTTTATCATCACCTCACCTCCCAGCGCGGGGCCGTGTCTTCCGCTCATCCCCTCCCCCACAGTCGGCCAGGAAATCCGACACCGTACAGCAGTCAGCAGGCTGTAACCTATGACGTGAGTTTACGACGGCGAGAAAAGCACCGTATTCTATGGGAATTTTAGCCTTAGCGCCTATTTACTATGGTCGCCAGAGGCATTCACCGCCGCCTCAGATTGCCCCAGATGATACACGCTAACCTCCGCGCGATCGCTCTCTCCCGAACATCCCTCCAAATCGCTTACGCGCAAACTTATATAAGGGACTATACCGGACGGTTAAAGGTGAAGGGGTCGAGTTATTGGGCGCTCACAGCGGACTGGGGGCTTCCAAGCAGTATGACACTAAGCTTTCGTGTTTTCGTGTGCCGGCCGCATATAGATAGGACCTTCTCGTCTCAAACCTCGCTAATCGACTACTGTGGGATAAGCTGCCAGATAGGTAAGAAATACAGAATGCAGACTGCCTAGCTGTAAAGTGAAACACTAATCGGTCTAATCAGCGTGGGGGATGGGACGCTAAGACTTCGTTATGTTGATGTGAATTTCCAGGGTATTGACGGATGTGTATTATGCGTATGCCGGCGGACACGCGCCGCCTATACCACAGACCATCAGCGCCCTCTAAAATGGCGAGGGCGCCACCTGGAACGTGATCGCTGTCTTAACCCGCGCCCCACCGGGGGTCCAGCGCCTCCTTCGCCCCCACCGGGGGCCATCGATGGCCCCCTCTAACTCCGAAAATATGGGCGTTAGCGCAAATCTGCAAACTGCAATAGCAAGCTCGCGTGAATTCAGTAAGAAATTACTTCACATGTTTTAGTGCTCAGGTCAATTGTTTGACCTCCAGAGGTCAAATTAGGTCAAGATCGGCTATTTTCACTCAAATATGCAATGCTTAAGCAAACTGACCATAACTCTTATGCCATTAGAGCTATTGAGGTCTGGTAAAAGTACATTTGATAGAAAATTGTCAGTACTTTTTCCGCTATGTGAAACGTAAAGACCTCCCGCCAGTGGTTTGACCTCCAGAGGTCACCTCGTGACCTAAGATGACCTGAGGTCACGAAAGGTCAGAAAGTGACCTTGCCGTATATAAAATGAAAGCCAATGACGAGACAAACACGATGGTGTTTGTTTCAGCGCTCTAGCTTAATTAGGTCAAAAGTTATTGCAAAATACTGTTTTTGACCCCTGGTGACCTTGGATGACCTTGGAGAGGTCAAAGGGCAAATATGGCCCCTGGAATCCGTGAAAGGGTGTCCAAGAACGCTTTTCTGACCAAGCTGAGCATTTTCAATCGCTTTTGTGACTTTTAGATCATAAGACAGCTTTTCCCCATGCTTTTTCAATGGGAGAGGTCACCTCGTGACCTGAACTCAGGGCACGAAATCGAAAAATCCCGGATATACACCTTTTAGACCCTGGAGGGGCCATAAAGTGTAGGAAGTTTCAAATCGATCGACTTCGAAATGTAGCTCTTGCAGAGCTCTAAAGTTGAAGTGAGGTGACCTTCGTTGACCTCGTCTGGTGACCTGACCTTGGGTGACCCGGGGTAAAAAATTTCAGGGATGGTGGCAAAATGATGCAGTGAGAGGTAGAACCCTCAACCGCGATGCTGCGCCTCTTCGTTTTTCTGCTATCCCGGAACAACCTTAGGGGGCCATCGATGGCCCCCGGTGGGGCGAGGGTTAAACCCTAGGTGCGGGAACTTCTTTCAAGTTTGGGATGAGGGCAGCATTTCGTCACCGTCACAAAAGTAACTTGTATATCAAGTGAAAGTCAATGATGAGCAATATACGATGCCGTTCAATTCAGCGCTCGAGCTTGATTAGGTTAAAAAATTATCGTAAAAATACTGTTTTTGACACTGGTGACCTGTGATGACTTCCTCCAGGCCAATTGGCAAATGTAACGAAACGAAACGATTGTTTGTTCTGGATCTGTTTGCTCCCGTGCCATGGTTTGGGAAGTGGGGATCTGTAAGTAGCATGCGCGGATCCAGTGAGTGCAGGTGCTCCGTCATCGACCTTCGGCCATACGCGAATCCGGGCAGGGGCGGACTTAGTCCCGAGTTTTGGGGGTGCAAACCCATTTCTGCTCTCTCCATGGGCGACGTGCAATACGGGTGCTCGATAGACCTAGTATAAGCTACCTTTCGATGATCGCTCTTCTGAGGGGGGATGGGAGCGATTTTTTTTGCTCTACAGACCTAGTGTAAACACCTTCCAAATATTTCTCCGGCGTTAGGGGGACCAAAAGCTAGTTTACCCCACCCCACCAGCGCTTTGGAGGGAGAGGCCATGGTCGGAATCCCCTTGCATCTGCCAATGGATCCAGGTGGGGAGAAGGAGGGGGGGGCAAAGTGCCTTCCGATCGACTCGGCATCTCATGAAATAGTCACGGCGCTCCCCTGAAATTTCGCTTTCCAGCCCTCCCCCTCAGGGTTCGAAAATGGAAGCGACCTTTCAGGGGGCGCCACCGACCTTTCAGGGGGCGCCGTGACCATTTCAGGGGGCGCCGAGGGTCGATAGGGGACACGTCCCCCTTGCCCCTGGATCCGCCTATGCACCGGTAGGATTTTAGCGCCCACCTAGTAGGTATTGCCATTTAAAAGTGGCGCCCTTGTTGCACTGCAGATGGCATGATCATTGCATTCCCCAAGGGCTACCCAGCACAGTCAAGACTTGTCTTGAATTACCTCGTTTGACCTTGAAGATCATCACCTAGGTCAATGAAAATAGGATGAAGGCAAGAACATTATGGTCCGCACCCCCCCCAACGCGATCTTTCCTGAGCTTGGTTTCCTAGGTCATAGGGGATGCCTACCAACCTCTCCCCCTCCTTCAGTGCAGGTGTTACGGGTTGCGTTCCGATTTAACGAAGCAATATGCCCGTGATTGTTAAAAAAAGTTAAATTGTCACCATCCTCCCGCTGACCTTTATAAATAGTCACAAAATGATAAGGAAAGGGTGACGTGCGGTTTCTTCTCTATTACCGGCACTGCTTCGGTGACGCGCCGTCCTATCTGCCACCCGGACGGCCGCTAGGTGGCAGTGGCGGCGGCGCTGTCGCCGATAACAATGGGGATTTAAGAGAGTTGCCCATCCAGTACAGTTATCCATGCCTCTACCTACGGTCCGACCCGAACAAACCGAAAATGTGTTCGGCTGCAGGTGGACTGGCAGGTTTTTCTGCCACGCGCACGCGCAATATCGTATTTTATAGAATGCAGACTGCAGCCAGCCCCTAATATGCAGAATTGCTCCTGCGCACCACAAAAGAGTTTGTAGGTTGCCAGCAGTCCAACACACCTCTGTTCGAGTTTTGCAAAACAAACCCAGGAGCCGGCCGGGAGTAATGCAAATTGCCGTTGAGTCACTTTAGAACCCAACTGGAGATGAAAATCTGTCCGGCGGTACCCCGAAGGCTGTAATGGGCTCGGCTTGGTAAAGTAAGGACATTGAAGACATAAGTGTCGCCACCGAAAAAAGTGGGGGGGGGGCAGCCAAACTTCAACCTGATGCTGACAAAAACTTTCAACATCAGGACCAAAAACTCCTCGTATCCTTCCGCAGCGGCTGGATATGAGAATGTCCGGTTTCCCTAATTTTTACTGAGATCAGGAAATTTTTGGCCGAAAAGTGGGGGGCCAGGTCCCCCTGGCCCCCTTTTTCCGACGCGTATGAGTGAAGACCCGTTTTTAGTGTTTCAAGTGTGTAGACTATGGTGCTCTGAACAGAAACATACAATGGCTGATCCAGGTTTTCTATTGTAGAGGGGAAAAAGGTGCACTTAGATCAGAATCTATGAGCGCCGAGGATGGCCAGGGGTTGTGCTGTAGAGTTGATGTGTATCGGAGGGACCAAATGTGTATCGGAGGGACCATCGCCCCCCAAAGCGTTGGAGGGGACCAAACTATCTTTTGGCCCCCAAAACGCCGGAGAAATTTTTGAAAAGTGTTTACGCTAGGTCTGTAGAGTAAAAAATATTCGCTCCCCCCTCGCCCCGGAGAGCGATCATGTTCTTGGAGATGTAGCTTTATACTAGGTCTGACAAGCACTGAAAGAGATGTTTACACAAGGTCTGTAGAGCAAAAAAATATTAGTTCCCACCTAGGAGAGGCAGAAATGGGTTTGCCCCCCTAATTCTAGGTGCCGTGGCAGCGCTCATTGGCACAAGTGTTCTGTCGTTGGAGCATCTTACCCTCTAGCCCCCAGCGGAAATGAAAATGACCTTGCGGGAAATTTTCACTACAATTTTAATGTCTCCTAATTTAACACGCGCTTTGACGGGGTCTGAGCCACCTTCACCTTGACGAGGGGCAGTGGCGCAGCCAGGGGGGCACAGGGGCACGTGCCCCCCCATCGGTGCCGGGGTGCCCTTTTTGATTGCCAGGTTGTGTGCCCTTTTTTGGCCGTGCCGCTCGAAATTTAGTGCCCTACGTCGTTGAGCCTAGATGGAACTAGACTACATTTAGCGATTTGAACTATTGTTTGACAATTAAGTGCCTTTTTGGTCAGTTAGGGCATTCTGTCGCCTTTCCAAGCACCCAGGAAGAGTATAGGCACGTAATCCGTTTCCAAATAATGCCTCATCGTCGCCAATAATCGTATGGGCAGAGCTAAACTGGTGCCTCTTGAGCTCATCTGGTGCCCCCTGAGCGCTGGTCTTGAACCCTGGAACTGATCATGTGCCTTCTGAGCTGATCTGATGCCCTCGTAGTCAATCTGGTGCCCCCCTGAGAAAATAATTGTGCCTTCTGAATCTATATAATGCTCTCTGAGTTAGTCTGATGCCTCCGAGCTTGCCTGGTGCCCTATTAGCTGTTTTAGTGCCCCTTGAGCTGATCCGGGCCCCCTGAACTTATCTAATGCCTCCCGTAGTTTATCTACTGTCCAGGGCCGCAGCCAGGGGTCACAGGGGGCACGTGCCCCCATCGGTGCCGGGTGCCCTTTTGATTGCCAGGTGGTGTACCCCCTTTGGGCCGTGCCGCTCGAAATTTAGTGCCCTACGCCGTTGAACCTAGATGGAACTAGGCCACATTTAGCGATTTCAACTATTGTTTAACAATTAAGTGCCTTTTTGGTCAGCTAAAGCATTCTGTCGCCTTTCCAAGCACCCGGGAAGAGTATAGGCACGTAATCCGTTTCCAGATAATGCCTCATCGTCGCCGATAATCGTACGGGTGGAGCTCATCTGGTGCCCCCTGGAGATGATCATGTGCCTTCTGAGCTGATCTGATGCCCTCGTAGTCAATCTGGTGCCCCCCCTCCCCTGAATAAATAATTGTGCCTTCTAAACCTGTAATGCTCTCTAAGTTAGTCTGATGCCTCCGAGCTTGCCTGCTGCCCGATTAGCTGTTTTATTGCCCCTTGAGCTGATCCGGGCCCCCTGAACTTATTTAATGCCTCCCGGAGTTGATCTACTGTCCAGGGGTGCAGCCAGGAAGGCACAGGGGGCACGTGCCCCCATCACTGCCAGGGTGCCCTTTTGATTGCCAGGTGGTGTACCCAATTTGGGCCGTGCCGCTCGAAATTTAGAGCCCTAGCCGTTGAACCTAGATTTAACTGGACTGCATGTAGCGATTGAAACTATTTTTGGCCAACTTTATACCTTTCTCGGTCAGCTAGGGCATTTTGTCGCCTTTCCAAGCACCCGGGAAGAGTATGGGCACCTAGTATGTGTCTACCTATTGCATCATCGTCGCCAATAATCGTACGGGTGAAGCCAATCTGGTGCTCCTTGAGCTCATCTCGTGGCCCCTTGAGCTGATTACTTGCCCTCTAAGCTGATCTGGCGCCCCTGAGTCAATCGGGTGCCCCACTGAGCAAATAATTGTGCCTCCTGAACCTATATAATGCTCTCTGAGTTAGTCTAATGCTTCCGAGCTTGTTTGGTGCCCTGATAGCTGATTTAGTGCCCCTTGAGCTGATTCGGGCCCCCGAGCTGATATCATGCCTCCCCAAGTTGATTCTGTATCCTAAGTCAATATGGTGCCTCTTCAGCTGATTAGGTGCCCCCTCAACTGATTATTGATGTCTCCTTAGATGGTCTGGTCCCCCCCTGAGCTGGTTTGGTGGGTCCTGAGTCCACCTTGTGTCCCCTGAGCTGTTATGTTGCTCCCTGAGCTGATTTAGGCTCCTGCCATAGTCTGGGGGGCTGGGAGCTGATCTGGACCCCGAGCGGATCGATCTGGTGTCACCTGAGCCGCACTAATGCCCCTTAGTCGATCTGGTGCCTCCTGAGCCCATATGATGCCCCCCTGAGAAATCTGGTGCCCTTTCAGCTGATCTGGGCCTCCTTACGTGATTTCATGAGCAGATCTAAAGCCCTGAGCTGAGCTGGGCCCACAGAGGCTGATGAGGGCCCCTGAGATGGTATGGGCTTATGAGCTGATTAAGTGCCTCCTGACTTGATCTGGTATTCCCAAGCTGGTCGGGGACCACTGATCTGATTGTTTGTCGCCGGAGCTGATCTGGTGCCCTATGGGCATCTGTTGTCCCCTGAGCAGCTCTGGGGCTTTTGAACTGATTGGGCCCGGAGCTGGTGAGGGATCCCTGAGCTGATTTAGTGCCCCTGACTTGAACATGCCCCCTGTGCTGATCGATCTGGTGCACCCTGAGCAGATGTACTGCCTCCTGAACTTAACTAATGCCCCCTGAGTCGATCTGGAGCCTGCTTAGTCATCAGTGTGTCTCCTGGGCCCATCTTATTCCCCTCTGAGCTAGTCTGGTGCCCCATGGATAATATTATGCCCTTTAAGCTGACCCGGGCCTCCTAGGTTAATTACGTGATTTCATGAGCAGCTCCCAGGCCTTGAGCTGAGCTGGGCCCACAGGGGTTGGTGAGGGTCCCTGAGATGGTATGGGGCTCCTGAGCTGATTAAGTGCCTCCTGACTTGATCTGGTATTCCCGAACTGATCTGGGCCCCGAGCTGGTCGGGGACCACTGATTTGATTGTTTGTCCCCTAGGCTGATCTGGTGCCCTATGGGCCGATCTGGTGTCCCCTGAGCAGCTCTGGGGCTTTTGAACTGCTTGGGCCCCGAGCTGGTGAGGGATTCCTGAGCTGAATTAGTGCCCCTGACTTGATCTTGCCCCGTGACCTGACTTGAGGCCCCTGAACTGATCTGGGGCCCCAATAGCTGATCTGGGGCCCAAGAGCGGATCTAGGTTTTGAGGGTACCCTGAGCTGGTCCGTGCGCTGAGCTTGTGAGAGCCCCTTAAGTTGGCTTGAGGCCCCTGAAGTGATCTGGCGCCTTAAACTGTTCTGGGGCTTCTTGAACTGGTTTAAGGCCCCATGAGTCTATCTGTGGCCCATTGAGCTAGTCTGATGACCTCATCTCTGGGACCATTGATCTAGTCTAGTCCCTGGGTGAAGCATGAGCTGCTCTGTGGCCCTGATCTACATCAGGGACCCCTGAGATGATCTTGAATAGATAGATAATAAGAACACAAGGCCAACTCCCATCATCTTGGGGCGGGGTCACTGAGCTAGTCTATTCCCTGGAGGCACATCTGGGGGGATGGGGGAAGTTGCTCTGGAGGCCTCTGATCCACACTTGGGGGCCCCAGAGCTGGTCTTGAATAGATTGGGAATAAGAACCCAATGGAAACTCCCCTTGTAAAACGGAGCTAACGGGGAATGAGGAATCTCTAAAACGGCTTGTGATACCTAGGCACCCCTGGTTATATAAATTGCTTATTATACTGGTGGATTCTGGGAAGGGATGATAAAAGGCATGTGCCCCTGAGCTCAGAGCACAGTCCCCTAAACCAGGATTTCTACTAATTAATTTAGATGAAGAAATAGTTTTCACAATTTTCAGCCCTGTCACACCATCCCCATCCAAACCACCGGCCTGTTCACCTTTTATTTACTCTTAACTGGGACCGAGCCTTGCGAATATGGAACTTAATAAACGCGTTCAAAATGTATCTCCCAAATTTTTCCGGCAGCAAAAATGTGTTCTTCCAAAGACTCCTCGTCCCACGGCGATTGTGGGAGGCAAGGAACTTAATCCGCATTCAGCTAGGGCTCACTCGTCACGACAAAACCAGTGGGCATAACAGAAAATTTTCGACTCCAATATGCCTTAACCTGCACATTGTAACAGATATCACATGCTCCGCTGATTTCTCTGATGTTAAGTACTTGCATGAGTTGGCTGCCCTTAAATCTATCCAAAAAAGTAGTGTTTTGGCTACTTCCATGACATTTTGGTGATATTTCGTTCCTTTTTTCGGTTTTAATCGAGTTTTCCTTCTCCGTCAATGATTTCTTTGCATTTTTATTGAACCAAAGATGCCCAAAAAATTATATAAACAAAGATATAGTAAGTTTTTTAGGTTACGTTAAAAAGTGCCCTTTTTCCCCGGGGTGCCCCTCAAAGTTGGTGTGCCCCCCATACGAAAGCTCTGGCTGCGCCCCTGACGAGGGGGGTGGGTACCCGCCCCCTAAGATCTCGAGAACCACGGTAGGTAGCGAAAAACGGTAAAGCGTTGGGTAGCCCATCTATTTCTTTATCGAAAATATTTGAACCATTTTTGGTCAGGTCACATTTAAGGTCACGAGAGGTTGAAACATGCCGTCCTACAAGTCTGCGAAGTATGGCAGCAGGCCAGACGAGTCGCACCAGTCATCTAAAATTCTCGCACCGCCAGCCACCAAAAATTCGCACCAATCTTCCATATACCAGGGAGAAAACGCACCCATTCCTACCCACAAGATGCAATGCTATCTCTTTTATTAGTTAGTTAGTTAGTTGAGGACTTTTCATAAGGCCCCCTCCTGTATCTTTATAACCACTTAGCCATTATTTGTTTGGTTTTCAGTGTCACCTTTTTTGCACCAGTCTCACAAATTCGCACCAGGTTGGTAAAATTCGCACACTCGCTTCTGTCCCCAAGTGCACTCGCACCAACGAGATCTCGTCAAAAATGTCATACTTTGCACACTGGCCGTCCTAGGGATAACATATAAATTAAGGTTTTCGGCCATTACATCTGAACAAGTAAAGATAGAGCAAAACTACTTTTAAACTATAGGAATCCTCGTAGCAAGCCGAATCGAATGATATATGATTTGACCTTGCTAGGTCAAATCAAGGATTTGACCTGACCTGAGGTCAGGTCAAGGTCAAATTATATAAAATTTATATTATTAGAACCGCAGAGACAAGGTGAGTCTAATGCGACTAGAATGAACGCTTTATCACCATCCCTTACTGATTTATTCAGTAAAAAACATTTTCCCATGTATTTCCAACGGAGAGGTCATGCCTTGTACCTGATCGACCTTAGGTCATCGATGTCAAAAATACCGGAAAATATTTTAGAGAACTCGGTGGGCCCATTATGTGATGAGTTTCAATCGGATAAGTTCACTCTGCTCCGACTTATACTATCTTAAACTTTTTTGAGGTCAGGTCACGACCTGTACTGGTGATCTGACCTGAGATGACCTAACCTTAAAATTTTCACGGAAGTTGTAAAAATGATGAGGGAAAATGTATGCCAAGTACGGCGGCGCTACGCGCCGCCGTTTTTCTGCTGTCTCCGAAAAACCCGAGGGGGGCGGGTACCCGCCCCCGTCAATGCGCGTGTTAACATAACTACCAGCCATATGTTCAGCGGGAACATTTTTCAATGGATATTTATTTTCAGGCATTTTCTCAAAATTTTCAAGCTAAATCAGGGCACAACACAACAAACGTGGGAGGCATTTTTTTCGAAGATCTAGCAACTTCACCAGAAAACTATATAATTTGTGTTAAAATGCTTAGGTAAATACCGTGGAACAAAATTTATGTACCAATGCAGTGATTTATATTCATCACGGCAGCGAAGAAGCTCCTTTGACATCACATTGAGCGCAATTTTTCGGAAAGACTATTTAATTCAGCACCATCTCGGCAGACATTTCCAAATGAAATATCGCAATCCATAATCATACATTTAATCATGATATAGGTGAGCAGAGAATCGACGGTATACAAATGCTAAACGAAATCGTAACGCCGTGCACATAATTTGTGTGGTGTCGCGTTCATTTCCACACGTATTCTTTCATGGTTTGCGCACTAACGCAGTCTCAGCCACTGAGCCGTTCGTCACGATAAATATATGACGAATACTTCACTTCTTGTTCAGATGCACCAAAAATAGGACACTGTGTACAAAGGTCACACTACTATACATAACAGGGAAGCCAACAGTTTGATTTGACTAGCATACACAACTGATAAGTTTACGGCGGCAACAAACTACGCAACACAAAATGTACAGATCACGCATAAAATTTTGCCCCTGCCCATTGTTGGGTATGCAGGAGTGCCCTTCCCTTCCCCATGTGCCCATTTACTTTACGAAGAAAAACAAAGAAGAAAAATGTATAGCAAATATTATGGGCCACACCACTCCCCGCTATTTTTTAGGTTTTTAAATGTTTTTGCGCAAGGGACATCCAAATCACAAAAAAAACACATGTAAAAAACCAAACGTACACACAACTGTTATCACTTCTATCATAGATATATAGATCAATGCACGTTCCTAAAATATATAAATAATCCTTTATCAATCACCGACTCGTACCTCTGACGCGGCGCTACAGCGGGTAAACGCCCGATTAGTATACGAACTGGGTGCAGATACAGTATCATCAATAATAGCTGGCTACCTGAGGATACTACTCAATCACTTTTACTAAATGTAGTAACGCATTCTCTTCATTTCCCGACGACTTTTCTGTTCTGCCCTTGCCTTTCGCTTCCCCTCCGCATACAACCGTTGCAGCCACTTCACCCGCATGTGTGTTCTCGTCACCGCGTACTTTCGCGCTACCTTTTCGTGAAGGTCCGGGAATTTAACCAGCACATCAGAAGTCAAACGGCGAATGAATCCTGGTTTCCTATCGATGTCGCTTGGTCCATGCATATCACAAACTAAAACCTCTAGCTCCCCTACTTGCCTAAGCCACTTTTCACTTGGTATTGTGAGACCACCCCGATTGAGACGTTGCAACCACTCCAGTTTCCCACTTTCATCTACTACAGGCACGGTCGATGATATGTATCAGAGAGAGCTGTCCACAGGTTTGCATTTTGCAGCAACAAAGCCCGCCACGTAGGCCGGTGCCTGCTTACAAAGTTTTTGGTTCGCGTCCCCTGCTGACGGAGCAGCTCGTTCCGCGGCGTCGTCCTGGTCATCCTCGTCCAGCCAGTCCTGCTCCGGGTTGTCCGGTACCGGTGCACATAGGCCCTAAATGCCTCCGTCCGTGGCCAATATTACATTTCGTGGAAAACTCCTTCGCAATACCGCAAATTCCCCCGATACTTGGACAAAGGAGCTCATTTGACAGATAATTGAACAGCGCATAAAACCTGCACTCGACATATAGGTTTTATTTTACATGGGCGTAATCAGGACAGTAAAAAGAGGGGCATTTGGAGCAACTTAATCCAGCTCAAGGTGTCCGTAAAATATTTTTCAGATGTTGTCGTGGTGCCATGAATTGTGACCGAATTGTAGTTTGAAACACTGCAAACAATAAACATGTAATCCATGAACAAAAATACAGCAATCTTGGTGTGCCATAAATTCATAAGCGTCACCACGAACAACAAAACGGGAGGCATCATAAATGTCTATTTGAGCTTGGTTTTTCTTTCTAAGCCAGCTTTTTTGGTATGATTGTAACACCTTTTCTGCATGGGAATGTTCTATTATAACCGGTATTCGAGTGATTATTAACAACCACACTGGAGAGGGGTCCGACATTAACGCGCACAGGATGGGTGGGGGGGGCTAGTAAGCCCCCTGAGATATCGGAAACTTAGAGGCTTAAGAAATTCCGATGAGGGGGTGGGTGGGGGCTATGGTGATCCACATCATAACTAATTTTCATTGACCTAGGTCTATATTGTCAAGGTCAAACGAGGTCATAAAGGTCAAATTTTGACCATGCTTGGGACCTGTTGGGAAATGCCCTGATAATGCGTGGAAAAAGCCGGGAGTAAGCTAAAGCCGGACCACGGTCATAGAGGTTGTGTCGCAAAGAATCTTTCCTTCATTTTTAAGGTCTAGGTCATTCAAGGTCATCGACCTTTGACGTCAAAATATGGTATATTCCCTATTATGCACACTTAAAGTAGCACTATAGCAAACCTTGTGCTGGAAAGGAGGATTGACCTTTACCCATGATCTTTAACCTTGACCTTGAACTTACAACTGGGCTACCTTTACTATGACGTCATAACATAATATACGTCAGACTGGGACACGTAAAGCACCGGGGTCAATGACCTTGAAATTGCTGGTATGACTTTGAACTTTGACCTCGACCTTCACGTGAGGTGACCTTGACATATCATCCCGTCTATATGACACTGTGACGTCACCACTTGGTCTCCAATGCAAGCAAACCGGTTCGACTGCGCGGTGGCGGCGATTTCAAAATGTAGGTCTGACTTTAGAAGCCTATAAATCAAACAATTTTCGACAAATTTTCAAAATTATTTCACTATTCCACGCGCTGTTAAATTTTCTCAAATGCGACCGATTCCCGTGTTTTGGCTACGAGCGGTTCTCCGGTCATCACGGAAAAAAGTAGTTGGGAGAGTATCCGAGGCCCCTCCAGTGCGCGTGTTAACACGCAGAGTAGAAGAAAGGGGTAGAATATATCCCTACCTTGTGTTTCCTCAACAAGGCATATCAAAATATCAGTCCGTGAAGGTCAGTACGTTTCTCCTCCCCCCACCCTCCGCTACATATGATATCGCGGTATCGCCAAATATGGGACGTAGGTCACCTGAGCAGCCCGAGCGTCATCTTCCGTCAGCTCGTGACAGTGGGAACGGCGAGGAAATTCGATTCATGATTGGATCCCTAGGACACCTCGGGACTCCGATGGTTACGGCGACCGTTCATTTGGATGAAAAGGTATGACTGGTATTCACCATATGTGGTTTAACGTGTGATATGCAGCAAAACAGGATTCTTAGGTATCGTTTTTTTGCTGTCCTGGTATTGCTTGAAGGTGTTATAATAAATGTCTGAATCCCGGGATCACGACAGGCTTAATCCCGTGATTGGGGCTTTTGGAAAATAGCGGGATCCCAATCCCGAGATTGACCTACCTATCAGGAACATTTCTCATGCAATAAAAGGTTCGTTGTCGGCAGTCCCTCCGGGTATTTGGATAACAGTCAACACAGCAGTCAATACACATATTTAGACGGTTATAGTGCTTTGAAATTGTATAAACTAATTTTAGCACTTCTCGGCATTTCTTATAGCATCGTAATCTGATATTCCACTCATATTGCTCATTCTTGGCCGGTCCATGCCTCTATTCGGTAACCCACGGTGTTGCGTTAGCACGGCAGCGGCCTGGTTGGAGCCACAACCTGAGTTATTATATGTCATCTGGAACGCGGGGCTGCAAGTGGACGCAAGATATTTTGACTTGCTCTTGTAGAGCACATCCTAGGGAATCGTTTGATGGTAGTTTTATGCTGGGCCGATGCTGGCCAAGTTTTAAATCCCTCTCTTTGTATTAGTAAATCTAACAGTTTTTGAGATATGCAGTATACTGAGAGAATGGTCTATAGAATAGTTGTCAAAACTATTTTTGCATTATTTTATACTAAAACCCATTGGAAAGGGCTCACACAACAGTGGTATTGCCATACTTTGACCTGTTCCTGCTTTCATGGTCGATTTTAAGCATAATGAAATGTACGTAGTTTTCGCTGCAGATCTCTGGTCCTTGGGTGGCGCACCCGAGTGCTTACTTCAAGCAACTCTACAAAGACTTCCGGAGCACGGTTTGTGTTTTCCATGCCTGTTTCAAGTGCAGTGAAGAATTCTCTATCAGTATATGTGCTCAGGAAATGATTTAGAAAAAGTTGCATTTTCGTAATATTGGCCACGGACGGAGGCATTTAGGGCCTATGTGCGGTGGAGCGGGGCACGGCTGCACCCTCTCCATCTGATCACACAGCAGCGATGTCATCCAGCTCTTCAGTAATGACTGTCGGAGGGGGGTGTCCAGTTGCAGGGTAGCCGCACTCAGGTATGTTGATTCTTCTTCTTCCAGCGAGACTGGGGCTCCATCAGCATGTGGTCTAGCATGAGAACACGAGTCTTCGCCTCCACCGCCGTTGGGTGGGTGCTGCCTGCTCCCAAGCACCTGACCTGAGAGAAGAAGTTTGTTACCATGTCCTGATTCACCCGAGACGTCAGAAAGTACTTGACACCGTAGATGTTCTGAAGCATGCTGTGGAGACCTCGCAGGGCTGTTAAGGACATGATGAACCCGTTCTGGAATGGTACCTGCTCTGGCATCCGACTCGGGAGTCCCGAATCAGCCGCATGAACTCGAGCAGAGAAGTATACTGAGCATTGATGGTGTGCTCCAAGCCGAATGCTGACCGATGAGCCTTGCCGTCCAGGAAGCACCGAAAGTTGCAGGTGTCGAACATCTCGTCGCAGGTGATGACGAACTGAGCCTGCTTGACGAAGCGCTGACCGAATAGGTGGAGTAGACACTTTCCCACGCGCTCGCTGAGCATCTGGGCCGCTGGACGTACTCGCTGTCGCTCCTGGCCAGTCACCTGACGGAAATTTTGTGGTATAAACTTCATCTGACGATCATCAACTGAAGGGGGATTGTCAAAATGAACAGTTTTATTGGATATTTTGCTATATCGAGCGAATAACTGACACTTAGCCAAATATTCACAATCTAGTCATTTACCATGATTGTTCAACTTAACAGATATTAGAAGATGAAACATGATCAGCTCTCACACATTTATAGATTTGTTTTAAATCTATTTTCACCTATCAGGGAAGGTTCATAATGTCCTTTTATTCAAAAAGAGGACCACTAAAATTATTGCTATGTTCCCATTGCCAGTGAAAAATATATTGATATGTTCATTCGGATGAGTGACCTGAGATTCATTTGATAGCAATGCAATCCATTTTGCCTCTGCAAATACTATTGTACACAATATATTAATAAAAACGGTACAAACCAAATGGAAAGGTGCACTCTCGAGCACTGAATAATTTAAAATCCTATACAAATGATTTAAATTTCACGTCCAGCACATATAAAAAGAACGCAAGTAAAAGTTTGATGCACAAAACAGATGGCCCATACCTTTATATGCTTCAACTGAAGGGCGTGACAAAGCAGAAGCTTGGCATTTTCCTTTGCCAAAAGCTGCTGGGGGAGGCCCTTGTCTACTACCGGTGCCTCTGGACCCCGTGAGCCTCAGACCCTGGTCCAAGATGTGGTTCCTCAGCAGCTTCAGGAAGTGAGGGACCATCCACAGATCTTAAGCCACTGGCAGCACCTGAAAAATTCATACAAGCATTAGGAAAGGACAGGCAAAAATATGGAATGGAAGACTTCAATTCCCAGGACTTAAATGTGAGCACAAACTTGGCTTAGGGCCAAAATGTTTTATAAGAATGCTATCCATCACATTACTATATTTCAAGTTATTACACAAAAGTGACAGCAGAAAAAGAAGCAACAAAATCATTGTTTGCTACAAGTATGGTACTTTTGACTAGGCCTAGTCAATGTGAGTGCCCCTGGAGACAGGAACAAGTGGTGCAAATTTTATTAACCTGGTGCAAATTTGAGACTGGTGCAAGGGAGGTAACGCTGAAAACCAAACAAATGATAGAAAAATGGTTATAAAGACACAAGGAAAATTGCATCATGTGGGTAGGGACCTGTCTGCAAAGTATGGCAGCAGGCCAGACAAGCTGCACCAGCCATCTGAAATTCTTGCACCGACAGCCACCAAAAATTGACACTAACCTGTCATATTACCAGGGAAAAACGCTCTCATTCCTACCCACACAATGCAATGCTGTCTCTCTTATTAGTGAGATAGTTAAGGACTTTTTCAAGCCCCTTCCTCAGTCTTTATAACCATTCAGTCAATATTTGTTTGGTTTTCAGTGTCACCTTTCTTGCACCAGTCTCACAAATTCATACAAGGTTGATTGACTTTGCACCACTTGATCCTGTCTCCAAGACACTCGCACCAACGAGATCTTGAAGAAAATGCCATACTTTGCACACTAGGGTAGGGATGGGTGCTTTCTCCCTGGTATACTGCAGATTGGTGTGAATTTAGGTGGCTGGCTGTGCAAATTTGTGCCCGAAGTTTTAGATGGCTGGTGCGACTCTTCTGACCAGCTGCCATACTTTCCACAATGGTGAATATATATAAAACATATCATGTTTGCTACAAAGCAATGAAAAGGAGAACAGAGAAAATGGCAATTATTGATAAGCGACCTCCCCACACACCAAAATGGATGTGTGCACCGGTTGGAAACAAAAGTTTCTTCTGGAAATCAAGTTTATGCCTCCAGATATATGCAGGATCTGCGCTGCCCCAAACGCCTCAAGAAACCAGCCACATTCTCCAGACAGAATATCATTGAGGACAGAAAATAGAGTTGTTGTTACCCACATCATACATCTCCAACATAGAGGAAGGATAAGACTTCTAAATTTGCCCCACCAAGCATACGGGAGAAAAAGAGATGAGCTTGCCATAGTACCTAAACATGTATAGATCAAGGCATGTTAAGGTCTAATTTGAGCTATCTGAATGCTCTGTTTAATCTTTAATTTAAAAGGTTCAAGGGCCACATAGGTTGCCAAAACCCAAAAAATGTCTTGCTTATCTTTTAAGAATGACAAATATTAAAGAACATCTATCTTTAAAAGTTAGCAAACTCACAGAGTTCACTTACAGTTGGTACAAAAATATTTCATCCATCATCAACCTTAGCACAATATCATAGTTTCTCCAGAACCTACATGTATGATCGCACACCAACATCCCACAATCTCCTTCCCTTATGCTTTCTGACTAAAAACAACGTTTTATGGCACTTGCTCAGAGTACTGTTGTAACTAACTATGGTGTCTCTATTGGTTTGCTAACTATGATAGCACGGCAGATGGGCCGGTGGGCTTTATTTTTCTGAAGCCATTCACATATACTCGGTGGTACAAAGAAAAAAAACAGGCACAAAACAGAAGATTTCTTCTGCATCAGCTCTGCAAAATACTATTTGTACTATTACCTGTGGAAGATAACATGAGAATAAGAGAACAACTCTCACTAAAATCTTCGAAATCCCCTATATAACTATGCTTTTGTTTCCCTTGCTTCAATACAGATTAAATATGTTTCTTTTCGTTCATATATGTCTCACTGCGTCCTCGGGTCTTCAACCGTTTTCTGCAATATCCCCAGAATGACGAAACTTTTGCGTCAGGAAGGTCACGTGATCCCCCTTTGAGTTGGCTATGCCTTCTGATTGGTCAGTTGTGATTACTTAAAAATCCTATATTTCTATTATAATATTATTTTGGGCTGTAGATATTCTGAAATAATTTTTGTTTTTATCGGTTCAAGACTTTCAAGTCACTGCTTAGGAAAAATACGACCATTGTTTTAGGGAAATTGATAGCCCTAGCCGTAAGTACGTCATATACATCAATATGCAGTGTATCGATAAAGTCGTCTATAAATGTTGACTTTGAGATCAATTTTAAGGCATTTGGAGGCTGAATTCGCAAAAATGAGAATATGACTTCTGAAACAACTTTTTGTGACCTTTTGATCTAGCCAATAAAAATTTTTTCGCGTATCTCCCTTTAACTTCAGATCCTAAACCACCTACCCTCATGGAAATGAGCACGGCAATGCATGAAAAACTTTGAAATAGCCAACAGCTTCAAAATTTAGGATTATTCATGTAAACATGCATTTAAAAGTCATGGAAAGCTAATATTACATGTTTGCATTCAACTACAAGTAGCCATGATCCTTAAAGGGAATGGACCAGTTTGTCGAAGTTCCAGAAAGCATATTAAATCAACAAAATTGGTCTAAAAATAAGGAAACCACATTTTTCTTCACTTTGATACGCTAAAAACACAAATATACCTTCTTTTTTACTAATTAAAGACGTCATCAAAATAATAATTGTAATAGTCAGTAAAATCACAAACCTTGATTTAGCTCAATCGTAGACTCGCTGTGAAATGGCATTGAAGGTCAACCGATTACTGCGCATATGTGACATTCCTTCGACGCGATTCTAGCCGTGTTGTACTGCCGGCAGAACGCAAAATATTGTGCTGCACGCATAGCAATACGGTATCATTAGCCACAAGATACGGTACTGCGCATGTGTGCGGCATACTAGTATGCTTTCTGCACGGCAGAATAACACAGGTTTTGTCTCTGTTGTTTTGTGTACCTATTTTGAAGTGTCCGTGGTATTATCAAGGTAAATATTGAGGCAAATATTATGACAAAAATATTATTTGTAGGGCATTGATTTCCGTTGATGCTAACTGATATTACTGTGTTGAGTGTATATAATTCATAGCATGCTTAAAAATTGCTTATTTCTTATGCACTTAAAGTTTCCAAGTTAACAAAGGAGCAGAACAAAGGAAAAACTGGTGAGGTCATGATCTTCTTAATTTGACAATGAGGCTGGGGGCAAAGTAAAGGACTGGCTGACAAGTTTCCATGGACAATTCCAATCAGGATCACATGATTTATCCAGATGCATTTGCAATACTAATAATTTGTTGGCAATGGAAACAGTGAAAATCTGACTCTCGTCAATCCACATCCAACCAGATTTGGCAGGAGTTCGTGCAGGGATTGTAAAGATTTTCCTTACAGTGCAGAGGTAAAGGATAGTAGATTTCAGAGGGTAAATATTTATTTGCTGTGAGAGAGAGAGAGACATTTTTATTGTCTTTCATAAAACACACAGACACATAGCCAGCACAAACAGGGCAACCAACCACAGTGACAGAGCTCTCCCTGGCTATGGCACCACCACAACCTTTAAAGGGGAAAGAAAAAAATAAACAGAAGCGAGCAAATACAAAACGCAATGAGCACTGAATTTATGTTAAATACATCTCAAAGAACAAATATAATCACAGAAAAATCTTAACAAGGATAATTCTAAGTTGAGGGCCCACATATGTTACAGATGCAATAGTAAGGACGAGAGGGGGCAGTGCAAAAAATAATTATCAACTAAAAAAACAGAGCAAGGCTTTCCGCAGTAATGAGCACAGATCAAACTCAAGTCTATGCTCACATCTGAACAGCGAGACAAATTATGAGGTTAGTAAAATCAAATCAAGTTGAAGTTGAAGTTGAAGCATACGGACGTGTGGAGGCTCTAGGCCTGTAAGGGTCCGGTCTCAACGCGCTCGTGTACAAGTGGTGTCGCAACCTAGTCGGTGTCTGGCACTAAGTACATGATATCCTTCCAATGGTTGTCGAGTCTGGTCTTGAAGGAGTTGACACTTGGTGCGGAGACTACTTGCGTGGGGAGAGCATTCCAGTCATTGACAACACGGATGCCAAATGCATTTCGACGGATTCTAGACTCAGCGCGCGGTTTGATTAGCTTGTAGTCGTGTCCTCTCGTCCGCGAGTTCTCGTCGCGCTGGAAGAAGTATGTTGGATCAAGATCAATGGCACCGTGGAATATCTGAAAGACTCGGATCATGTCACCCCTGCGCCGTCTGTAGTACAGAGAGGGAAGACACAGGTCCTGCAGCCTCTCGCTGTATGATTTGTGCCGTATCTCGGGGATCAGCCTGGTAGCGCGCCTTTGGACTCTTTCAACCCCTCCTCTGGTCCGCCCTGCTGAAGGGTCCCCAGACTAAGTTACCGTACTCTAGGTGAGGTCTGACGAGGGCCTTGAACAGTATTGGAAGCGACACTCGGTTTATGACACTAAATGATCACCGAATCAGTGCCAGAATTTGCGACCCTTTGCCACCGCAGAAGCAGCCTGAGCACGAAATTTGAGGTCTGCATCTACAAGGACTAAAAGGTCTCTTTCCTGGACGGAATGGGCAAGCATGGTATCCCCCATAACATATGTGTGCTGCTCGTTGTTGGTTCCAACATGAAGAACAGTGCATTTACTCCTGTTGAATGACAACTGCCAGATTTCAGCCCACTTGCCTGCACGTTCTAAATCAGCCTGAAGTATATGTGAAGAGGCTGTCGAGCTAAGTGGGGCGTACAACTTAGTATCATCTGCAAACACTTTGGGAGCAGAGAGGAAGACATCAGGCAGATCATTAACATACACTACAAACAGCAAAGGGCCAAGCACGGAGCCCTGTGGCACCCCACTCACCACAGGCACCCAGTCAGACTCACAACCATCCACTACAACTCGCTGCTCTCTACCTCGCAAGAAGCCCCCTATCCAAGCCAGCAACTTACCACCAATACCATACCCTTGGAGTTTACAGAGGAGTCTTTCATGTGGCACAGAATCAAAAGCCTTCTGAAAATCCAGGTAGACTGCATCTACTGGCTGCCCTGCCTCGATAGCCCTACTCCAATCATCAATAACTTCCAAAAGCTGTGAGTCGCATGAGCGGCGAGGGCGAAAGCCGTGCTGAGCGGCGGAGAGAAGATCATTCTGCAATAGATGCTGCATCAACTGGTCCCGGATTAGCGCCTCTAGCACTCTACAAGGTATGCACGTGATACTAATAGGCCGGTAGTTGCCTGCGTTCTGGCGATCACCCTTCTTAAAAATGGGCACCACCGACCCTCTCTTCCAAGATTTCGGAAGCACTCCCTCATCAAGAGTTTTTCGAAAGAGTGTTGACAGTGGAGCTGCCAGCACATCAGCTGCCTCATACAAAACTCGAGGATGTAGGCCGTCAGGGCCCGGAGAGCTGCTTGATTTGAGCCTACAGAGCTTTTGGTGGACTCCTTCGGTTGTGATGGTAATGTCTACAATACATTCACCAGCATAACGGTTTGTGAAGGTAGGAACAGTGGCAGTGTCCTCATTAGTGAAAACAGAAGAAAAGAAACTGTTTAGCAAGGTTGCTTTTGTATGAGCACTGCACTGAAGGACCCCTTTCTCATCTTTTAAGTCAGCGACACGAGATCTAGCTTTAAGTCTGGAGTTAACATGTCGCCAGAATGGTTTGACTGACTGCTTGATGCTGCTTATTATCTTGTGTTCATGCTCCACTAGTAATCTCCTGGTTGGAGCACGAAGCTGATTTCTGAGCATGGCATATCAGGCATGGTCAAGCATGCGCTGTGTCTCATCCTGTGCATGTCGGTAGATATTCCAGGCATCTCGCTTTCTTTTTCCTTAACCTGATGACCTCGCATGTGGTATAGACACTTTTCTGTTGCTTACCAGGACTACTGGTGGGGATGCATGCAGAGACTGCTCTCTCCAGAACATTCACAAAGAAGGAGTATGCTTCGCCCACATGCAGAGTCTGCAGTCTAACCCAATCAGTTGATAATAGCATGAGCTTGAGGCTCTCAAAATCAGCCCGATGGAAACCAAAAAACTACTAAAAGCGAAACAAAAACAATAACAGCACATATACAACAGAAAAAGCAGAGATAAATACAGAAGATACCGGAAACATACTTAAGAAAAACTAAAAAAGACAGACAACTAAATCATGCGCAAAGTCAACATCTTACTCGTGCACCTGTGACAGCATTATATAGCAGCCGGGCAACACCGTGAGCCGGCCAGTGAGTGAGAATGAAATAAAACAGTATCAAATTCTAGACAATACTATTCATTAAACAAAACTATTATTCATGAAAATTTAGTTGTATGCACATTGGTTTAAAATTGTAAATTTCTCCATTTTTTGCTATGGTTTCCATTCCTTATTTTCTAATTTTAAAGTATTCCTTGTCACCAGCTTCTGGTGAAAAGGGGTATGAGGTGGCTTAGTGGATAGCACCCTTGTCTTCTAAGCCACCGGTCCCGGGTTCAAGTCCCGGCGGAGCCCCTGAATAAGTCGATCTGATCCCCAAAATCCCTTCCAACAGGGTGAGAGTTGGCGCCGCCGTATGACCCTGGCAGTTGGTGCGTCGTTAAACCTCAACAATTATTATTATACCAGCTTCTGGTATTGTTTGCCCTGGCTCAACTGCTACAGAACCAACTTGAAAAGTTCGTGATAACTTTTTTCAAAATATTGCTCAGGTGTCCCAGTGCTGTGCTTCCTGCTTGCTGCAAGCCTAATTGTAGTCCTGATTGTGTAAAAACGGTAGGGTTTTAATAATTATGCTCATTCCTAACCTGTTTTACAATTTAGCATTTTGTCCGTAGAAACTTTAATGGAGGATCCTTCCCTATTGTAATATTCTATTATTGGATCTTCCATGGGAGCGAATTTGTCCACAGAACTGATGTACAAGCAGCAGAAGCTGACAGCAGGCTGCGGGTGGTGGTAGGTGAATTTTCTGTTATTTTGTCTTCCTTTTTCTGTTCTCCTTGCTGCCAAATGCTCTCTGATGATTATTAGGTTTATTTATTGGTGATGGTTTCACAAATTGTTTAACAAATATTTCCATCGAGCAAGGTAAAGGTAAATACGACACAGATTTTTGCACATAGCAATGGAGACACAAATGATATTGTTTTATTCTTCCATATCTGGTTCTCATTGCACCCTGTTTATATATTTTTTTATCAAATCTTTATGTAGACTTCAAGGAAATGTAGCACATGTTTGATGTGATTTTGGCTGAGATGGCTGGTGGGGTGTTTCATTTGTACCTTATGAAAAAACATTGGATTCCATGTCATTTCCACTTCTCCCCATTTCAGTGTTCAAAAGGGTGCAGTGTATGCCCATTTTAACCAAGTCTGAAAAGCATGGCAGCAGGCCAGACGAGTCGCACCAGCCATCTAAAATTTTCTCACAAATTCGCAATGCCAGCCACCTAAAATTCACAACAATCTGCAAAATACCAGTGAGATAAATGCACTCATCCCTACCCACACAATGCAATACTGCCTCCGTTATAAGTTAGTTTGATAAGTCCCCCTCCTGTGTCTTTATAACCATTCATAGATTATTCGTTTGGTTGTCAGTGTCACCTCCCTCTCACCAGTCTCGCATTTCACATGAAGTTTATGTGTGTTTGTTGTATGTTTTGTTATGTCTTACCATTTCGACTTTGCTGGGTTTTATGACTTGAAATCAATGTGATTTCTAGCTTTTCCAACAATATCAAACAAGATTTGTAGATCATGCACTTAACTCCATGTCTCACTTGACTCACTTACAATCTGATTCATGACCAGCCACAGAAGGAGGATGTCGATCATACAGCTTGGTGTGCTTACAAACTTATTTGCTGTGTTGCTTTAGAGTGTTGCATTTTTTTCACACCGAGAGTACTGGGGATGCTCGATGACCAGAGTCTCCGCCGAACTGTGGAAGCCCTGCTGCTAAAGTACCCCTCCTTGACGTGGGAGATGGAAGCGGGCATTTCCCAGCAGCTTCCACCCTCAGCCAGCAGCCAACCTGGTACATATGGTGCCTCTGTGGAAGGTATGCCCATTTTTTTAAATTATTTGTTTTTGGTAGACTAAACACTGGCTCCGCCACTGTAACTGATGGTTATATATCAGCTATCCAGCTGAGTCGGTCAGAAGGTGTGCTTAACTGTAACTTCAGCACAAGAAAAGTAATTTGAATAGCTACAGGCTCAGCAGCAGACTTCAGCAAGATACGCATCAGCATTAGCAAAGCCAATGTTTTGCTTCCGGAACATCATGATTTGTCTATTCAGTAATAGCTTTCACAGGCTGGCCTGCTTGCGTTAATTAACTTGCGCAGGCAGCTGTGTGACGCAATTACGTTTAGACCCATCTTCACTGCAGAAAATCAGTGCTTGAATATACATAATATTACAAGCATCAGCAATGGAAAAGCAGATGTGTGCGAGATTGAGCGGCCGAGGTTTGCGCGGTCGTGCGGCCGAGTTTTGCGCGGTTAGCTCTGGAGGGTGTCATGCTCCTTTTTTTGCCACACACCTGTGACTTGTATGGTTTTATTTCTCGTAGTGCTTTGAATTTTTACCTTGTTTTGAATGTGCTGTTCCCGCGTCCGTGGCCGCCTTAGCGTTATTTTAGGGATCGCTATAGGGCGGTCACGGATGCGGGACCTAGGTGTTATAGGATGATGATGTAATATACTTGTATGGGTTCATAGGTCCTAGGTTGTCTTTTATCCTCCTTTTTCTTATCGAACTCTGTTCTCCTTTGTGAGTGTTTGGTATGTTAAATATGGATATGGGATCATACATGTGTGCTTTCACATCGGACATTGTTACCAGGACTCCAACGGATAGGTATATTTCTTGACTGGAGGAAAATTTCATAGACCTCTCAAATAAAAGATATGGGACACTGGTTGTTGTTGTTTGGGGTTTTAGGGCGCTTCAACTGCATGGTCATTTCGCGCCCCACTGTGGTTATGTTACAAATGAATGTCAGTATAGGGAGTTCGAAAGCATAGAAACATTACTGTGTCAACAGAACAGTTGACCCCGACATAATACTCATTCTATGAAATACTTTACGTCTCCCAGCTTCTACCGTCAAACATCTCCGAAACGCACCAAGCTGTGCGAGCGTTCCACTCCGGCGGTGGTCTATCCATTCTCTCCGGATACCCAAGACCCTTTGGCGGAGAGCGGCGCAAGAATGTTGTGTCTTTATCCATGTATGCTTCCTGGACTCTTGGCCCGGGATGCCTCCCATCACTAGCGGGAGTGGGTCGCGGCCCATCCTGCCAAACATGCTGCACGTTTCCGATGCTCTCGGTGGAACCAGAGTGAAGCCTTGGCTGAAGAAGCTCTTTTTGGACCCTCGGCACCCAAATTCTTTTTCCCTTCGAGTCCCGGAATGCAAAGTCTGTGTTCTCTTTGCTCGTGTGTTGAGGGATTTTTCCTCATATCGTAAGTTTGGGGAGGAGAGCCTGCGTTTCCCATCGCGCGTCTTTGAGCCTGGGTATTCCCTGTTGGTTGTTTTCGCGGGCGGTGTGGGTGGAGGCGGAGGTGGTGGAGGGTATGGCGGCGGCATTAGCCCTGCATCACCGTGACCCGCAGGTGAGATGTCTCCAACCTGTTCTTTGCTCACGCCACGACCCTTTGGAGGTGCGGAGGAGGACCGCTCGGAGCCAAGCCTTTTGGTTGTATTGTTTGAGAGTGTTCTGGCTTTTGATTCTTTGGACGTCTGTTGTGCTGGGATTGTTACGGTTGTACGGGTGGGTAATGCACTTCCTGGTTTTTGGGTGGGGGTCCTGAGGCCTGTGTCACAGCAGAGGGCATATCTGTACTCAGAGAGCCGGTAACATCTGCTCGGTTGACCCGCGCACGCTTCGCTGCAGGAGGTTCCTGGGACCGTTCTGTGGCTTTTTCTGTCTGAGCTTCTGAATGTTGCCTATCGTGAACACCCGTCTGCACCCCTTTCTCAGTGGTGTCTCTACTCCGACCGTCAGGCTGCAGTGCTGGTACCATCGCGACCGAGGCCTCCGTTGGCTCTGTCTGGACACCCTTTTCAGAAGTGACAGGTTGATTGTCAGGCTGTTGCACCTGACCACCGAGCAGACTCATAAACTCGCGCACGGACAGGTGCATGATGTCTCGCATGGGTGAATCCATGCTCGCAGGGGACTTAACACGCTGCGTCTTTCCCACCAGCGCATCGCGATAAGGAGAGGAACGAGCAGTAGTCCTCTGTTCTGTCGTCGGTTCGAACGATCTAGATGTTTTAGCCTGGCTGTCTTGTGGTACGACAGTTTTTGCGGGATTAGTCCCCAAGACCTTGGCCTTTAACCTCTCTCTCTCGGAGAGAAACTTAGGGCATGTACGTGACCACGCTTCATGGTCTCCACTGCATACCGCGCATTTCGAAACGTCAGTCTCGCAAGCAGCTGACCCGTGGCCCACCGTCGAACACTTCCCACATTGTTCCTGCCCTTTACATGACTTCGCTACGTGACCGTATTTTTGGCAGCGGTAACATCGTGTGGGGTCCGGCACGTACTTCCGAACACGTACGGAGAGCCAACCAACCCGGATATTCCTAGGGAGCTCATTGCTGTCGAAAGTAACGACGAAGGTATTCGTCGGCACGAGTTCGCCATCCAGTCTCCTGCTCATTCTCCTTACTTTGGTTACGCCCTGCTCCTCCAGACCGATCAGAACATCTTCTTCCGTTGAATCAGCTAACTCCCGACAAGTAACAACGCCTACAGCGCTGTTCTTTGTCGGATGGGGAGCAACAGACACTGGTACACACATCACAGACTTACCCTCGCCTAAAAAGGAGAGGCTTTTGGTAGACAGGAGATCACGCGTTTCTACCTCCGAAGACATGGTCACTTCCAATTTCGTGCTCGAGTGCCGATAGACGTGGGCTGTGGTTCCAAATTTTGATAGGGCCTGAGCAACCTGAAAGGGGTTAAGCTTGTCACCCTCATCCAGTGTGAGAACCAGAACTCTGGGAGTGACTTTGTCTCCCGCAGGAGAAGAAGAACCAGTCTGGTCGGGTCTAGTTAACGCGGGGGTCTGTCATCTGTGGAGTCCATCACGGCAGCGGTAGCAGAACATCCGCTCGGGGTTGTCCGGTTCGAAGCAGAGATCTGAGTCCGTAAGGTCTGTCCAGTAGAAGTTAATGATTGAGAGAACGCCATGAGAAAAGTATTTACCTTCGGCCCCCGGGTTGCCAGCTGTCAATAGCTGGGCCCGGGGGCTGGTACAGTGCCTACGGGGGCAGCTGCGCCCGTCTCAGAGGGGCGAGAGATACTCACACAACCCCTCCGATCAGAACGCACCCACCCCCTTGACGCCATCAGCCCAGTGGGCCGGCAGGGCCATGAGTCGGGAGGAAGCAAAACGCGGCAGCCCTCACGCAGCGGGGACTGCGGTCCACCAGGCGCGCGCAACAGGCCGGAGTCTCGCAAATCGACGGTTTCCAAGACCCCGGCCCACGTCGCGCCCGGCGAGAACTATCACAGCCCCCACCGCGAAGGGCGCCGCGCCGCACGCCCGAAACATAATCCCCCCAGCCCAGCTGGACCGAGCGACAGTGCCCGTAAACACTGCCGCGTCGCTCGGCCGCCCGCGGCAGCCTACGGACGGCTTACCCCCGGTTAGATCGAGATATCTGGGCCAAAGGGGGCGTGTTGGAGCCCTCGGGACTGACCCGCCCGAGGGGACCTCAACCCCCCAGGATCCCGTCAACCTCGTCGCCGGGGCTCGAGTAGGCCTCGAGTGGGCGCCTTACACCCATAAAATGCCAAAGAAGGCAAATAACTGTGGAACCAATAACTTAAGTGTAAAAAGAGGACAGGAACTAAAAATAATCAACAAAATAAGAAAACAAAAAAACAAACAGGAGCCACATATTGGGAGGTGCAGGACAGAACTGACCCGATCCAATACGGTTACCGACCAGGTAACAAAGGGCCCGTAAGGCAGCCATCAGCATCGCCGCGGACCTCATCACCAGAGCCACCGACGACAGACGCCGACTCTAACCGACCGAAGTCGGAAGAGGCGGCGGCCGTCGGAGGGCTAGAAAAGATGTATCCGCGGCGATGCGATTAAGTGCCTCCCAAGGCTGACTGGGGCCCCGGGCGCGTCACACCCCGTTGCTCAATCTTTACTTGCCGGACGAATCCGGCAAGTGAAGATCGGTCCCCTGAGGGGATGGGACACTGGCTGGCATTCACTAATCGGTTACTAAAATACGGAGTGGGCACCGGATTTAGTGCCGCAGAGCTATCGTAAATCTTTCATTTCATTTCAATTTATATCTACCCTCGGTACAGTGCTGGTATGCACACTCCTATCACTAGCAACAACTCAGCGTTACAGATGCCAGCCAATGCCCTGTCGGTAGGATCCCTGCGTCTGCCACGACCCAGTAATTGTTTTGCACAGCTAAAGGCTGAGGGATGCCTGACTAATATATTTCACGGAAGATAATGTAAAAAATGTTATTTTGCAATATCGAGGTTGTTTTGCATTTATCATATTATGTAAATGCCCCACACACTGCCTAACGGGCGAATTTCTTCTCCCCTTGGTTGTCGAGATCTCAGGGGCGCTTTAGGACTCCCTCCACTGCGTGTTGACGCCAGACCCCTCTCCACTGCGTGTTGACGCCAGACTCCTCTCCACTGCGTGTTGACGCCAGACCCCTCTCCACTGCGTGTTGACGCCAGACCCCTCTCCACTGCGTGTTGACGCTAGACCCCTCTCCACTGTGTGCTGACGCCAGACCCCCCTGCACTGCGGGTTGACGCCAGGCCCCTCTCCACTGCGCATGTTAACTAAAAATAATGTGCCCGTTCTACCAACGTCGCCCTCAACTACTTGGCAGTCCTCGACCCCTGATCCGGCCAGGACCATAGGCGGGATCCAGGATTGCCGATCGGAGGGGGCACCATCCGGGGGGGCGCCACCCGGACCAGGGGGGCGCCACTTATGACCGGCAAAACCTATCAGGTGGGCGCCAAATCCTATCGGTGGGCGCCGACTTTCGTATCCTGGGGGGAGGGTGGGAAGCGACATTTCAGGGGTGCGCCATCGACCTTTCAGGGGGCGCCGAGGGTCGATCGGGGGGGGGCACGTGCCCCCTGGATCCGCCTATGGCCAGGACTACTGAACTGAACACGACTGATGAATACCTCTTGGAAGTAACTCATCTTCAAAAATCGGTCGGGACATGCAAGGTAGAAATGTTGACCCCAAACAAAATTATGCGTTTTAACTTTTCAGCAACTCCGCCTCCCCGTGCTCACCGAGGCAGCAGTGACCTGCGCCATGCTCTACCACGCCGAGACGCGTTGTATGCCACTGCGCCTCCAGAAGGGCACGGGGAGCTCGGGGCGCTGAACCGGCCCAGGCGCTGCCAGGCCTACCGCCAGTGCATATTGTGGAGGTGAGGCCCTGTGAGCCATGGAATCAACGGTGGCCATGTTAGTCTTAAAAGTCCCTCCTAGTGCAATTATCTCCAATAAACCCAATCACTGTCTTAACACACGGTAATCTTGAAGTAGACACCTCAATCACAGCACATGGTGTTTCACTCTGATCCAGGTGGGGCAGGCTTGGTCGCGGGACGCGCAAACCGGTGCCGACATGCGTGGTGGCTGCCATACGCAGCAAATGGCCGGACCCGAACGGGGTGTACATCGTCTACAAGGAGCTGGCCGACGAGATCCTGTAAAGGTAAAAACTGTCCCATCCATAAAAACGTGTGTATCAAAATAACGCGTAAATGAGAACCGCCAAATCACACACACCCGCGACCCTCACACAACTGCAAAGTAGAACATAACACCTGCGAGTACAAAGAGAGTGACACGTAAATGAGAACCGCCAAATCACTCACACCCGCGACCCTCACACAACTGCAAAGTAGAAAACAACACCTGCGAGTACAAAGAGAGTGACATGTAAATGAGAACCGAAAAATCACTCACACCCGTGACCCTCACACAACTGCAAAGTAGAACACAACACCTGCGAGTACAAAGAGAGTGACACGTAAATGAGAACCGAAAAATCACTCACACCCGCGACCCTCACACAACTGCAAAGTAGAACACAACACCTGCGAGTACAAAGAGAGTGACACGTAAATGAGAACCGAAAAATCACTCACACCCGTGACCCTCACACAACTGCAAAGTCCAACACAACACCTGCGAGTACAAAGAGAGTGTGAGAAGATATTTCCAATGGGCATCAGAGCCAGTACAAATCAGCAGGATAAGCACGATGCAACTCGCGACAAGTACATGCATCTGAATCGTTTTACACTATTTAAATCTGTAACCATCCACCGCCTCACCCCGGACTGAGAGTGCAACGGGTCCAGGGGTAGCCCTGCGCCACGGCACCAGGCCCGAGCCACGGCACCGGGCCTGCGTCCGAGACTAAGTAGACGCAGGACGCCAACAGACACAACACCGCCAGATTAAAGTCCAAACCGGCTCCTTTCCGTTCTGACTGACTCTAGAGCAGCCTTGGTTTCCTCTGCTCCAGGTGCTCGGTGCACCAGTCTGAAGGGATGCCGCCCCTCGGTCTCCTGGCTCAGAGGCTCGACCACAACGTTTACGGCTCGTCGCTGCAAGAAAGCGTCCGGCAGTGGGCGGATGTGAGCGTGCTTCTTGGCAACCTTCAGAGGGCGCAGTAGTATGAACGCGTCGCTCACCCTGCTGTACACGCGCACGGTCCTGCCGCAAAGGAGAACATATCGTCACATACACAGCTTTAACCTTGAGCGGGGCTATGCAGTTGGCAAGATGCAAGTCCAGAATGCTGGTTGTAGTCCTGACAGTGTAATGTTAAGTCCAGAATAGTCCAGAATGCTCATTTTATTTCCTGCAGGATAATGCGAAGTCCAGAATCAGCATTCTAGTCACAAAAGTACAATGTGAAGTTACTTAATTTTGTTACGTGCTGGTGGGCGTTGCATGGCAGAGGCCATGCAACGCCCACATGGCCTCTGGGTTCATCATTCACGGAAATATCGAGTTCCAACACAAATGACATATGGAGTACCGGGTTTTCCGGCCTGCTTTACAACTTGGTTATCTCAGTTAAAATCACGTTGAGAAGGTGCCACATTCCCTTTGATATGCCTTGACGGTAACATTTGGGATATTTCAGGGGAAAAGCAAAATAAAGGTCACGGAGTGAAAAATAATGGCTCAAGATACTTTTTTTCCTATCCAAACCCAATATTTACTCTGAACTCAACTGGTTCTGTTTGTGAAAGTTGAAGCCCCAAAATTTTGCCTACAGGGTAAAAAAGGAGTCGGGGCATAAGGGAGGTCGACCGCTTTGGGGGAGGGGGTAAAACGTTTCATCTCGAGCTTTTCCGTTGGGGGGCACATACCTTTTTGCCCCCCCGAATTTCCATAGGTTACCTAGTTTCATACATCGGTTTAGAAAACAAAAGTATGCCAAAAATTGGCCCTTCTTGTGGTAAGACTTTTAAAAGGCAAAGGTGGGACTTACTTTACATATATTTCCTCCTTGGTCCACAACATATTAGTTCGCATGTGAAAATGTGGCCAGGTATTATAGATGAGATGTCCCATTCAAAGTATAGTTTCTAGGCTCCATCGTCCGACTAGCTTGAACAGTACTTCACACAGGTAACATTTATCTTTGTTGCAATATATTGAAAGCAAGCATACTGGTTAGAGATGCCGGTTCTTACGTGGAACTTCTCGACGGATCCCTCTGAGTGCTGCGCACACCACCAGAAGTGGTTCTTGACCGGGGTGATCCACCGTAGGAGAGGCTTGCAGGCAGAGCTTTGAGAAGCACGTTGCCGCAGACGGGGGGGGCAAGGTTTTTGCCTGCATGCCAGACGTCATACGAGTACTTGACCTCCGGCCGGCTCCTCTCTGAAAGGCAATTGTTTCTTGGTAAACCATAATTACGCGTCAAACACTAGAATGAAATCTGATGATTGGCTCCAAGTGATTCCTTCATCGGTTTAGTTTACCGCTACCATATGTGCATTAGGGTGCGCGTTACAATACTTTTTCTACTCCTTCTACTTATTTTTATTTTTTATTAGGGCCACTCCCAACAGGCACACTTGCCCAATTCCAGGGAGTATTGGCATGGGTGTTTAAGGATCCTCTCCACCGGGTTAGATCGGACACGGAAGGCGGTTTCCCGCCGTGGGGAGTGAACCCACGTCAATCCATGCTATCCGATCCGTAGACTGGCAACGAAGCCACTGGGCCACCCCGGCCTTATAAACACAAATATAAGGGCAATCGTACATAAAACCGTCATTTTCTGGCGTTTCAGCAACGAATTTTCACTTTTTAACCCTCCCCCAGTGGGGCGGAAGGGTGCTGACTAACCCCCTACATATTTTTCGTCGTCGCGTAAAAACGGCGGCGCCAAGCGCCACCGTACTTGGTACAGCTTATAATTAATCAAGTCGGCAACTTTCCCTAAAAAAATGAAATCGGGTCATGTCGGGGCAGGTCACCATGCCAGGTTAAGTAACCTCACTTAAAAAATTGTTTGGGATTACATAAATCGGAACTCGGAGTAGCGTTAATTTATCAATTTGCAGCCTTTTTCATATAATGGGCGCACCGGGGGCTACAACTATGTTTCGGTATTTTTTATATTGTTGACTTAAGGTCAGGTACGAGTCAAGACCTCTCCATTGGAAACGCGTGGGAAAAGCGCAAATTTGCCGAAAAATGTTTCTTTTTCTGTATATAAGGCATGTTTTGACCTGTGACCTCTGTGAGGTCATTTGGGTCTACTTAAGCATGTTTTGAGACTCATGTCAATAACTGCGCAGTAAACGAAACGAAAAATATGCATGACAGATGGTGTATTAGATTTAAGGTGCATGACACATGCTAACAACAAAAACTCTTTCGATGATGTCCCCATTAAATTGAGGGTAAAGCACCATGGGAGACCCCAATGTAGGATATGGGGGCTTGATGCGGCGGAGAATAGCAATACCAAACATTTTCAGGTCAGGTAGAAATGTCTGCCCTAATGTCAGGTAGACATTAGGGCAGCCGAGATCAAAGAAAGCAACATAGTGATAAAACGGGCATCAGATTTCATTTTTAGCTCTTAATTTGTAAAACTAGAGCAAATGAAGCAAAACTATGCATTATTGGAGCCCTCTCATCATTGCAAGGACAAATGTGTCACTATGTCAAGTCAAATGGTTAACAGCAGCACTGAAATCATTTTCAGTGTAGCACGAGAAGCAAATGGTGCTATTGGAATATATGCAAATCAACAGACCAGGCTTATAGTGCACTCGAGAGGATTTTTCGTAAATAAGAATATTTGCTGGGATACATACCCAGCAAATGACTTCGTCGGAATCCTGGACGGGCCGGTAACCGGTGTCCAGGAAGGACTGTCAGCCCGAGCCCTGAAGCGACTGGCAGCTGGTGCCCTCGACAGGCTGAGAGCCGGTGTACAGGGGGGTCGGCAGTCGATCCAGCAGGCTCCACGGCATGACACCGGCACCGGCAGCATGGAGTGCCCGCCTCTCCAGCTGGCTCAGCGGGAGCTAGCTGCAGATCATACGGTAAATGGCAGAGTAGTAAGAATGCAATGCATTCTTTTCACTTCCAGTTGACACAGGAGCCACACTGGTGGGGTTATGAAAAATGTGCACGATACAAGGATGAGACATGGCAAAGTGAAGCACGACACACAAACATGAATTGGGGTCTAATGGCACCCGATTCCATATGTAAATAATGTAATTAGAAGTGATGGAGCGTGCTACCAAAGCAGACTGCATGACTGCATTAAGAGGGGTTGCCAAAAGAGGATAACATCCAGCAGATGTACACAACAAACACCAAACTTACATGACAATATCCTCCGCACTGGATAGATGAGATTGTAGGATACCCAAGGAAGCAGCACAGGAAGTACTGCACAAACGAATATTCAACAAGCAAAACAAATTATTTTACAAAAACTTGTAGGTTCAGGGGAATACATTTCATACTGACCATGATTGATGGGACTGCAGTTGACTTCAAACGGTGAGGTTAGGTTCACTCAGCTTGAAGTGTTGGCGACATATGCCGTAGGTGGCAAGCACCTTTGTTGTTTTAGACGCGGCCATCCACTTCTTCCTTATGGCAGGTCTGGCAGGAAACCTGGAATATAAGGCTCTAGTGAGTTTTGAACTGAACGCAATATGGCATGCCACAAAGAAACCCCACTTGACACTTTAATTTGACAGAATCCATGATTTGAGGATATAAAGGATGTTTTCCCTCCATACTCATTCATTTCATATACAGGTTCCTTACAATGCAAGAGTGATCACAAGACCGGTTGCCAGTGAGGAAGAGTGAAAGAATAGAGAGGAGATGTATGTAGAGAGGAAGAAAAGAGAGCAGCGTATGTGGAGTTTAAAACAATCACAATCTCACAGAGGCTGGGGCTAAATAAGACATTGGATAGGACCAATTCTAAGGTTATGATCAGCTTGCTGTTCTACATACACCATATGAAAAAGGAACAAAAACATTCCATCCTGCAGTAAGTCACTATACATCAACCATGGCCTTTACAGTGGATGGCCCTGGAGAAAAAATAGAACCAAAAATGTATGAAAATACCAATAAAACCCACTGTAAGCAGCACTATTTTTCTTCCACATGTGCAGACAATTTTGGGTACTTGGCATCACAATTATTTTAGGTAGCTGGTATGACTTTTGTCAGGATTACCATCTGAAGTATGGCATATCATGGAGTGTGGCATATTTAACAAGATCTCATTGTTGCAAGGGTTCCCCAGGAATGGTGGTAGTGGTGAGAATTTTGCACCAAACAAGGGACAAAATGCACTGACCCTTACCAGAAAGGAGGAATTTTTAGGGCAGAACAAATAAACATTTCTCTTTGTTACCCACCTAATCTCCTCTGTAAATTTGGAACTATAAATCTGTGCAGCTTTGCTCCATTGGAGCAAATTTAGTCAACTACCAAAAAATTTATGTTATTCAATAGAAATGTTTTGACCTGATGTTCTTGTCAAAACCATTCTTGGAGGAGAGAGTCTACCATGTACATTGCATATAAAGGAGGGCTATAATTTAAGTGACCTTATTGCCGAAACATTTTCTAAAATACCTTGTGTAGCCTAAAGATGTTCATATTGGTCTCAAGTTTTGTCTGTGGAATGAATAAATGAGAGTCTTATTACTTCGCACAAATTTGAATAACACTAGTACAACTTTGACCACCTTTTGATAAAAAATGGCAGAGGCCAGTATTTATACACTTTCCTGTCAGTGATTGTTGAAGCTCAGCTTCTTGCTTACAATGTTCCAAGGTTATCCATTGTTAAACACCAAAGTAATGATGAGTGAACTGCAAGTCAGGCGAAATTACACAATTTTACATTAAATTGTGCTTATCCTTGTTTCTTGCATACCAGAATGTTGTTGGTACCAGATACTATCTTACATGTTTTAAAAATTGCACCACTCACACCAGGCTTAGAAGGGAGACAAGCACCAGCAAGAGATCATAAAAACACGACTGGCAGAGCGAGTAGGGGAACTGGATTAATCTGCCCAAAACATAATCTGCCCGAAACAAACTTCCACTACTATCTTTCTTTGTTATAAGGGGGGCCCAATTAGTAAGGGGGGTGCAATACACACTTTCCCCTATAGTAAAGTGCACCAGTCTGCAAAGTCTGACAGCAAGCCAGAGAAGTTGCATCAGCCATCTAAAACTCTCAGCGCCACATTGTCAGCCCCCTAAAATTCACACCCATCTGCCAGTGTGCAAAGTATGGCATTTTAAACGAGATCTCGTCAGTGCGAGTGCCCTTGGAGACAGGAGCATGTGGTGCGAATGTTATCAACCTGGTGTGAATTTGTGAGACTTAGGCGAGGAAGGTGACACTGGAAACCAAACAAATAATGTCAAAATTGTTATAAAGACATAGGAATGAGCCTTAATATATCGATCTATCTGAACCAGTGTGCAAGGTATGGCATTTTTTATGAGATCTTGTTGGTGTGAATGCCCTTGGAGCCAGGAGCAAGTGGTGTAAATTTTATCAATCCTGTGCAAATTTGTGAGACTGGTGTGAGGAATGCGACACTTAAACCAACAAATAATGGCTGAATGGTTATTATGACACAGAAGAGGGCCTTATAAAACGTCCTTAATTAACTAACTAATAATAAAGGTAACATTGCAACTTTTGGGTAGGAATGGGTACATTTTTCTCCCTGATATGTGGCAGATTGGTGTTAATTTTTGGAGACTGGTGATGTGAGAATTTTAGATGGCTGGTGCAACTCATCTGGCCTGCTGCCATACTTTGCAGACTCGTATATGAATAAGTTTCTCCACCGAGGACATGTTCAGGAAAGAGTCTGCACCATTCTTAACCTCCCCAGTCAATATTTGAGGCTTTGTGAAATAAAATAATTAAGTTGTCAATGTAACCTTACTTAACAGAATAATCTCCCTGGAAATAAATAAAGTGCAAAGAAAAGTACCTACCTCTAACATATTAGAGGGAATTTGGTAATTTCATTATCAGTTTTGAAGTGAGATACAAATGCATTAGATCCAATATACAGTTTGACTAGCTTTGAATCGTATTTCAAGTACTGTTGGCTAACCGTACATAACCTATAATTGTTGAAAATCCTTGGAAGCCATAATGACCTGCTGTCTTCGTTCTTTGACGAGCTCGATTGGAGTCTTCACTCGGCCTTTCTCAGGAAGACCAAGCGATAAGTACAAAGAGGCACTGGTCTTGTCTTTTAATGGGATTACAGCACTTAATTCCCAATTCCCAAAGCCAGAAAATTCAATCCTTGTCCACATACTTGGCACCTTGCCCAACCCGCCGGTATGTATGGCCTTGAACCCGCCTACTCTTCTTCCTGTATTGTGTTCGGGAACACAATCACAATAGAGTTGACTCGTACATCAATACGAAGGGAAGCACTTACCCTACTTACAGCACACAGTAGTGATTTATAATGATGTTAGTGGTAATTAAAGCAAAATATAAGGAGACCACTCAAAAAATTTTATGTTTTGCCCGAAAATTTCTTCATTTGTATTATTTTCTGCAGATATTGCAAGTTAATAGGGTTAGAAGCATGATTAAACTAATCAAGTGCCTAAATTTGGCAGATATGGGCCCACAACTTCAATCAATCCTTTATTTTTGTGGCCCCACAACTTCAATCAAACATATAATTATAATTGGTTAGTTTTTTTCCGTCATTTTAATTCTTTTGTTAGGCACGTTTTGGATGATCTGTCTGCTCATTTTATTTTGTATTGCTTCTCTCTTTTGTTTTTCTGCTTTGTTTTTGTGTTATTTCTACTGACCAGCATTATTATTTGTCCTAATCTCATAACATACAAATATCACAACATACTCACCTTGTGCTGTACTGTATGACTATTGCTTGCCTCTCTCATGTTTCTTATCTGCTGTTCATGTCCTTTGCCTCTTCACCTGTCTATATGGAAAATGAAATAAAAAATTGATTGATGTATTTCTTCTCTAAATAGCTGGACTTGTAATGCTTATTGTTGGACCAGTCGTGCCCGAAGGAAACGCATGTGTTGCGCCATCTTCGTCGCACCTTCAAACGGGCATATCGCAAGCTGGCTCACTGGTTAGCATGACATTTCCCGCTAGTGGGCGGGGCTCAGGCCTAAGGACCAATCAGATTGTTGCAACCATATGGAAGGTATTCCTTTAGGGTTTGAAATAAGCCAATAGGCCCCTTTATTTTGATGTTTAAAGTGTGCGGAAATTTTATATAGAGAGCTTTGAGTAAAACTAAATATGCCAAAAGTGATTCCTGCACCTGCTCTACAAAACTGCTATCTCAGTTCAAAACACGTTATAAAAGTGGGACACTCCCTTTAAATTCGGGTCGCGCCCAAATTCAAGCTTGAAAACATGACTGAGGGGAGCGTGACGGTGGTATTTTGTGCGGAGCAATTAGGTAATTGCTCAAAGTCTAAGAACAAGTGCCCAGATCGGTCTTTCCATCGATTCCCGGAGGACCCTGAAAGATACCTTACCTTAGATACCTTAGATGATCGGGACTTTATAAGGTACGCCAGGTGCCTGTCTTGCCCGCACTCATCGAGCTTGGGACATGTGTGGCGGAAAACTAAGTCGGTGCACTATATATATACATATATATATGTATACCCCGACCAGGACTTGTGTGTTATTCTTAAAGGAATTAGTTGATGGAGACTCCACTACCCATGCTTGATTAAGATGACTATCCAAGATGATTAAGTAACGGCGAGCACAAATTGCTAATAGTTCTGGATTGTCTACTTGCTCAGGACGCTGGCTCCCATCTGCTCCGCAAGACGGCCCTCACCTGCTCGGGACGTTGGCTCTCACCTGACTGAGACGCTCGCTCTCACTTGCTCGCACGGTGGCTCTCACAGGATGCTGGCTCTCAGGTGCTCAGGATGTTGCCTTTCACCTTCTGGGGGCGACGTCTCATCCGCTCGGGACGCTGGCTCTCGCATGCTCGGGTTGGTGGCTCTCACCTGTCCAGGACGCAGCCTCTCACCTGCCCAGGACGCTCGTTAATTCACCTGCTCGGGACGCTGGCTCTCACTTACTCGGTACACTGACTCACCTGCTCGGGATGCTAGCTCTCACTTGCTCGGAACGCTGACTCTCGCCTGCTCGGGACACTCACCTGCTTAGGATGCTGCTTCTCACCTGTCCAGGACGCTGGCTCTCACCTGCCCAGGACGCTCGCTTTCACCTGTTAGGGACGCTGACTCTCACCTATTCGGGACGCCGACTCTCACCTGTTCGGGACGCTGACTCGTCCGCTCAATTGAAACACGGGGATTGTATTTGGACTTGCCAATAATGCCACCCATTTTTTAAAAGAAAGATATATGTATATACCTTGGCGGACACAGGGGGATTCCAGCCATGGAACCCCCTTAAGCGCTCAACGGGGGACAAATTATCTTCTGGGGCCCCCAAAGGCCGGATAAATTTTTGAAAAAGGTGTTTGCACAAGGTCTGTCGAGCAAAAATATTCGGTCCCACCCCCACCTCCTCCCCTAGAAGAGCGACCATGTATTGGAGAGGTAGCTTAATACTATGGTATGTCGAACACCCAAATTGCACATCCCACCCCCTCTCCCCCAGAACTAGGAGGAGAGGTAAACATGGGTTTGGCGCCCCCCAAAACTCTGATCTGCGTCCGTCCCTGTATGTATGTATATATATATATATATATATATATATATATATATATGTGTGTGTGTGTGTGTGTGTGTGTGTGTGTGTGTGTGTGTGTGTGTGTGTGTGTGTGTGTGTGTGTGTGTGTGTGTGTGTGTGTGTGTGTGTGTGTGTGTGTGTGTGTGTGTGTGTGTGTGTAACAAAATTGCTGAATACGTTTTGAGTTTCTTCCATATGTCTCGTTCTCTTCCTGTTTCAGATAATTGGTTCATTCACAACTATATTATCACAGTAACTTTAAGCGGCATTAAGATCGAAGAATGAAATGATATTGCCGCCCCCGGTAGCTCTGTTGGTTGAACGTTGGGCCCCCGGACCGTTGCGCAGAAAACCGTGATGTGGCAGTGCATTGATGCAGGCTTTGGATTGAATACTCTGAAATCTGAGAGCTTGATCGGGATGAGGCACTAGCCGCTTTACCCTTGGATCTGACCATGTGCCATAAAATATTTAATCATTTCTGTCCTTGGAACCACGTAACTGATATTTTTAGTGAAAAAGCGCCTCGAACCCAAATGGTCATCGCAGTGGCGGTGCGCTCTGTCCTTATCATACCAACTTCTCTCAATAGATGGCGCGTCGAACAATGGGGTACGCTGATAACAATGAAAAGTGGGCGGAGCTTCCAATCCAGTCGTACGTGATCCATGACTACACTGCCGACTTCAACTGCCAAAACTCAAAATCTGAACCGTTGCAGTAACTGCTTAGCTTTTCAGCATACTAATAGATTACTACCTTTTCTACAAATTTGTAGCCGTTTTCACAACGTGAATAAATTGAAATCAACCTTGGGAGACTTTTGGTAGTTTTTTAACATTTCCCAAGCCAAAAAAACCGGCATTCATTTCAGTGAAACTATAGAAGTTAGAGAAATATGCTTACCCAACATTGAAAGCAATGACCCTAAATATCTTGATTCTGAGCTTTTCCTGGCATTAAATTCCATAAATAAATCTAAATTAATGGATATATATTTTAGAAATATCCCAAGATCTTGGGGGTCTTTTTGAAAAAACCGACCTCCGGGGTCGGTTTTTTCAAAAGTCTCCCAAGCCTCTAGATCCGGTCTTTTTGGTCTCCAGATTTGTCTGGAGGAATTTTTCAAAGGCTTCCATATGCAGAAGCGAATTTTGAGGTCGGCTACTTAGACACGAGATGCCAGCTTGACGTCACTAACTACGTCATGGCCAAGAACCAATCACCGGACAGTTTACTGAGAGCAGCATGGCCGCGCTCAAGGCCCTAGAGAGAGGCCGCGTTCGGGAAACTTTGGCGATAATGACGCAACGACAAGTTTGTTCTCTAATGAATGTTTACTCACGGTATGTGAGCTACGATCGTTATGTTACATGTATTTTAGGAACAAAAGTTGAATATTTGATTGAAATTATTTTATCGTTACCAATTTCTTGCCGCAGTCAGGCAGATACAGTCAGGATACAGTCAGATTCCTATCATACAGATTGGGGGTCAATTAAAGGGGCAGGTGCCCCTCCGATCGACCATATGCGCCTCTGGATCATAGGCGGATCCAGGATGGCCGATCGGGGGTACCTTTCCGGGTTGGCGCCATCCGGACCAGGGGGCGCCACTTTTGACCAGAAAAAAACCTATGAGGTGGGCACCAAATAATCCCATCGGTGGACGCCGATTCTCACATTCTGGGGGAACCGAAATTTTAGGGGCCACCGTGACCATTTCAGGGGGTGCAGAGGGTCAATCGGAGGGGCACGTGCCCCACCCCTGGATCTGCCTATGCATGGGCACCGAAAGCGGGGGGACGGGGGACGCATCCCCCTGTTTGCCAACCAGGGGGACGTCCCCCAAATTTTTGGGTCAATGGCCATTAATGCTGTCAGTTACCGAATATGCTCAAAATTAGCCTCCCCCGGTCAGCACCAGCCCGGGTCTGTCCCCCCTGCGAAAATTCCGTGGCGGCGCCCCTGCCTATGCCCCTGGATGGTTGCGGCGCCGCCTGAAGGGTTGATGGCGCCCCCTGAAATGTGGCTTCCCACCCTTTCTCCAAGGATGCGAAAATCGGCACCCATTGCTAGGATTTTGCGCCCGCCTGAAATATTTTTCAGGTCAAAAAATGCGCCCCTGGTCCGGATGGCACCCCGGGAAGGCAAGGACGGCTCCGAGATTGCCGATCGTCGGGGGCACCTTTCCAGTGTGCGCCGCTATTTGCCTGCAAAACTTTTCAGGTGGGCGCAAAATCCTATCGGTGGGCACTTGATTCTCGCATACTAGGGGGGGTGGTGGGTGGGAAGCGACATTTTAGGGGCGCAATTCAACTTTTAGGGGGTTGCCGTGACCATCTCAGATGGCGCCGAGGGTCTATCCTACCCCCACCCCCTAGATCGGTGTACGCGAGGTGACGGAATTAGTGAGGTGGGAGGTGACGGCACTGGTGAGGCGGGAGGCGGGAGGCGACGGTGTTCGTGAAGCGCGAGGCGATGGATAGTTGGGGAAGGGGAGACCATGACGCCGTAGACTGCACATCGGCTCATCGAACTTCTTCGTCGATACATCGCCGGTGTCACGTTCACGAGTATGGCGAGGACCGACTGAATCAGAGGGGGCCACCGCTGTTCCAAGGAGCCGCCGCTGGCCCGGGTTGGGCCGCCGCCGCCGCTGGTCCGGGTTGGGCCACAGTTACCCAGGGGGGTCCCAATTGGCAATGAATTGGATGACGTCACACAGGCGTGGGGGGATTTTTTCAACATGTGGGCATCATGAGAAAATCCTCGAAAAGATTACCCCTCCCAGGACGTTGTATAGCACGGCATGGCTACAAAAATAGATTCACCACAATAAGAAGCTCATGAATTTTATGAATCTGGCATTCATTTTTGAATATTCGAAATAGTTTCTATACAGGAGCGCGGCAAAGATAGGCCTGCAAAGGGAGCGGAAACGAAGGAAAGTTTTCCCTCTGTAGAAGCAAGGGCTTTCCCCTCCGTCTCCCTTTACCCAAAGGGAAAACTTTGCTTTCTACTGCCAAACTATTGGTTCCAACCTGAAGTAAGTGCGGTAAGGTTACTGCGAGAATCTGATCGTTCTAGCTAGTAAAAATTATTATTATCTGATTTATCGAGTAAGTTGGTACGTGAAAATTGCTTTAACGTTATGACTGGTATAGCAAACGGCTGAACAGTCTCCCTTTGGGCCCCATCAGTGGGCAGAATTTATTAAAATTACGGAAATCAAAATAAGGAATGTGCGCCAGGATCGGCGTATTTGATATTTTACAATTTAATGCTTCTTAAATGTGAATTATTATGGCCGGTATTTCAAGCACTGGTCTCAATAATGGTATTTTTTATATTAACTCCTGTCCTGTCCTGTCCTGTCAGTTTTTATGATGGATTTTCAGTGTGGATGGAATGGAGGAGATTTGCTGCTTCAGTTGGGTCACTTATCTCACAAATTACTTTTAATTTGAGTGATAAATTAGTTTTAAGTGTCTCAATTTTTCTGAAATTAAATGACCTATGGGACATGTTTTTAGTGGGTGGTGTCTTAGTTACAAGTTTGAGTGTGAGAGGAATGGGGAGGTTTTTAAAATGCATTTTATTCTTTTCCATATAACACACAGACACAAATCCAACACAGGCTACAGGGCACCCAGTCTCAGGGACCAACTCTCCCTGGCTATGGCACCACCACAATCCTTAAAGCAGAGGGAGAAGAGAATATAAATAGAAATGAGAAAAACAAAACGAAATGAATGCTCAATTTATGTTGGATACACGCCCAAAGAACACATAGAATAAGATAAAAATACAAACTAAACAAGGATAATTCCAAGTCGAGGGCCCACATATGTTACAGATGTTATATGGAGGATGCGAGGGCAGCGAAAAAATAATTATAAACTAATTACAAACTAAAGAATGAGAGCAAGAGCTTCCACAATAGTGGTAACAGATCAAACTCAAGTCTATAATCCCAACATCCGATAAGAGAGAACAAATTATGAGGAATTAAAAATGGTCACTAATATCAGAAGTGAGAACTGTAGAGGAGGAAACAAGCAAGGAATCATTGATGAAGGGGTGATGGTATGATTGACAAGGGGTGTTATTTTAGTAGGAATCAAAATACAAGGGAAGTAACTAAGTGAAGCAAGATCATGTATAAATAGCTAGGCTTATGTGTTTCATGTTTAAGAATATCAAAATTAAATTCTCTACCGAGAATACAGGTTTTCTTGCCTTTTGTAAGGATTTTTAGGGTGATTTGGAGGTAGTTAAAAAAATACCGAGCAAGGGAATGGGGGTGACCTGTAGCAATAGCCAAGTATGAGTTGAAAGGTGAAAATGCTACATATTCCATACATGTATCCAGGTACGCAAAAAAACATCCCAAATGCAATACATTTCAGAGAGAAAACACTTGCCAGGTTTGCAAGAAAAGCAGGGACGCCTGAAATTCTAATGTGGGAGAGTGAGGAAATACACGGCGATTCGAGAAAGGAGAAAAAACTGGATGGTGATTTCCGGTATTCCAGGGTGACCGGGACGTTAGCCGCGGAAGTTTCAATAGAATGTTTGGGAGATTTTGGGCAATTTTGTGCCGGGGGGATTGTTGCAACCCCTCTTAAAGGGAATGTTGCACCTTGGTTGAATCCTGGAATTTAGGGTAATTAGGCGTAATTTTAGCCGAAAATAATGAAACCACTCATGATTTGTCTCAAAAATGTACAGTAAGCTCAATATTTTGATTTTTATAATACTCCTCTAGGACAAGAAATAAATATCAGCCTGTGGATGATGTCACGATCTGGCAACCAATACCATACTTGAGTTACATCTTTGCATGTTGACAACTTTTCGGAATTAAATTCATGCATGGGGTGAGTGCAGCCCTCATACTGCCACTTGAAGTACATCAGTAAAAATTCATCTGTGTGAGAACTCATTTTTCTTTCTCTTAACAATTATTGTAGGGGAAAGGTGATTTGCAACAAAAAGTGTTCAGATACCTCTCTGGATCCATAGGGTTGGAGATGGAAACCCTGCCGTCATGTTTTATGCCGAGGTCTTTCCATAGCGACATGTTGCTGCCTCCCATATCGCAGACAATGGAGACGACCTGTCCTCCAGCAGTCTCGACGGCCGATATTGCTCTCATTAGCATTGTCTTCGTCACGGCCTGATCAAAGGCGTAGAGGATCGGCATCCTCCAGGGATCAAAAAGGCCGCCGACCAGAAACAGCTGCAGGTGACTGTGTGGCCCTAGTACCTGTGAGGACAATAGTAAAGCACGTGAAAAAGAGGAGAATAATCGCTGAAATGACTTGCATGTCCGCTTCCACAATCTTGAAACCGTTCCAACATAAGTTCTTATCAATGGCGAAATTGAGTTGAAAATGCATGTTAATAGATTGCTCTCCTCTCTGATTTGATGTGTTGAAACGATAATGTTCCTAAATTCTAGGAAATAAAACAACGATAAATTTCCCTAAAGTATCATTTTAACCCACCGCAAATTGTGCGGAAATCACATTCCTCCCTGTTCACATTCCACAATTACATTCCTCCCTGGGGTGGAATGTAATTTCTTATTTTCAAGGTATGTGCAAAATACCCCTTCCAGGGGTTTGGCTTCCACAGTAATGAAATTGCCTCCATAATCTTACGGTCATTAAAAAATAAACGCCAGATTCTTTCAGGATTTTTACGTCACAATTTTGATAACGGCAGTGCTGCCATGCAAAGGAAATAGGGTATCTCCAATGTATCGGTAATGATATATCCGTTTTTCCTTCGCACGGCGGAATGTTCTTAAATGCTGGTAGGTAAAAATTCGATAAAGTCCCCCTGAAGTACTGTTTTACCCCACGTGAATAATTTTGGAAAACGATGCATTTTCACTTGTTCCAGGGCATGTGCACATACCACGTGCATCGATAACCAGGAGTTAGCCGCATGCAGCTGAATGGTAAATCGGGAGGGAAAGAGTTTGTTATTATCTAACGCATTAGAAGTAATTGAAAGGTGGACTCCATGACTGTGCTATGCGGCAGGTGGACTCCATGACTGTGATGTGCCTGCAGGTGGACTCTGCGACTGTGCTGTGCGGCAGGTGGACTCCATGACTGTGCTGTGCTGCAGGTGGACTCCATGACTGTGCTGTGCTGCAGGTGGACTCCGTGGCTGTGCTGTGCTGCAGGATGACTCCAGAGAGTGCTGTGCTGCAGGTGGACTCAGTGACTGTGCTGTGTGGCAGGTGGACTCCGTGACTGTGCTGTGCGGCAGGTGGACTCCATGACTGTGCTGTGCTGCAGGTAGACTCCGTGACTGTGCTGTGCTGCAGGTGGACTCCGTGACTGTGCTGTGTGGCAGGTGGACTCCGTGACTGTGCTGTGCTGCAGGTTGACACCATGACTGTGCTGTGCTGCAGGTGGCCTCCATGACTATACTGTGCTGCAGGTGGACTCCGTGACTGTGATGTGCTGCAGGTGGACTCCATGACTGTGCTTTGCTGCAGGTGGACTCCATGACTGTGCTTTGCTGCAGGTGGACTCCATGACTGTGCTGTGCGGCAGGTGGACTCCATTGACTGTGCTCTGCTGCAGGTTGACTCCGTGACTGTTCTGTGCGGCAGGTGGACTCCATGACTATACTGTGCTGCAGATGGACTCCATGACTGTCCTGTGCTGCAGGTGGACTCCATGACAGTGCTGTGCTGCAGGTGGACTCCATGACAGTGCTGTGCTGCAGATGGACTGCGTGACTGTGCTGTGCGGTAGGTGGACCCTAGAGAGTTCTGTGCTGTAGGTGAACTCCGTGACTGTGCTGTGCTGCAGGTGGACTCCATGACTGTGCTGTGCGGCAGGTGAACTCCATGACTGTGCTGTGTGGCAGGTGGACTGTGTGACTGTGCTGTGCTGCAGGTGGACTCTGTGACTGTGCTGTGCTGCAGGTGGACTCCGTGACTGTGCTGTGCTGCAGGTGGACTCCGTGACTGTGCTGTGCTGCAGGTGGACTCCATGACTGTGCTGTGCTGAAGGTGGACTCCGTGACTGTGCTGTGCGGAGGTGGACTCCGTGACTGTGCTGTGTGGCAGGTGGACTCCGTGACTGTGCTGCAGGTGGACACCATGACTGTGCTGTGCTGCAGGTTGACTCCATGACAGTGCTGTGCTGCAGGTGGACTCCATGACTATACTGTGCTGCAGGTGGACTCCGTGACTGATATGTGCTGCAGGTGGACTCCATGATTGTGCTTTGCTGCAGGTGGACTCCATGACTGTGCTGTGTGGCAGGTGGACTCAGTGACTGTGCTGTGCGGCAGGTGGACTCAGTGACTGTGCTGTGTGGCAGGTGGACTCCGTGACTGTACTGTGCAGCAGGTGGACTCCATGACTGTGCTGTGCTGCAGGTAGACTCCGTGACTGTGCTGTGCTGCAGGTGGACTGCGTGACTGTGCTGAACGGTAGGTGGACCCTAGAGAGTTCTGGTGCTGTAGGTGAACTCCGTGACTGTGCTGTGCTGCAGGTGGACTCCATGACTATACTGTGCTGCAGATGGACTCCATGACTCTGCTGTGCTGCAGGTGGACTCCATGACAGTGCTGTGCTGCAGGTGGACTCCATGACAGTGCTGTGCTGCAGGTGGACTCCGTGACTGTGCTGTGCGGTAGGTGGACCCTAGAGAGTTCTGTGCTGCAGGTGGACTCTGTCACTGTGCTGTGCTGCAGGTGGACTCTGCGACTGTGCTGTGCGGCAGGTGGACTCCATGACTGTGCTGTGCTGCAGGTGGACTCCATGACTGTGCTGTGCTGCAGGTGGACTCCGTGACTGTTCTGTGCTGCAGGTGAACTACATGACTGTGCTGTGCGGTAGGTGGACCCCATGAGAGTTCTGTGCTGCAGGTGAACTCCGTGACTGTGCTGTGCGGCAGGTAAACTCCATGACTGTGCTGTGCGGCAGGTGAACTCCATGACTGTGCTGTGTGGCAGGTGGACTGTGTGACTGTGCTGTGCTGCAGGTTGACTCCATGACAGTGCTGTGCTGCAGGTGGACTCCATGACTATACTGTGCTGCAGGTGGACTCCGTGACTGTGCTTTGCTGCAGGTGGACTCCATGACTGTGCTGTGCGGCAGGTGGACTCCGTGACTGTGCTGTGCGGCAGGTGGACTCAGTGACTGTGCTGTGTGGCAGGTGGACTCCGTGACTGTGCTGTGCGGCAGGTGGACTCCATGACTGTGCTGTGCTGCAGGTAGACTCCATGACTGTGCTGTGCTCCAGGTGGACTCCGTGACTGTGCTGTGTGGCAGGTGGACTCTGTGACTGTGCTGTGCTGCAGGTGGACACCATGACTGTGCTGTGCTGCAGGTGGACTCCATGACTATACTGTGCTGCAGGTGGACTCCGTGACTGTGATGTGCTGCAGGTGGACTCGTGACTGTGCTGTGCGGCAGGTGGACTCCGTGACTGTGCTGTGCAGCAGGTGGACTCCATGACTGTGCTGTGCTGCAGGTGGACTCAGTGACTGTGCTGTGTGGCAGGTGGACTCCGTGACTGTGCTGTGCGGCAGGTGGACTCCATGACTGTGCTGTGCTGCAGGTGGACTCCAGAGAGTGCTGTGCTGCAGGTGGACTCCATGACTGTGCTGTGCTGCAGGTGTACTCCATAACAGTGCTGTGCTGCAGGTGGACTCGATGACAGTGCTGTGCTGCAGGTGGACTCCAGGACAGTGCTGTGCTGCAGGTGGACTCCGTGACTGTGCTGTGCGGTAGGTAGACCCTAGAGAGTTCTGTGCTGCAGGTGGACCCTAGAGAGTTCTGTGCTGTAGGTAAACTCCGTGACTGTGCTGTGCGGCAAGTGGACTCCGTGACTGTGCTGTGCTGCAGGTGAACTACATGACTGTGCTGTGCGGTAGGTGGACCCTAGAGAGTTCTGTGCTGCAGGTGGACTCCGTGACTGTGCTGTGCTGCAGGTGGACTCCATGACTATGCTGTGCTGCAGGTAGACTCGTGACTGTGCTGTGCTGCAGGTGGACTCCGTGGACTGTGCTGTGTGGTAGGTGGACTCCGTGACTGTGCTGTGCTGCAGGTGGACACCATGACTGTGCTGTGCTGCAGGTGGACTCCATGACTATACTGTGCTGCAGGTGGACTCCGTGACTGTGATGTGCTGCAGGTGGACTCCGTGACTGTGCTGTGCGGCAGGTGGACTCCGTGACTGTGCTGTAGCGGGCAGGTGGACTCCGTGACTGTGCTGTACGGTAGGTGGACCCCAGAGAGTTCTGTGCTGCAGGTGGACTCTGTGACTGTGCTGTGCTGCAGGTGGACTGTGTGACTGTGCTGTGATGCAGGTTGACTCCATGACAGTGCTGTGCTGCAGGTGGACTCCATGACTATACTGTGCTGCAGGTGGACTCCGTGACTGTGCTGTGCGGCAGGTGGACTCCGTGACTGTGCTGTGCTGCAGGTGGACTCCGTGATTGTGCTGTGGGCAGGTGGACTCCGGACTCTGCTGTGGGCAGGTGGACTTTATGACTGTGCTGTGCTGCAGGTGGACTCCGTGACTGTGCTGTGCAGCAGGTGGACTTCATGACTGTGCTGTGCTGCAGGTGGACTCCATGACTGCGCTGTGCTGCAGGTGGACTCCGTGACTGTGCTGTGCTGCAGGTGGACTCGGGACTGAAGCAGGCGCAGGTGGACTCCAGAGAGTGCTGTGCTGCAGGTGGACTCCATGACTGTGCTGTGCTGCAGGTTGACTCCATGACTGTACAGAGCGGCAGGTGGACTCCAGAGAGTGCTGTGCTGCAGATGGACTCCATGACTGTGCTGAGCTGCAGGTGGACTCCGTGACTGTGCTGTGTGGCAGGTGGACTCCGTGACTGTGCTGAGCTGCAGGTGGACTCTGCGGCTGTGCTAGGCAGGTGGACTCCATGACTGTGTTGTGCCGCAGGTGGACTCCATGACTGTGCTAAGGTGGAGGTGGACTCCGGGACTGAGCTGTGCTGCAGGTGAACTACATGACTGTGCTGTGCGGTAGGTGGACCCTAGAGAGTTCTGTGCTGTAGGTGAACTCCGTGACTGAGCAGCGGCAGGTGGACTCCATGACTGTGCAGCGTGGCAGGTGAACTCCATGACTGTGCTGTGTGGCAGGTGGACTGTGTGACTATGCAGTGCTGCAGGTGGACCCGGTGACTGTGCTGTGCTGCAGGTGGACTCCGTGATCAAAGCAAAAGCTGCAGGTGGACTCGGCGACTGTGCTGGTGCTGCAGGTGGACTCTATGACTGTGCTGTGCTGCAGGTGGACTCCGTGACTGTGTTGTGCGGCAGGTGGACCTCGTGACTGTGCTGTGTGGCAGGTACTCCGTGAATGTGCTGCAGGTGGACACCATGACTGTGCTGGTGCTGCAGGTTGACTCCATGACAGTGCTGTGCCGCAGGTGGACTCCATGACTATACTGTGCTGCAAGTGGACTCCGTGACTGTGATGTCTGCAGGTGGACTCCACGACTGTGCTTTGCCGCAGGTGGACTCCGTGACTGTGCTGTGTGGCAGGTGGACTCCGTGACTGTAAGCAGAGCTGCAGGTGGACTCTGACTGTGTTGTGCTGCAGGTGGATTCCAGGTGATTGTGCTGTGCTGCAGGTGGACTCCATGACCCTACTGTGCTGCAGTTGGACTCGTGACTGTGCTGTGCAGCAGGTGGACTCTGACGTGCTAAGGGCAGGTGGACTCCATGACTGTGCTGTGCTGCAGGTGGACTCGGTGACTGTGCTGAGCGGCAGGTGGACTCGTGATTGTGCTGTATGGGCAGGTGGGCCCCGTGACTGTGAAGTGCTGCAGGTAGACTTTGTGATTGTGCTGTGTGCAGGTGGACTCCGTGACTGTGCTGTGCTGCAGGTTGACTCCATGACTGTGCTGTGCTGCAGGTTAACTCCAAGACTGTGCTGTGCTGCAGGTGGACTCCGCGACTGTCCCAGCGGCAGGTGGACTCCAGAGAGTGCTGTGCTGCAGCTGGACTCCATGATTGTGCTGTGCTGGAGGCGGACTCGTGACTGTGCTGTGCGGGCAGGTGGACTCGTGGACTGTGCTGTGCTGCAGGTGGGACTC
>JAOTON010001083.1:0-246056 GCA_034440635.1 Lepas anatifera | reverse complement strand
TGACTGTGCTGTGCTGCAGGTGGACTCCATGACTGTGCTGTGCTGCAGGTGGACTCCGTGACTGTGCTGTGCTGCAGGTGGACTCCATGACTGTGCTGTGCTGCAGGTGGACTCCATGACTGTGCTGTGCTGCAGGTGGACTCCGTGACTGTGCTGTGCGGCAGGTGGACTCCGTGACTGTGCTGTGTGGCAGGTGGACTCCGTGACTGTGCTGTGCGGCAGGTGGACTCTAGAGTGTGCTGTGCTGCAGGTGGACTCCGTGACTGTGCTGTGCAGCAGGTGGACTCCATGACTGTGCTGTGCTGCAGGTGGACTCCATGACTGTGCTGTGCTGCAGGTGGACTCTGTGACTGTGCTGTGCTGCAGGTGGACTCCATGACTGTGCTGTGCTGCAGGTGGACTCCAGAGCAGTGCTGTGCTGCAGGTGGACTCCATGACTGTGCTGTGCTGCAGGTGGACTCCATGACTGTGCTGTGCGGCAGGTGGACTCCATGACAGTGCTGTGCTGCAGGTGGACTCCATGACTGTGCTGTGCTGCAGGTGGACTCCGTGACTGTGCTGTGTGGTAGGTGGACCCTAGAGAGTTCTGTGCTGCAGGTGGACTCTGTGACTGTGCTGTGCTGCAGGTGGACTCTGCGACTGTGCTGTGCGGCAGGTGGACTCCATGACTGTGCTGTGCTGCAGGTGGACTCCATGACTGTGCTGTGCTGCAGGTGGACTCCGTGACTGTGCTGTGCTGCAGGTGAACTACATGACTGTGCTGTGCGGTAGGTGGACCCTAGAGAGTTCTGTGCTGTAGGTGAACTCCGTGACTGTGCTGTGCGCAGGTGAACTCCGTGACTGTGCTGTGCGGCAGGTGGACTCCATGACTGTGCTGTGCGGCAGGTGAACTCCATGACTGTGCTGTGTGGCAGGTGGACTGTGTGACTGTGCTGTGCTGCAGGTGGACTCCGTGACTGTGCTGTGCTGCAGGTGGACTCCGTGACTGTGCTGTGCTGCAGGTGGACTCCGTGACTGTGCTGTGCTGCAGGTGGACTCCATGACTGTGCTGTGCTGCAGGTGGACTCCGTGACTGTGCTGTGCGGCAGGTGGACTCCGTGACTGTGCTGTGTGGCAGGTGGACTCTGTGACTGTGCTGCAGGTGGACACCATGACTGTGCTGTGCTGCAGGTTGACTCCATGACAGTGCTGTGCTGCAGGTGGACTCCATGACTATACTGTGCTGCAGGTGGACTCCGTGACTGTGATGTGCTGCAGGTGGACTCCATGACTGTGCTTTGCTGCAGGTGGACTCCATGACTGTGCTGTGTGGCAGGTGGACTCCATGACTGTGCTGTGCTGCAGGTGGACTCCGTGACTGTGCTGTGCTGCAGGTGGACTCCGTGACTGTGCTGTGCTGCAGGTGGACTCCATGACTGTGCTGTGCTGCAGGTGGACTCCGTGACTGTGCTTGTGCTGCAGGTGGACTGCGTGACTGTGCTGTGCGGTAGGTGGACCCTAGAGAGTTCTGTGCTGCAGGTGGACTCTGTGACTGTGCTATGCTGCAGGTGGGCTCTCTGACTCTGCTGTGCGGCAGGTGGACTCCATGACTGTGCTGTGCTGCAGGTGGACTCCATGACTGTGCTGTGCTGCAGGTGGACTCCGTGACTGTGCTGTGCTGCAGGTGAACTACATGACTGTGCTGTGTGGTAGGTGGACCCTAGAGAGTTCTGTGCTGCAGGTGGACTCCATGACTGTGCTGTGCTGCAGGTGGACTCCGTGACTGTGATGTGCTGCAGGTGGACTCCACGACTGTGCTTTGCTGCAGGTGGACTCCATGACTGTGCTGTGCGGCAGGTGGACTCCGTGACTGTGCTCTGCTGCAGGTTGACTCCGTGACTGTTCTGTGCGGCAGGTGGACTCAGTGACTGTGCTGTGTGGCAGGTGGACTTCATGACTGTGCTGTGCGGCAGGTGGACTCCATGACTGTGCTGTGCTGCAGATGGACTCCATGACTGTGCTGTGCTGCAGGTGGACTCCAGAGAGTGCTGTGCTGCAGGTGGACTCCATGACTGTGCTGTGCTGCAGGTGTACTCCATAACAGTGCTGTGCTGCAGGTGGACTTGATGACTGTACTGTGCTGCAGATGGACTCCATGACTGTCCTGTGCTGCAGGTGGACTCCATGACAGTGCTGTGCTGCAGGTGGACTCCATGACAGTGCTGTGCTGCAGGTGGACTCCGTGACTGTGCTGTGCGGTAGGTGGACCCTAGAGAGTTCTGTGCTGCAGGTGGACTCTGTGACTGTGCTGTGCTGCAGGTGGACTCTGCGACTGTGCTGTGCGGGAGGTGGACTCCATGACTGTGCTGTGCTGCAGGTGGACTCCATGACTGTGCTGTGCTGCAGGTGGACTCCATGACTGTGCTGTGCTGCAGGTGAACTACATGACTGTGCTGTGCGGTAGGTGGACCCTAGAGAGTTCTGTGCTGTAGGTGAACTCCGTGACTGTGCTGTGCGGCAGGTGGACTCCATGACTGTGCTGTGCGGCAGGTGAACTCCATGACTGTGCTGTGTGGCAGGTGGACTGTGTGACTGTGCTGTGCTGCAGGTGGACTCCGTGACTGTGCTGTGCTGCAGGTGGACTCCGTGACTGTGCTGTGCGGCAGGTGGACTCCATGACTGTGCTGTGCTGCAGGTGGACTCCGTGACTGTGCTGTGCGGCAGGTGGACTCCGTGACTGTGCTGTGTGGCAGGTGGACTCCGTGACTGTGCTGCAGGTGGACACCATGACTGTGCTGTGCTGCAGGTTGACTCCATGACAGTGCTGTGCTGCAGGTGGACTCCATGACTATACTGTGCTGCAGGTGGACTCCGTGACTGTGATGTGCTGCAGGTGGACTCCATGACTGTGCTTTGCTGCAGGTGGACTCCATGACTGTGCTGTGTGGCAGGTGGACTCCGTGACTGTGCTGTGCTGCAGGTGGACTCCGTGACTGTGCTGTGCTGCAGGTGGACTCCGTGACTGTGCTGTGCTGCAGGTGGACTCCATGACTGTGCTGTGCTGCAGGTGGACACCATGACTGTGCTGTGCTGCAGGTGGACTCAGTGACTGTGCTGTCTGGCAGGTGGACTCCATGACTGTGCTGTGCTGCAGGTTGACTCCATGACAGTGCTGTGCTGCAGGTGGACTCCATGACTGTGCTGTGCTGCAGGTGGACTCCATGACTGTGCTGTGCTGCAGGTGGACTCCGTGACTGTGCTGTGCAGCAGGTGGACTCCATGACTGTGCTGTGCTGCAGGTGGACTCCATGACTGTGCTGTGTTGCAGGTGGACTCTGTGACTGTGCTGTGCTGCAGGTGGACTCCATGACTGTGCTGTGCGGTAGGTGGACCCTAGAGAGTTCTGTGCTGCAGGTGAACTCCATGACTGTGCTGTGTGGCAGGTGGACTGTGTGACTGTGCTGTGCTGCAGGTGGACTCCGTGACTGTGCTGTGCTGCAGGTGGACTCCGTGACTGTGCTGTGCTGCAGGTGGACTCCGTGACTGTGCTGTGCTGCAGGTGGACTCCGTATATGTGCTGTGCGGCAGGTGGACTCCGTGATTGTGCTGTGTGGCAGGTGGACTCCCTGACTGTGCTGTGTGGCAGATGGACTCCATGACTGTGCTGTGCTGCAGGTGGACTCCGTGACTGTTCTGTGCAGCAGGTGGACTCCATGACTGTGCTGTGCTGCAGGTGGACTTCATGACTGTGCTGTGCTGCAGGTGGACTTTGTGACTGTGCTGTGCTGCAGGTAGACTCCGCGACTGTGCTGTGCGGCAGGTGGACTCTAGAGAGTGCTGTGCTGCAGGTGGACTCCGTGACTGTGCTGTGCGGCAGGTGGACTTCAGTGACTGTGCTGTGCGGCAGGTGGACTCCAGAGAGTGCTGTGCTGCAGATGGACTCCATGACTGTGCTGTGCTGCAGGTGGACTCCGTGACTGTGCTGTGCGGCAGGTGGACTCCGTGACTGTGCTTGTGCTGCAGGTTGACTCCGTGACTGTGCTGTGCGGCAGGTGGACTCAGTGACTGTGCTGTGTGGCAGGTGGACTCCGTGACTGTGCTGTGCGGCAGGTGGACTCCATGACTGTGCTGTGCTGCAGGTGGACTCCATGACTGTGCTGTGCTGCAGGTGGACTCCAGTGAGTGCTGTGCTGCAGGTGGACTCCATGACTATGCTGTGCTGCAGGTGTGCTCCAAAACAGTGCTGTGCTGCAGGTGGACTCCATGACTATACTGTGCTGCAGATGGACTCCATGACTGTGCTGTGCTGCAGGTGGACTCCATGACTGTGCTGTGCTGCAGGTGGACTCCATGACTGTGCTGTGCTGCAGGTGGACTCCGTGACTGTGCTGTGCGGCAGGTGGACTCCGTGATTGTGCTGTGTGGCAGGTGGACTCCAGAGAGTGCTGTGCTGCAGGTGGACTCCATGACTGTGCTGTGCTGCAGGTTGACTCCATGACTGTGCTGTGCGGGAGGTGGACTCCAGAGAGTGCTGTGCTGCAGATGGACTCCATGACTGTGCTGTGCTGCAGGTGGACTCCGTGACTGTGCTGTGCGGGAGGTGGACTCCGTGACTGTGCTGTGCTGCAGGTGGACTCCGTGACTGTGCTGTGCTGCAGGTGGACTCCGTGACTGTGCTGTGCTGCAAGTGGACTCCGTGACTGTGCTGTGCGGTAGATGGACTCCGTGACTGTGCTGTGTGGCAGGTGGACTCCGTGACTGTGCTGCAGGTGGACACCATGACTGTGCTGTGCTGCAGGTTGACTCCATGACAGTGCTGTGCTGGAGGTGGACTCCATGACTATACTGTGCTGCAGGTGGACTCCGTGACTGTGATATGCTGCTGGTGGACTCCATGACTGTGCTTTGTTGCAGGTGGACTCCATGACTGTGCTGTGTGGCAGGTGGACTCCGTGACTGTGCTGTGCGGCAGGTGGACTCAGTGACTGTGCTGTGTGGCAGGTGGACTCCGTGACTGTACATTGCGGCAGGTGGACTCCATGACTGTGCTGTGCTGCAGGTGGACTCCGTGACTGTGCTGTGCTGCAGGTGGACTCCGTGACTGTGCTGTGTGGCAGGTGGACTCCGTGACTGTGCTGTGCTGCAGGTGGACACCATGACTGTGCTGTGCTGCAGGTGGACTCCATGACTGTGCTGTGCTGCAGGTGGACTCCATGACTATACTGTGCTGGAGGTGGACTCCGTGACTGTGATGTGCTGCAGGTGGACTCCATGACTGCTTTGCTGCAGGTGGACTCCGTGACTGTGCTGTGCGGCAGGTGGACTCCGTGACTGTGCTGTGCGGCAGGTGGACTCAGTGACTGTGCTGTGTGGCAGGTGGACTCCATGACTGTGCTGTGCTGCAGGTTGACTCCATGACAGTGCTGTGCTGCAGGTGGACTCCATGACTGTGCTGTGCTGCAGGTGGACTCCGTGACTGTGCTGTGCTGCAGGTGGACTCCATGACTGTGCTGTGCTGCAGGTGGACTCAGTGACTGTGCTGTGTGGCAGGTGGACTCCGTGACTGTGCTGTGCGGCAGGTGGACTCCGTGACTGTGCTGTGCTGCAGGTGGACTCAGTGACTGTGCTGTGCTGCAGGTGGACTCCGTGACTGTGCTGTGCGGCAGGTGGACTCCATGACTGTGCTGTGCTGCAGGTGGACTCCGTGACTGTGCTGTGCTGCAGGTGGACTCCGTGACTGTGCTGTGTGGCAGGTGGACTCCGTGACTGTGCTGTGCTGCAGGTTGACACCATGACTGTGCTGTGCTGCAGGTGGACTCTGTGACTGTGCTGTGCGGCAGGTGGACTCCATGACTGTGCTGTGCTGCAGGTGGACTCCATGACTGTGCTGTGCTGCAGGTGGACTCCGTGACTGTGCTGTGCTGCAGGTGGACTTCAGAGAGTGCTGTGCTGCAGGTGGACTCCATGACTGTGCTGTGCTGCAGGTTGACTCCATGACTGTGCTGTGCGGCAGGTGGACTCCAGAGAGTGCTGTGCTGCAGATGGACTCCATGACTGTGCTGTGCGGTAGGTGGACCCTAGAGAGTTCTGTGCTGCAGGTGGACTCCATGACTGTGCTTTGCTGCAGGTGGACTCCGTGACTGTGCTGTGTGGTAGGTGGACTCCGTGACTATACTGTGCTGCAGGTGGACTCCGTGACTGTGATGTGCTGCAGGTGGACTCCATGACTGTGCTTTGCTGCAGGTGGACTCCATGACTGTGCTGTGCGGCAGGTGGACTCCGTGACTGTGCTCTGCTGCAGGTTGACTCCGTGACTGTTCTGTGCGGCAGGTGGACTCAGTGACTGTGCTGTGTGGCAGGTGGACTTCGTGACTGTGCTGTGCGGCAGGTGGACTCCATGACTGTGCTGTGCTGCAGGTGGACTCCATGACTGTGCTGTGCTGCAGGTGGACTCCAAAGAGTGCTGTGCTGCAGGTGGACTCCATGACTGTGCTGTGCTGCAGGTGTACTCCATAACAGTGCTGTGCTGCAGGTGGACTCCATGACTATACTGTGCTGCAGATGGACTCCATGACTGTGCTGTGCTGCAGGTGGACTCCATGACAGTGCTGTGCTGCAGGTGGACTCCATGACAGTGCTGTGCTGCAGGTGGACTCCGTGACTGTGCTGTGCGGTAGGTGGACCCTAGAGAGTTCTGTGCTGCAGGTGGACTCTGTGACTGTGCTGTGCTGCAGGTGGACTCTGCGACTGTGCTGTGCGGCAGGTGGACTCCATGACTGTGCTGTGCTGCAGGTGGACTCCATGACTGTGCTGTGCTGCAGGTGGACTCCGTGACTGTGCTGTGCTGCAGGTGAACTACATGACTGTGCTGTGCGGTAGGTGGACCCTAGAGAGTTCTGTGCTGCAGGTGGACTCCATGACTGTGCTGTGCGGCAGGTGGACTCCGTGACTGTGCTGTGCGGCAGGTGGACTCAGTGACTGTGCTGTGTGGCAGGTGGACTCCGTGACTGTGCTGTGCGGCAGGTGGACTCAGTGACTGTGCTGTGCGGCAGGTGGACTCCAGAGAGTGCTGTGCTGCAGATGGACTCCATGACTGTGCTGTGCTGCAGGTGGACTCCGTGACTGTGCTGTGCGGCAGGTGGACTCCGTGACTGCACTGTGCTGCAGGTGGACTCCGTAACTGTGCTGTGCAGCAGGTGGACTCCGTGATTGTGCTGTGTGGCAGGTGGACTCCGTGACTGTGCTGTGTGGCAGGTGGACTTTATGACTGTGCTGTGCTGCAGGTGGACTCCGTGACTGTGCTGTGCAGCAGGTGGACTCCATGACTGTGCTGTGCTGCAGGTGGACTCCATGACTGTGCTGTGCTGCAGGTGGACTCTGTGACTGTGCTGTGCTGCAGGTGGACTCCACGACTGTGCTGTGCGGGAGGTGGGCTCCAGAGAGTGCTGTGCTGCAGGTGGACTCCATGACTGTGCTGTGCTGGAGGTTGAATCCATGACTGTGCTGTGTGGCAGGTGGACCCTAGAGAGTTCTGTGCTGCAGGTGGACTCCATGACTGTGCTGTGCGGCAGGTGGACTCCGTGACTGTGCTGTGCGGCAGGTGGACTCAGTGACTGTGCTGTGTGGCAGGTGGACTCCGTGACTGTGCTGTGCGGCAGGTGGACTCAGTGACTGTGCTGTGCGGCAGGTGGACTCCAGAGAGTGCTGTGCTGCAGATGGACTACATGACTGTGCTGTGCTGCAGGTGGACTCCTAACTGTGCTGTGCGGCAGGTGGACTCCGTGACTGTGCTGTGCAGCAGGTGGACTCCATGACTGTGCTGTGATGCAGGTGGACTCCATGACTGTGCTGTGCTGCAGGTGGACTCCATGACTGTGCTGTGCTGCAGGTGGACTCTGTGACTGTGCTGTGCTGCAGGTGGACTCCGTGACTGTGCTCTGCTGCAGGTTGACTCCGTGACTGTTCTGTGCGGCAGGTGGACTCAGTGACTGTGCTGTGTGGCAGGTGGACTTTGTGACTGTGCTGTGCGGCAGGTGGACTCCATGACTGTGCTGTGCTGCAGGTGGACTCCATGACTGTGCTGTGCTGCAGGTGGACTCCAGAGAGTGCTGTGCTGCAGGTGGACTCCATGACTGTGGTGTGCTGCAGGTGTACTCCATAACAGTGCTGTGCTGCAGGTGGACTTGATGACTATACTGTGCTGCAGATGGACTCCATGACTGTCCTGTGCTGCAGGTGGACTCCATGACAGTGCTGTGCTGCAGGTGGACTCCATGACAGTGCTGTGCTGCAGGTGGACTCCGTGACTGTGCTGTGTGGTAGGTGGACCCTAGAGAGTTCTGTGCTGCAGGTGGACTCTGTGACTGTGCTGTGCTGCAGGTGGACTCTGCGACTGTGCTGTGCGGCAGGTGGACTCCATGACTGTGCTGTGCTGCAGGTGGACTCCATGACTGTGCTGTGCTGCAGGTGGACTCCGTGACTGTGCTGTGCTGCAGGTGAACTACATGACTGTGCTGTGCGGTAGGTGGACCCTAGAGAGTTCTGTGCTGTAGGTGAACTCCGTGACTGTGCTGTGCTGCAGGTGGACTCCGTGACTGTGCTGTGCTGCAGGTGGACTCCGTGACTGTGCTGTGCTGCAGGTGGACTCCATGACTGTGCTGTGCTGCAGGTGGACTCCGTGACTGTGCTGTGCGGCAGGTGGACTCCGTGACTGTGCTGTGCTGCAGGTGGACTCTGTGACTGTGCTGTGCGCAGGTGGACTCCATGACTGTGCTGTGCTGCAGGTGGACTCCATGACTGTGCTGTGCTGCAGGTGGACTCCATGACTGTGCTGTGCTGCAGGTGGACTCCGTGACTGTGCTGTGCTGCAGGTGGACTCCATGACTGTGCTGTGCTGCAGGTGGACTCCATGACTGTGCTGTGCTGCAGGTGGACTCCATGACTGTGCTGTGCTGCAGGTGGACTCCGTGACTGTGCTGTGCTGCAGGTGGACTCCGTGACTGTGCTGTGCTGCAGGTGGACTCCATGACTGTGCTGTGCTGCAGGTGGACTCCGTGACTGTGCTGTGCTGCAGGTGGACTCCGTGACTGTGCTGTGCGGTAGGTGGACCCTAGAGAGTTCTGTGCTGCAGGTGGACTCTGTGACTGTGCTGTGCTGCAGGTGGACTCTGTGACTGTGCTGTGCGGCAGGTGGACTCCATGACTGTGCTGTGCTGCAGGTGGACTCCATGACTGTGCTGTGCTGCAGGTGGACTCCGTGACTGTGCTGTGCTGCAGGTGGACTACATGACTGTGCTGTGCGGCAGGTGGACCCTAGAAAGTTCTGTGCTGCAGGTGGACTCCATGACTGTGCTGTGCTGCAGGTGGACTCCGTGACTGTGCTGTGCTGCAGGTGGACTCCATGACTGTGCTGTGCTGCAGGTGGACTCCATGACTGTGCTGTGCGGCAGGTGGACTCCGTGACTGTGCTCTGCTGCAGGTTGACTCCGTGACTGTTCTGTGCGGCAGGTGGACTCAGTGACTGTGCTGTGTGGCAGGTGGACTTCATGACTGTGCTGTGCGGCAGGTGGACTCCATGACTGTGCTGTGCTGCAGGTGGACTCCATGACTGTGCTGTGCTGCAGGTGGACTCCAGAGAGTGCTGTGCTGCAGGTGGACTCCATGACTGTGCTGTGCTGCAGGTGTACTCCATAACAGTGCTGTGCTGCAGGTGGACTTGATGACTGTACTGTGCTGCAGATGGACTCCATGACTGTGCTGTGCTGCAGGTGGACTCCATGACAGTGCTGTGCTGCAGGTGGACTCCATGACAGTGCTGTGCTGCAGGTGGACTCCGTGACTGTGCTGTGCGGTAGGTGGACCCTAGAGAGTTCTGTGCTGCAGGTGGACTCTGTGACTGTGCTGTGCTGCAGGTGGACTCTGCGACTGTGCTGTGCGGCAGGTGGACTCCATGACTGTGCTGTGCTGCAGGTGGACTCCATGACTGTGCTGTGCTGCAGGTGGACTCCATGACTGTGCTGTGCTGCAGGTGGACTACATGACTGTGCTGTGCGGTAGGTGGACCCTAGAGAGTTCTGTGCTGTAGGTGAACTCCGTGACTGTGCTGTGCGGCAGGTGGACTCCATGACTGTGCTGTGCGGCAGGTGGACTCCATGACTGTGCTGTGTGGCAGGTGGACTGTGTGACTGTGCTGTGCTGCAGGTGGACTCCGTGACTGTGCTGTGCTGCAGGTGGACTCCGTGACTGTGCTGTGCTGCAGGTGGACTCCATGACTGTGCTGTGCTGCAGGTGGACTCCGTGACTGTGCTGTGCGGCAGGTGGACTCCGTGACTGTGCTGTGTGGCAGGTGGACTCCGTGACTGTGCTGCAGGTGGACACCATGACTGTGCTGTGCTGCAGGTTGACTCCATGACAGTGCTGTGCTGCAGGTGGACTCCATGACTATACTGTGCTGCAGGTGGACTCCGTGACTGTGATGTGCTGCAGGTGGACTCCATGACTGTGCTTTGCTGCAGGTGGACTCCATGACTGTGCTGTGTGGCAGGTGGACTCCGTGACTGTGCTGTGCTGCAGGTGGACTCCGTGACTGTGCTGTGCGGCAGGTGGACTCCGTGACTGTGCTGTGCTGCAGGTGGACTCCATGACTGTGCTGTGCTGCAGGTGGACTCCGTGACTGTGCTGTGCTGCAGGTGGACTCCGTGACTGTGCTGTGTGGCAGGTGGACTCCGTGACTGTGCTGTGCTGCAGGTGGACTCCATGACTGTGCTGTGCTGCAGGTGGACTCCATGACTGTGCTGTGCTGCAGGTGGACTCCATGACTGTGCTGTGCTGCAGGTGGACTCCGTGACTGTGCTGTGCTGCAGGTGGACTCCATGACTGTGCTGTGCTGCAGGTGGACTCCGTGACTGTGCTGTGCTGCAGGTGGACTCCGTGACTGTGCTGTGCGGCAGGTGGACTCAGTGACTGTGCTGTGTGGCAGGTGGACTCCATGACTGTGCTGTGCGGCAGGTGGACTCCATGACTGTGCTGTGCTGCAGGTGGACTCCATGACTGTGCTGTGCTGCAGGTGGACTCCGTGACTGTGCTGTGCTGCAGGTGGACTCCATGACTGTGCTGTGCTGCAGGTGGACTCCATGACTGTGCTGTGCTGCAGGTGGACTCCGTGACTGTGCTGTGCTGCAGGTGGACTCATGAGTGTGCTGTGCTGCAGGTGGACTCCATGACTGTGCTGTGCTGCAGGTGGACTCCATGACTGTGCTGTGCTGCAGGTGGACTCCATGACAGTGCTGTGCTGCAGGTGGACTCCATGACTGTGCTGTGCTGCAGGTGGACTCCGTGACTGTGCTGTGCTGCAGGTGGACTCCATGACTGTGCTGTGCTGCAGGTGGACTCCATGACTGTGCTGTGTGGCAGGTGGACTCCGTGACTGTGCTGTGCGGCAGGTGGACTCAGTGACTGTGCTGTGTGGCAGGTGGACTCCGTGACTGTGCTGTGCTGCAGGTGGACTCCATGACTGTGCTGTGCTGCAGGTGGACTCCGTGACTGTGCTGTGCTGCAGGTGGACTCCATGACTGTGCTGTGCTGCAGGTGGACTCCGTGACTGTGCTGTGCTGCAGGTGGACTCCATGACTGTGCTGTGCGGTAGGTGGACCCTAGAGAGTTCTGTGCTGCAGGTGGACTCCATGACTGTGCTGTGCTGCAGGTGGACTCCGTGACTGTGCTGTGCGGCAGGTGGACTCCGTGACTGTGCTGTGCTGCAGGTGGACTCCGTGACTGTGCTGTGCGGCAGGTGGACTCCATGACTGTGCTGTGCTGCAGGTGGACTCCGTGACTGTGCTGTGCTGCAGGTGGACTCCGTGACTGTGCTGTGTGGCAGGTGGACTCCGTGACTGTGCTGTGCTGCAGGTGGACTCCATGACTGTGCTGTGCTGCAGGTGGACTCTGTGACTGTGCTGTGCGGCAGGTGGACTCCATGACTGTGCTGTGCTGCAGGTGGACTCCATGACTGTGCTGTGCTGCAGGTGGACTCCGTGACTGTGCTGTGCTGCAGGTGGACTTCAGAGAGTGCTGTGCTGCAGGTGGACTCCATGACTGTGCTGTGCTGCAGGTGGACTCCATGACTGTGCTGTGCGGCAGGTGGACTCCAGAGAGTGCTGTGCTGCAGGTGGACTCCATGACTGTGCTGTGCGGTAGGTGGACCCTAGAGAGTTCTGTGCTGCAGGTGGACTCCATGACTGTGCTGTGCTGCAGGTGGACTCCGTGACTGTGCTGTGTGGCAGGTGGACTCCGTGACTATACTGTGCTGCAGGTGGACTCCGTGACTGTGATGTGCTGCAGGTGGACTCCATGACTGTGCTTTGCTGCAGGTGGACTCCATGACTGTGCTGTGCGGCAGGTGGACTCCGTGACTGTGCTCTGCTGCAGGTTGACTCCGTGACTGTTCTGTGCGGCAGGTGGACTCAGTGACTGTGCTGTGTGGCAGGTGGACTTCGTGACTGTGCTGTGCGGCAGGTGGACTCCATGACTGTGCTGTGCTGCAGGTGGACTCCATGACTGTGCTGTGCTGCAGGTGGACTCCAAAGAGTGCTGTGCTGCAGGTGGACTCCATGACTGTGCTGTGCTGCAGGTGTACTCCATAACAGTGCTGTGCTGCAGGTGGACTCCATGACTATACTGTGCTGCAGATGGACTCCATGACTGTGCTGTGCTGCAGGTGGACTCCATGACAGTGCTGTGCTGCAGGTGGACTCCATGACAGTGCTGTGCTGCAGGTGGACTCCGTGACTGTGCTGTGCGGTAGGTGGACCCTAGAGAGTTCTGTGCTGCAGGTGGACTCTGTGACTGTGCTGTGCTGCAGGTGGACTCTGCGACTGTGCTGTGCGGCAGGTGGACTCCATGACTGTGCTGTGCTGCAGGTGGACTCCATGACTGTGCTGTGCTGCAGGTGGACTCCGTGACTGTGCTGTGCTGCAGGTGAACTACATGACTGTGCTGTGCGGTAGGTGGACCCTAGAGAGTTCTGTGCTGCAGGTGGACTCCATGACTGTGCTGTGCGGCAGGTGGACTCCGTGACTGTGCTGTGCGGCAGGTGGACTCAGTGACTGTGCTGTGTGGCAGGTGGACTCCGTGACTGTGCTGTGCGGCAGGTGGACTCAGTGACTGTGCTGTGCGGCAGGTGGACTCCAGAGAGTGCTGTGCTGCAGGTGGACTCCATGACTGTGCTGTGCTGCAGGTGGACTCCGTGACTGTGCTGTGCGGCAGGTGGACTCCGTGACTGCACTGTGCTGCAGGTGGACTCCGTAACTGTGCTGTGCAGCAGGTGGACTCCGTGATTGTGCTGTGTGGCAGGTGGACTCCGTGACTGTGCTGTGTGGCAGGTGGACTTTATGACTGTGCTGTGCTGCAGGTGGACTCCGTGACTGTGCTGTGCAGCAGGTGGACTCCATGACTGTGCTGTGCTGCAGGTGGACTCCATGACTGTGCTGTGCTGCAGGTGGACTCTGTGACTGTGCTGTGCTGCAGGTGGACTCCACGACTGTGCTGTGCGGGAGGTGGGCTCCAGAGAGTGCTGTGCTGCAGGTGGACTCCATGACTGTGCTGTGCTGGAGGTTGAATCCATGACTGTGCTGTGTGGCAGGTGGACCCTAGAGAGTTCTGTGCTGCAGGTGGACTCCATGACTGTGCTGTGCGGCAGGTGGACTCCGTGACTGTGCTGTGCGGCAGGTGGACTCAGTGACTGTGCTGTGTGGCAGGTGGACTCCGTGACTGTGCTGTGCGGCAGGTGGACTCAGTGACTGTGCTGTGCGGCAGGTGGACTCCAGAGAGTGCTGTGCTGCAGATGGACTACATGACTGTGCTGTGCTGCAGGTGGACTCCTAACTGTGCTGTGCGGCAGGTGGACTCCGTGACTGTGCTGTGCAGCAGGTGGACTCCATGACTGTGCTGTGCTGCAGGTGGACTCCATGACTGTGCTGTGCTGCAGGTGGACTCTGTGACTGTGCTGTGCTGCAGGTGGACTCCGCGACTGTGCTCTGCTGCAGGTTGACTCCGTGACTGTTCTGTGCGGCAGGTGGACTCAGTGACTGTGCTGTGTGGCAGGTGGACTTTGTGACTGTGCTGTGCGGCAGGTGGACTCCATGACTGTGCTGTGCTGCAGGTGGACTCCATGACTGTGCTGTGCTGCAGGTGGACTCCAGAGAGTGCTGTGCTGCAGGTGGACTCCATGACTGTGGTGTGCTGCAGGTGTACTCCATAACAGTGCTGTGCTGCAGGTGGACTTGATGACTATACTGTGCTGCAGATGGACTCCATGACTGTCCTGTGCTGCAGGTGGACTCCATGACAGTGCTGTGCTGCAGGTGGACTCCATGACAGTGCTGTGCTGCAGGTGGACTCCGTGACTGTGCTGTGTGGTAGGTGGACCCTAGAGAGTTCTGTGCTGCAGGTGGACTCTGTGACTGTGCTGTGCTGCAGGTGGACTCTGTGACTGTGCTGTTCGGCAGGTGGACTCCATGACTGTGCTGTGCTGCAGGTGGACTCCATGACTGTGCTGTGCTGCAGGTGGACTCCGTGACTGTGCTGTGCTGCAGGTGAACTACATGACTGTGCTGTGCGGTAGGTGGACCCTAGAGAGTTCTGTGCTGTAGGTGAACTCCGTGACTGTGCTGTGCTGCAGGTGGACTCCGTGACTGTGCTGTGCTGCAGGTGGACTCCGTGACTGTGCTGTGCTGCAGGTGGACTCCATGACTGTGCTGTGCTGCAGGTGGACTCCGTGACTGTGCTGTGCGGCAGGTGGACTCCGTGACTGTGCTGTGTGGCAGGTGGACTCTGTGACTGTGCTGCAGGTGGACACCATGACTGTGCTGTGCTGCAGGTTGACTCCATGACAGTGCTGTGCTGCAGGTGGACTCCATGACTATACTGTGCTGCAGGTGGACTCCGTGACTGTGATGTGCTGCAGGTGGACTCCATGACTGTGCTTTGCTGCAGGTGGACTCCATGACTGTGCTGTGTGGCAGGTGGACTCCATGACTGTGCTGTGCTGCAGGTGGACTCCGTGACTGTGCTGTGCTGCAGGTGGACTCCGTGACTGTGCTGTGCTGCAGGTGGACTCCATGACTGTGCTGTGCTGCAGGTGGACTCCGTGACTGTGCTGTGCTGCAGGTGGACTGCGTGACTGTGCTGTGCGGCAGGTGGACCCTAGAGTGTGCTGTGCTGCAGGTGGACTCTGTGACTGTGCTGTGCTGCAGGTGGACTCTGTGACTGTGCTGTGCGGCAGGTGGACTCCATGACTGTGCTGTGCTGCAGGTGGACTCCATGACTGTGCTGTGCTGCAGGTGGACTCCGTGACTGTGCTGTGCTGCAGGTGGACTACATGACTGTGCTGTGCTGCAGGTGGACCCTAGAAAGTTCTGTGCTGCAGGTGGACTCCATGACTGTGCTGTGCTGCAGGTGGACTCCGTGACTGTGATGTGCTGCAGGTGGACTCCACGACTGTGCTTTGCTGCAGGTGGACTCCATGACTGTGCTGTGCGGCAGGTGGACTCCATGACTGTGCTCTGCTGCAGGTTGACTCCGTGACTGTTCTGTGCGGCAGGTGGACTCAGTGACTGTGCTGTGTGGCAGGTGGACTCCATGACTGTGCTGTGCTGCAGGTGGACTCCATGACTGTGCTGTGCTGCAGGTGGACTCCAGAGAGTGCTGTGCTGCAGGTGGACTCCATGACTGTGCTGTGCTGCAGGTGTACTCCATAACAGTGCTGTGCTGCAGGTGGACTTGATGACTGTACTGTGCTGCAGATGGACTCCATGACTGTCCTGTGCTGCAGGTGGACTCCATGACAGTGCTGTGCTGCAGGTGGACTCCATGACAGTGCTGTGCTGCAGGTGGACTCCGTGACTGTGCTGTGCGGTAGGTGGACCCTAGAGAGTTCTGTGCTGCAGGTGGACTCTGTGACTGTGCTGTGCTGCAGGTGGACTCTGCGACTGTGCTGTGCGGGAGGTGGACTCCATGACTGTGCTGTGCTGCAGGTGGACTCCATGACTGTGCTGTGCTGCAGGTGGACTCCATGACTGTGCTGTGCTGCAGGTGAACTACATGACTGTGCTGTGCGGTAGGTGGACCCTAGAGAGTTCTGTGCTGTAGGTGAACTCCGTGACTGTGCTGTGCGGCAGGTGGACTCCATGACTGTGCTGTGCGGCAGGTGGACTGTGTGACTGTGCTGTGCTGCAGGTGGACTCCGTGACTGTGCTGTGCTGCAGGTGGACTCCGTGACTGTGCTGTGCGGCAGGTGGACTCCATGACTGTGCTGTGCTGCAGGTGGACTCCGTGACTGTGCTGTGCGGCAGGTGGACTCCGTGACTGTGCTGTGTGGCAGGTGGACTCCGTGACTGTGCTGCAGGTGGACACCATGACTGTGCTGTGCTGCAGGTTGACTCCATGACAGTGCTGTGCTGCAGGTGGACTCCATGACTATACTGTGCTGCAGGTGGACTCCGTGACTGTGATGTGCTGCAGGTGGACTCCATGACTGTGCTTTGCTGCAGGTGGACTCCATGACTGTGCTGTGCTGCAGGTGGACTCCATGACAGTGCTGTGCTGCAGGTGGACTCCATGACTGTGCTGTGCTGCAGGTGGACTCCATGACTGTGCTGTGCTGCAGGTGGACTCCGTGACTGTGCTGTGCAGCAGGTGGACTCCATGACTGTGCTGTGCTGCAGGTGGACTCCATGACTGTGCTGTGCTGCAGGTGGACTCTGTGACTGTGCTGTGCTGCAGGTGGACTCCATGACTGTGCTGTGCGGTAGGTGGACCCTAGAGAGTTCTGTGCTGCAGGTGGACTCCGTGACTGTGCTGTGTGGCAGGTGGACTCTGTGACTGTGCTGTGCTGCAGGTGGACACCATGACTGTGCTGTGCTGCAGGTGGACTCCATGACTGTGCTGTGCTGCAGGTGGACTCCATGACTGTGCTGTGCTGCAGGTGGACTCTGTGACTGTGCTGTGCTGCAGGTGGACTCCGTGACTGTGCTGTGCGGCAGGTGGACTCCAGAGAGTGCTGTGCTGCAGGTGGACTCCATGACTGTGCTGTGCTGCAGGTGGACTCCGTGACTGTGCTGTGCTGCAGGTGGACTCCGTGACTGTGCTGTGCGGCAGGTGGACTCCGTGACTGTGCTGTGTGGCAGGTGGACTCCGTGACTGTGCTGTGCTGCAGGTGGACACCATGACTGTGCTGTGCTGCAGGTGGACCCTAGAGAGTTCTGTGCTGCAGGTGGACTCCATGACTGTGCTGTGCGGCAGGTGGACCTTAGAGAGTTCTGTGCTGCAGGTGGACTCCGTGACTGTGCTGTGCGGCAGGTGGACTCCATGACTGTGCTGTGCGGCAGGTGGACTCCATGACTGTGCTGTGTGGCAGGTGGACTGTGTGACTGTGCTGTGCTGCAGGTGGACTCCGTGACTGTGCTGTGCTGCAGGTGGACTCCGTGACTGTGCTGTGCTGCAGGTGGACTCTGTGACTGTGCTGTGCTGCAGGTGGACTCCGTATATGTGCTGTGCGGCAGGTGGACTCCGTGATTGTGCTGTGTGGCAGGTGGACTCCGTGACTGTGCTGTGTGGCAGATGGACTCCATGACTGTGCTGTGCTGCAGGTGGACTCCGTGACTGTGCTGTGCAGCAGGTGGACTCCATGACTGTGCTGTGCTGCAGGTGGACTCCATGACTGTGCTGTGCTGCAGGTGGACTCTGTGACTGTGCTGTGCTGCAGGTGGACTCCGCGACTGTGCTGTTCGGCAGGTGGACTCCAGAGAGTGCTGTGCTGCAGGTGGACTCCATGACTGTGCTGTGCTCCAGGTTGACTCCATGACTGTGCTGTGCGGCAGGTGGACTCCAGAGAGTGCTGTGCTGCAGAATGGACTCCATGACTGTGCTGTGCTGCAGGTGGACTCCGTGACTGTGCTGTGCGGGAGGTGGGCTCCGTGACTGTGCTGTGCTGCAGGTGGACTCCGTGACTGTGCTGTGCTGCAGGTGGACTCCATGACTGTGCTGTGCTGGAGGTGGACTCCGTGACTGTGCTGTGCGGCAGGTGGACTCCGTGACTGTGCTGTGTGGCAGGTGGACTCCGTGACTGTGCTGCAGGTGGACACCATGACTGTGCTGTGCTGCAGGTTGACTCCATGACAGTGCTGTGCTGCAGGTGGACTCCATGACTATACTGTGCTGCAGGTGGACTCCGTGACTGTGCTGTGCGGCAGGTGGACTCCGTGACTGTGCTGTGCGGCAGGTGGACTCAGTGACTGTTCTGTGTGGCAGGTGGACTCCGTGACTGTGCTGTGTTGCAGGTGGACTCCGTGACTGTGCTGTGCGGCAGGTGGACTCCATGACTGTGCTGTGCGGCAGGTGGACTCCATGACTGTGGTGTGCTGCAGGTGGACTCTGTGACTGTGTTGTGCTGCAGGTAGACTCTGCGACTGTGCTGTGCACCAGGTGGACTCCATGACTGTGCTGTGCTGCAGGTGGACTCCATGACTGTGCTGTGCTGCAGGTGGACTCCATAACTGTGCTTTGCTGCAGGTGGACTCCATAACTGTGCTGTGCGTCAGGTGGACTCCGTGACTGTGCTGTGCGGGAGGTGGACTCCATGACTGTGCTGTGCTGCAGGTGGACTCCATGACTGTGCTCTGCTGCAGGTGGACTCTGTGACTGTGCTGTGCTGCAGGTGGACTCCGCGACTGTGCTGTGCGGCAGGTGGACTCCAGAGAGTGCTGTGCTGCAGGTGGACTCCATGACTGTGCTGTGCTGCAGGTTGACACCATGACTGTGCTGTGCTGCAGGTGGACTCCATGACTATACTGTGCTGCAGGTTGACTCCGTGACTGTGATGTGCTGCACGTGGACTCCATGACTGTGCTTTGCTGCAGGTGGACTCCATGACTGTGCTGTGCGGCAGGTGGACTCCGTGACTGTGCTCTGCTGCAGGTGGACTCCGTGACTGTTCTGTGCGGCAGGTGGACTCAGTGACTGTGCTGTGTGGCAGGTGGACTTTGTGACTGTGCTGTGCGGCAGGTGGACTCCATGACTGTGCTGTGCTGCAGGTGGACTCCATGACTGTGCTGTGCTGCAGGTGGACTCCAGAGAGTGCTGTGCTGCAGGTGGACTCCATGACTGTGGTGTGCTGCAGGTGTACTCCATAACAGTGCTGTGCTGCAGGTGGACTTGATGACTATACTGTGCTGCAGATGGACTCCATGACTGTCCTGTGCTGCAGGTGGACTCCATGACAGTGCTGTGCTGCAGGTGGACTCCATGACAGTGCTGTGCTGCAGGTGGACTCCGTGACTGTGCTGTGTGGTAGGTGGACCCTAGAGAGTTCTGTGCTGCAGGTGGACTCTGTGACTGTGCTGTGCTGCAGGTGGACTCTGCGACTGTGCTGTGCGGCAGGTGGACTCCATGACTGTGCTGTGCTGCAGGTGGACTCCATGACTGTGCTGTGCTGCAGGTGGACTCCGTGACTGTGCTGTGCTGCAGGTGAACTACATGACTGTGCTGTGCGGTAGGTGGACCCTAGAGAGTTCTGTGCTGTAGGTGAACTCCGTGACTGTGCTGTAGGTGAACTCCGTGACTGTGCTGTGCGGCAGGTGGACTCCATGACTGTGCTGTGTGGCAGGTGAACTCCATGACTGTGCTGTGTGGCAGGTGGACTGTGTGACTGTGCTGTGCTGCAGGTGGACTCCATGACTATGCTGTGCTGCAGGTGGACTCCGTGACTGTGATGTGCTGCAGGTGGACTCCATGACTGTGCTTTGCTGCAGGTGGGCTCTCTGACTCTGCTGTGCGGCAGGTGGACTCCATGACTGTGCTGTGCTGCAGGTGGACTCCATGACTGTGCTGTGCTGCAGGTGGACTCCATGACAGTGCTGTGCTGCAGGTGGACTCCGTGACTGTGCTGTGTGGTAGGTGGACCCTAGAGAGTTCTGTGCTGCAGGTGGACTCTGTGACTGTGCTGTGCTTCAGGTGGACTCCGTGACTGTGCTGTGCTGCAGGTGGACTCCGTGACTGTGCTGTGCTGCAGGTGGACTCCATGACTGTGCTGTGCTGCAGGTGGACTCCGTGACTGTGCTGTGCGGCAGGTGGACTCCGTGACTGTGCTGTGTGGCAGGTGGACTCTGTGACTGTGCTGCAGGTGGACACCATGACTGTGCTGTGCTGCAGGTTGACTCCATGACAGTGCTGTGCTGCAGGTGGACTCCATGACTATACTGTGCTGCAGGTGGACTCCGTGACTGTGATGTGCTGCAGGTGGACTCCATGACTGTGCTTTGCTGCAGGTGGACTCCATGACTGTGCTGTGTGGCAGGTGGACTCCATGACTGTGCTGTGCTGCAGGTGGACTCCGTGACTGTGCTGTGCTGCAGGTGGACTCCATGACTGTGCTGTGCTGCAGGTGGACTCCATGACTGTGCTGTGCTGCAGGTGGACTCCGTGACTGTGCTTGTGCTGCAGGTGGACTGCGTGACTGTGCTGTGCGGTAGGTGGACCCTAGAGAGTTCTGTGCTGCAGGTGGACTCTGTGACTGTGCTGTGCTGCAGGTGGACTCTGTGACTGTGCTGTGCGGCAGGTGGACTCCATGACTGTGCTGTGCTGCAGGTGGACTCCATGACTGTGCTGTGCTGCAGGTGGACTCCATGACTGTGCTGTGCTGCAGGTGAACTACATGACTGTGCTGTGCGGTAGGTGGACCCTAGAGAGTTCTGTGCTGTAGGTGGACTCCGTGACTGTGCTGTGCGGCAGGTGGACTCCATGACTGTGCTGTGCGGCAGGTGGACTCCATGACTGTGCTGTGCTGCAGGTGGACTCTGTGACTGTGCTGTGCTGCAGGTGGACTCCGTGACTGTGCTGTGCGGCAGGTGGACTCCATGACTGTGCTGTGCTGCAGGTGGACTCCATGACTGTGCTGTGCTGCAGGTGGACTCCGTGACTGTGCTGTGCTGCAGGTGGACTCCATGACTGTGCTGTGTGGCAGGTGGACCCTAGAGAGTTCTGTGCTGCAGGTGGACTCCATGACTGTGCTGTGCTGCAGGTGGACTCCGTGACTGTGCTGTGCTGCAGGTGGACTCCGTGACTGTGCTGTGCTGCAGGTGGACTCCATGACTGTGCTGTGCTGCAGGTGGACTCCGTGACTGTGCTGTGCTGCAGGTGGACTCCGTGACTGTGCTGTGTGGCAGGTGGACTCCGTGACTGTGCTGCAGGTGGACTCCATGACTGTGCTGTGCTGCAGGTGGACTCCATGACTGTGCTGTGCTGCAGGTGGACTCCATGACTGTGCTGTGCTGCAGGTGGACTCCGTGACTGTGCTGTGCTGCAGGTGGACTCCATGACTGTGCTGTGCTGCAGGTGGACTCCATGACTGTGCTGTGTGGCAGGTGGACTCCGTGACTGTGCTGTGCTGCAGGTGGACTCCATGACTGTGCTGTGCTGCAGGTGGACTCCATGACTGTGCTGTGCTGCAGGTGGACTCCATGACTGTGCTGTGCTGCAGGTGGACTCCGTGACTGTGCTGTGCAGCAGGTGGACTCCATGACTGTGCTGTGCTGCAGGTGGACTCCATGACTGTGCTGTGTTGCAGGTGGACTCTGTGACTGTGCTGTGCTGCAGGTGGACTCCATGACTGTGCTGTGCGGTAGGTGGACCCTAGAGAGTTCTGTGCTGCAGGTGAACTCCATGACTGTGCTGTGTGGCAGGTGGACTGTGTGACTGTGCTGTGCTGCAGGTGGACTCCGTGACTGTGCTGTGCTGCAGGTGGACTCCGTGACTGTGCTGTGCTGCAGGTGGACTCCGTGACTGTGCTGTGCTGCAGGTAGACTCCGTGACTGTGCTGTGCTGCAGGTGGACTCCGTGACTGTGCTGTGCGGCAGGTAGACTCCAGAGAGTGCTGTGCTGCAGGTGGACTCCATGACTGTGCTGTGCTGCAGGTTGACTTCATGACTGTGCTGTGCGGCAGGTGGACTCCAGGGAGTGCTGTGCTGCAGATGGACTCCATGACTGTGCTGTGCTGCAGGTGGACTCCGTGACTGTGCTGTGCGGCAGGTGGACTCCATGACTGTGCTGTGCTGCAGGTGGACTCCATGACTGTGCTGTGCTGCAGGTGGACTCTGTGACTGTGCTGTGCTGCAGGTGGACTCCACGACTGTGCTGTGCGGGAGGTGGGCTCCAGAGAGTGCTGTGCTGCAGGTGGACTCCATGACTGTGCTGTGCTGGAGGTTGAATCCATGACTGTGCTGTGTGGCAGGTGGACCCTAGAGAGTTCTGTGCTGCAGGTGGACTCCGTGACTGTGCTGTGCTGCAGGTGAACTACATGACTGTGCTGTGTGGTAGGTGGACCCTAGAGAGTTCTGTGCTGCAGGTGGACTCCATGACTGTGCTGTGCTGCAGGTGGACTCCGTGACTGTGATGTGCTGCAGGTGGACTCCGTGACTGTGCTGTGCGGCAGGTGGACTCCATGACTGTGCTGTGCTGCAGGTGGACTCCGTGACTGTGCTGTGCGGCAGGTGGACTCCGTGACTGTGCTGTGTGGCAGGTGGACTCCGTGACTGTGCTGCAGGTGGACACCATGACTGTGCTGTGCTGCAGGTTGACTCCATGACAGTGCTGTGCTGCAGGTGGACTCCATGACTATACTGTGCTGCAGGTGGACTCCGTGACTGTGATGTGCTGCAGGTGGACTCCATGACTGTGCTTTGCTGCAGGTGGACTCCATGACTGTGCTGTGTGGCAGGTGGACTCCGTGACTGTGCTTTGCTGCAGGTGGACTCCATGACTGTGCTGTGTGGCAGGTGGACTCCGTGACTGTGCTGTGCTGCAGGTTGACTCCATGACAGTGCTGTGCTGCAGGTGGACTTCATGACTGTGCTGTGCGGCAGGTGGACTCTAGAGAGTGCTGTGCTGCAGGTGGACTCCGTGACTGTGCTGTGCGGCAGGTGGACTCAGTGACTGTGCTGTGTGGCAGGTGGACTCCGTGACTGTACTGTGCGGCAGGTGGACTCCTTGACTGTGCTGTGCTGCAGGTAGACTCCGTGACTGTGCTGTGCTGCAGGTGGACTCCGTGACTGTGCTGTGCGGCAGGTGAACTCCATGACTGTGCTGTGCTGCAGGTGGACTCCGTGACTGTGCTGTGCTGCAGGTGGACTCCGCGACTGTGCTGTGCGGCAGGTAAACTCCAGAGAGTGCTGTGCTGCAGGTGGACTCCATGACTGTGCTGTGCTGCAGGTTGACTTCATGACTGTGCTGTGCGGCAGGTGGACTCCAGGGAGTGCTGTGCTGCAGATGGACTCCATGACTGTGCTGTGCTGCAGGTGGACTCCGTGACTGTGCTGTGCGGCAGGTGGACTCCGTGACTGTGCTCTGCTGCAGGTTGACTCCGTGACTGTGCTGTGCGGTAGGTGGACTCAGTGACTGTGCTGTGTGGCAGGTGGACTCCAGAGAGTGCTGTGCTGCAGGTGGACTCCATGACTGTGGTGTGCTGCAGGTGTACTCCATAACAGTGCTGTGCTGCAGGTGGACTTGATGACTATACTGTGCTGCAGATGGACTCCATGACTGTCCTGTGCTGCAGGTGGACTCCATGACAGTGCTGTGCTGCAGGTGGACTCCGTGACTGTGCTGTGCGGCAGGTGGACTCAGTGACTGTGCTGTGTGGCAGGTGGACTCCGTGACTGTACTGTGCGGCAGGTGGACTCCTTGACTGTGCTGTGCTGCAGGTAGACTCCGTGACTGTGCTGTGCTGCAGGTGGACTCCGTGACTGTGCTGTGCGGCAGGTGAACTCCATGACTGTGCTGTGCTGCAGGTGGACTCCGTGACTGTGCTGTGCAGCAGGTGGACTCCATGACTGTGCTGTGCTGCAGGTGGACTCCATGACTGTGCTGTGCTGCAGGTGGACTCTGTGACTGTGCTGTGCTGCAGGTGGACTCCACGACTGTGCTGTGCGGGAGGTGGGCTCCAGAGAGTGCTGTGCTGCAGGTGGACTCCATGACTGTGCTGTGCTGGAGGTTGAATCCATGACTGTGCTGTGTGGCAGGTGGACCCTAGAGAGTTCTGTGCTGCAGGTGGACTCCATGACTGTGCTGTGCGGCAGGTGGACTCCGTGACTGTGCTGTGCGGCAGGTGGACTCAGTGACTGTGCTGTGTGGCAGGTGGACTCCGTGACTGTGCTGTGCGGCAGGTGGACTCAGTGACTGTGCTGTGCGGCAGGTGGACTCCAGAGAGTGCTGTGCTGCAGATGGACTACATGACTGTGCTGTGCTGCAGGTGGACTCCTAACTGTGCTGTGCGGCAGGTGGACTCCGTGACTGTGCTTTGCAGCAGGTGGACTCCATGACTGTGCTGTGATGCAGGTGGACTCCATGACTGTGCTGTGCTGCAGGTGGACTCTGTGACTGTGCTGTGCTGCAGGTGGACTCCGCGACTGTGCTCTGCTGCAGGTTGACTCCGTGACTGTTCTGTGCGGCAGGTGGACTCAGTGACTGTGCTGTGTGGCAGGTGGACTTTGTGACTGTGCTGTGCGGCAGGTGGACTCCATGACTGTGCTGTGCTGCAGGTGGACTCCATGACTGTGCTGTGCTGCAGGTGGACTCCAGAGAGTGCTGTGCTGCAGGTGGACTCCATGACTGTGGTGTGCTGCAGGTGTACTCCATAACAGTGCTGTGCTGCAGGTGGACTTGATGACTATACTGTGCTGCAGATGGACTCCATGACTGTCCTGTGCTGCAGGTGGACTCCATGACAGTGCTGTGCTGCAGGTGGACTCCGTGACTGTGCTGTGCTGCAGGTGGACTCCGCGACTGTGCTGTGCGGCAGGTAAACTCCAGAGAGTGCTGTGCTGCAGGTGGACTCCATGACTGTGCTGTGCGGGAGGTGGGCTCCAGAGAGTGCTGTGCTGCAGGTGGACTCCATGACTGTGCTGTGCTGCAGGTGGACTCCATGACTGTGCTGTGCTGCAGGTGGACTCCATGACTGTGCTGTGCTGCAGGTGGACTCCGTGACTGTGCTGTGCAGCAGGTGGACTCCATGACTGTGCTGTGCTGCAGGTGGACTCCATGACTGTGCTGTGTTGCAGGTGGACTCTGTGACTGTGCTGTGCTGCAGGTGGACTCCATGACTGTGCTGTGCGGTAGGTGGACCCTAGAGAGTTCTGTGCTGCAGGTGAACTCCATGACTGTGCTGTGTGGCAGGTGGACTGTGTGACTGTGCTGTGCTGCAGGTGGACTCCGTGACTGTGCTGTGCTGCAGGTGGACTCCGTGACTGTGCTGTGCTGCAGGTGGACTCCGTGACTGTGCTGTGCTGCAGGTGGACTCCGTATATGTGCTGTGCGGCAGGTGGACTCCGTGATTGTGCTGTGTGGCAGGTGGACTCCCTGACTGTGCTGTGTGGCAGATGGACTCCATGACTGTGCTGTGCTGCAGGTGGACTTCATGACTGTGCTGTGCGGCAGGTGGACTCTAGAGAGTGCTGTGCTGCAGGTGGACTCCGTGACTGTGCTGTGCGGCAGGTGGACTCAGTGACTGTGCTGTGTGGCAGGTGGACTCCGTGACTGTACTGTGCGGCAGGTGGACTCCTTGACTGTGCTGTGCTGCAGGTAGACTCCGTGACTGTGCTGTGCTGCAGGTGGACTCCGTGACTGTGCTGTGCGGCAGGTGAACTCCATGACTGTGCTGTGCTGAGGTGGACTCCGTGACTGTGCTGTGCTGCAGGTGGACTCCGCGACTGTGCTGTGCGGCAGGTAAACTCCAGAGAGTGCTGTGCTGCAGGTGGACTCCATGACTGTGCTGTGCTGCAGGTTGACTTCATGACTGTGCTGTGCGGCAGGTGGACTCCAGAGAGTGCTGTGCTGCAGATGGACTCCATGACTGTGCTGTGCTGCAGGTGGATTCCGTGACTGTGCTGTGCGGCAGGTGGACTCCGTGACTGTGCTGTGCTGCAGGTTGACTCCGTGACTGTGCTGTGCGGTAGGTGGACTCAGTGACTGTGCTGTGTGGCAGGTGGACTTCGTGACTGTGCTGTGCGGGAGGTGGACTCCATGACTGTGCTGTGCTGCAGGTGGACTCCATTACTGTGCTGTGCTGCAGGTGGACTCCAGAGAGTGCTGTGCTGCAGGTGGACTCCATGACTATGCTGTGCTGCAGGTGTGCTCCATAACAGTGCTGTGCTGCAGGTGGACTCCATGACTATACTGTGCTGCAGATGGACTCCATGACTGTGCTGTGCTGCAGGTGGACTCCATGACAGTGCTGTGCTGCAGGTGGACTCCATGACAGTGCTGTGCTGCAGGTGGCCTCCGTAACTGTGCTGTGCGGCAGGTGGACTCCGTGATTGTGCTGTGTGGCAGGTGGACTCCAGAGAGTGCTGTGCTGCAGGTGGACTCCATGACTGTGCTGTGCTGCAGGTTGACTCCATGACTGTGCTGTGCGGGAGGTGGACTCCAGAGAGTGCTGTGCTGCAGATGGACTCCATGACTGTGCTGTGCTGCAGGTGGACTCCGTGACTGTGCTGTGCGGGAGGTGGACTCCGTGACTGTGCTGTGCTGCAGGTGGACTCCGTGACTGTGCTGTGCTGCAGGTGGACTCCGTGACTGTGCTGTGCTGCAAGTGGACTCCGTGACTGTGCTGTGCGGTAGATGGACTCCGTGACTGTGCTGTGTGGCAGGTGGACTCCGTGACTGTGCTTCAGGTGGACACCATGACTGTGCTGTGCTGCAGGTTGACTCCATGACAGTGCTGTGCTGGAGGTGGACTCCATGACTATACTGTGCTGCAGGTGGACTACGTGACTGTGATATGCTGCTGGTGGACTCCATGACTGTGCTTTGTTGCAGGTGGACTCCATGACTGTGCTGTGTGGCAGGTGGACTCCGTGACTGTGCTGTGCGGCAGGTGGACTCAGTGACTGTGCTGTGTGGCAGGTGGACTCCGTGACTGTACATTGCGGCAGGTGGACTCCATGATTGTGCTGTGCTGCAGGTAGACTCCGTGACTGTGCTGTGCTGCAGGTGGACTCCGTGACTGTGCTGTGTGGCAGGTGGACTCCGTGACTGTGCTGTGCTGCAGGTGGACACCATGACTGTGCTGTGCTGCAGGTTGAATCCATGACAGTGCTGTGCTGCAGGTGGACTCCATGACTATACTGTACTGGAGGTGGACTCCGTGACTGTGATGTGCTGCAGGTGGACTCCATGACTGCTTTGCTGCAGGTGGACTCCGTGACTGTGCTTTGCGGCAAGTGGACTCCGTGACTGTGCTGTGCGGCAGGTGGACTCAGTGACTGTGCTGTGTGGCAGGTGGACTCCATGACTGTGCTGTGCTGCAGGTTGACTCCATGACAGTGCTGTGCTGCAGGTGGACACCATGACTATACTGTGCTGCAGGTGGACTCCGTGACTGTGCTGTGCGGCAGGTGGACTCCGTGACTGTGCTGTGCGGCAGGTGGACTCAGTGACTGTGCTGTGTGGCAGGTGGACTCCGTGACTGTGCTGTGCGGCAGGTGGACTCCGTCACTGTGCTGTGCTGCAGGTGGACTCAGTGACTGTGCTGTGTGGCAGGTGGACTCCGTGACTGTGCTGTGCGGCAGGTGGACTCCATGACTGTGCTGTGCTGCAGGTAGACTCCGTGACTGTGCTGTGCTGCAGGTGGACTCCGTGACTGTGCTGTGTGGCAGGTGGACTCCGTGACTGTGCTGTGCTGCAGGTTGACACCATGACTGTGCTGTGCTGCAGGTGGACTCTGCGACTGTGCTGTGCGGCAGGTGGACTCCATGACTGTGCTGTGCTGCAGGTGGACTCCATGACTGTGCTGTGCTGCAGGTGGACTCCGTGACTGTGCTGTGCTGCAGGTGGACTTCAGAGAGTGCTGTGCTGCAGGTGTACTCCATGACTGTGCTGTGCTGCAGGTTGACTCCATGACTGTGCTGTGCGGCAGGTGGACTCCGTGACTGTGCTGTGCTGCAGGTGGACTCCGTGACTGTGCTGTGCTGCAGGTGGACTCCGTGACTGTGCTGTGCTGCAGGTGGACTCCGTGACTGTGCTGTTTTTTAACCATGCATACATATATTCACACTACGGCGATACATGAAATGTACAACCAACAGACCCTAAACTTTCTCAAAGCTCATCTCAAACACAGGCCGAGTAAAGTAACAAAGGGAAAGTGACGGGAAGAAGGTAAAGGAAGTGTCAAGAGATGTGAGGTACCGATGAGACAGGGAGACGGTGAGAGAGACGCAATACCGTGTCGGGCTGCGAGACCAGAGAAAACCAGCTCGGGCGGCGAAGCGAGCAACGCGGCGGCGATGGGTCCGCAGCGGCGGGGGGGCGCAGGCGAGCTCGCCGGGATGCCACGGGGCACGCGTTCGCGCAAAGCAACGGATTTAAGATTCCGACGCGGCCGGCCCGCGGGGACGCGGGAGCAGGTCGGTAGCGGCGCGGCGGACGTTGTTCGAGTACCGGGACCGGAGGAAAGAGGAGAAACAAGAACAAGGATAATCAGGCTTAAAACATACTGGAACATATCAATATCAAAAGCACACGGGTTATGGCTGAGTTGAGTTGGGAACAATCAGTACAACAGATTGAGACAAGTTCTATTTTTCCCCCATTAAGAAACTGCACCGACGGCCACAAGAGAAGGAAGAGAATAGAACAGATATTTTCGTTACAGTGCCATATTGTATGGACAACAGTAATATCATGTCGGAGTGTTGTATGAACATTTGTGTTGGTAACAAACATTAGGTCTCAGACGGTACACTGATTTTGCGCGGTTAAATAAGCGGCCAGGAAATCTCTGCGGCTTGTCAGCTGACTCCAGGTTAACACATTAACAACCAGCGCCACCTATACTCCAACAGCCATTCGCAGTCGCGGGTGGCGCCGCCAAAGGTCGAAACTAGCGCCACCACGAACAGGCCCAGACAGTTGCCCCCCACGCACCTGAACGCAGATAGTCAGTAGCATCACAGACAGGTAGTCCCGCACTGCCACTGCCACGTCATGATAATGACGTGACTGGATCAAACATCAGTGTACAGCATGCATATGGACAATACAGATCCTAGCAAAAAACCATCGCTGAAGGAAAGTTATGAGCGACAACAAATTTTGTAGACAGTCGAGTTGTTCCTCAGAGGCGAGCGGGTTGTAGGCAGGGGAATGTCGTCCCCATTTCACTTCCTATGCATCTACACATTGCTCAGAGCGGGTGCTCCAAAAGATTTCAGCATCGGCCTAAGATTGTTATTTATCCCTGAAAATTATCGCACGTGACAAAAATGTAGCTCAATGTTAATATCTCCAACCACGTCAGTTGACCGGTGATACCATAGTCGCCGTTCATATACATTAGACAGGTAACAACTAATTCGATCAGAGAGAGTCCATCTTTTTGTGTAGAATTACGGGAACTAATTACAATCAGATGACTGGACTGGAACTCATCTCATCTCAACTCATCAAGTGACTTGAGCAAAGCAAGCCACCACATTCAGTGCCCGTCACAGCGCCATCCTCTTCTACAGCACCGCGCTGCGTGTGCGGTAGAGAGTTATCTGGTACCTCCAGGTGGAGGGGTCACTCAGAACGCGCGCAGAAGTACTGAGGGATGCAGCGCACGATCGCCAACAGCGGGAGCATCCGCACATCCCCCCCCCCCGGCGGAGGACGAGACCGAGGAAAGCCGGCGCCCACCCGGCCAGGGCCGAGGTCGGAGAGGGCGCAACACCTCGCAGTCCAGCGCGGTCGCACGGCAAGTTAATGGCAGCCCGGCGACGCCGGACAGACGGGCGATCACCAGGCCGCCATCGAATTGGTGCCAGGACAAGATGTCGTTTTGTAGGTCACCCGTAGCAGATGAAGGCGCAGGACCCATCGGTCGCGGCCGACACCGCACCGCCACCGCCGCCGTCCCCTGGTACGCCGGTCAGGCAGCCCACCGCGCCACCAGACGATGATGGGAGGGTCACCGCCTCCACGTAGCGGCGACGAGATCAGGCATTTCTTTCTCCAACCTGGACCTACGGCAGATCGGCAGATCCGGGAGTCCCTGACTGAGCGGTCAGGCACCACGCCCAGCCTCGCTTCAACGCCGCCTTGATCCTCCGCACTGCTGTGCGGGAGTCGATGTCTGGTACTCTCAGGTGGCCGGGTCACTCCCCGGGTCGTACCCCAGTCCATCCACATGCTGCGCCAGGGGCCGGTGCTGAAGCAGCCGGCAGAGAACAGAGGCGGCCAGGCCGGAGCCCCGCCGCAGCACCCCGGACACCTCCAGAAGCTAAGATGGCATTCTGAAAGCGCGGTAGGGACGAATTAAAGAGAGCAAGGAGGGAGCCGGGGAGAAGGTAACCTTGAAGAGCAGATGAGTTATTGGGAAGTAAGCTAAGTCGTTTCAAGGTGGAGAGGCCAGATTGGACCAGGAGCGTGGCTCGGCGGCGGCCTCGACTGCCCTCCGTGCTCGAGTTTCGTATTAATAATTTTTGAACACTTAGGTTGAGCTCGCCCAGGTATCCCCAAAAAACCCCAAACTCGCCCGCGGCCCAACAGTGGTCGGTGAATATCAAGCAGTTTGGGTTGGGTGGGAAGGTGACTAAACAAGAAAAAAGGCCAGACAATTGTTGCGAGGTCGCTATTCAATGTAACTACAAATTTTAAAGCACTTACACAAAAAGGTTACCGAATTTATTACTATATGCGCCTATTATGCTGCCATTTACATCAAGTATAGCTGTCACAATCAGTACTGGTCGGTGAAGATCTTTTTGGAAACTGTTTTCATAGCGGCTTTTGACCGCGGCACATCCTCGATTTGACGGATTTTTGACGCGATATTTAACCCGCGCCCCACCGGGGGTCCGGCGCCACCTTCGCCCCACCGGGGGGCCATCGATGGCCCCCCCTCTAACTCCGAAAATATGGGCGTTAGCGCAAATCTGCAAAGTGCAATAGAAAGCTCGCGTGAATTCAGTAAGAAATTACTTCGCATGTTTTAGTGCTCAGGTCAATGGTTTGACCTCCAGAGGTCAAATTAGGTCAAGATCGGCTATTTTCACTCAAATATGCAATGATTAAGCAGACTGGGCATAACTCTTATGTCATTAGAGCTATTGAGGCCTGGTAAAGTACATTTGATAGCAAATTGCCAGTACTTTTTCCGCTATGTGGAACGTAAAGACCTCCCGCCAGTGGTTTGACCGCCAGAGGTCACCTCGTGACCTAATATGACCTGAGGTCACAAAAGGTCAAAAAGTGACCTTGCCGTATATCAAATGAAAGCCAGTGACCAGACAAACACGATGGTGTTTGTTTCACCGCTCTAGCTCAATTAGGTCAAAAGTTATTGTCAAAATACTGTTTTTGACCTCTGGTGACCTTGGATGACATTGGAAAAGTCAAAGGGCAAATATGACCCCTGGGATCCGTGAAAGGGTGTCCAAAAACGTTGTTCTGAGCAGTCTGAGTATTTGCAATCATTTTTGTGGCTTTTATATCATGAAATAGCTTTTCCCCATGCTTTTCCAATGGGAGAGGTCGCCTGGTGACCTGACCTCAGGGCACGAAATCGAAAAAATCCCGGATATACACCTTGTAGACCCTGGAGGGGTCATGAAGTGTAGGAAGTTTCAAATCGATCGACTTTGAAATGTAGCTCTTACAGAGCTCTAAAGGTGAAGTGAGGTGACCTTGGTTGACCTCGTCTGGTGACCTGACCTTGGGTGACCCGGGGTAAAAAATTTCAGGGATGATGGGAAAATGATGCAGTGAGAGGTAGAGCCCTCAACCGCGGTGCTGCGCCTCGTCGTTTTTCTGCTATCCCGGAAAAACCTTAGGGGGGCCATCGATGGCCCCCCCCGTGGGGCGAGGGTTAAGTTCCAGATTCTGGGAGCTGATAAGAAAAGAGAGAACTGTCGATATAACGTGGGAGCGAATGGTTCTGAAAAGTGTTTTACTGCCCTAGAGTTTCTACTATTAATATTTTCTGCTTGAGTTTGAAATTTTTCCGCCAGGGGTCGAGGAAGAGTATTATTTAGATAACTATGGAGTACAAATATTTGAGAAACTTTGACTAAATCATGGAATTTCAGGATTTTGTATTTTTTAAATATTGGTCCTGTGTGCTCAAGAAATTGGGCATGGTCCACAACTCTCACCGCACGTTTTTGGAGTGTTGTCAATCTAATGAGTTTTGATGGGAAAGTTAGGGCCCAAATTTTCAGAGTTGTATTTCAAGTGGGGAAGCACAAGAGAATTATAGAGTAAGAGCAGATGCTCGGAGTCCAATACAGCTTTTGCCCTATGCATTATTCCAATATTCCTCGATATAGTATTTTCAATGCCCTTGATGTGGGACTCCCATTTCAGGTTTTCATCAATTTGAACCCCTAGGTATTTGGTGGTTCTGGCCCTGCTTAATTTGTGGTTGTTAAGAACAATATCAAGGCCAGAGGAAGAGTGAGTTGGACAAAATAGCTGATATGTTGATTTTGATATGTTAAGAGTAAGTCGGTTAGCGACAAGCCATGCATTGATATTTGGGAGACTCAAGTTGATAGATGACTGGAGATCAGAAAAATTGTTCGCAGTAAAGACTAGAGCTGTATCATCAGCAAATAGTAGAAATGATGGTGATTGAGAACTACGAAATAAATCATTAATATACAGTAGAAATAGTAATGGGCCGAGCACAGAACCTTGTGGTACGCCAAGCGACACGCTTTCAGGATTTTCAGACAAAATATTTTTAAATTTGACTTTTTGAGTTCTGTTACTAAGATAGGAATCAAAGAATTTAAGTGAGACATCTCTAACACCATATTTTTCAAGTTTTTTTCAGCAAAATTTTGTGGTTAACGGTATCGAACACTTTCGCCAAGTCGAGATAAATGGTAGCACATACTTTTTTGTCTTTGATGGCTGAGGTTAACATATCGTAAAGAAGAGCAATGGGCATGTATGTGCTTTTATATAAATATATAGGACTTCTCCACTAGTGAAAATGAAAAACATTTGAATGTTTTTCATTTTCACTAGTGGAGAAGTCCTATATATTTATATAATTCATTCACATCCACTTATCATGTCATTTCGAGAGTATGTGCTTTTGTTCTTCTGAAAGCCAAATTGTTGTGGAAATAGAATGTTTTCATCAGTGATGAATTGAGATAATTGTTGAAATATTATTTTTTCAAAAACTTTGGAAATCACAGGTAATATTGAAATGGGTCTATAACATGTGAATTGGCAACGACATCCTGATTTGAAGATTGGAGTTATGAGAGCTTGTTTAAGAGCAGATGGAAAAATCCCTTGAGAGATACACTTATTGAAAGTATAGCTAAGAAATGGTGCAATGGTATCTACAATAAGTTTCAGTACTTTTGAGCTTATTCCATCCAGACCAGCTCCGCTGTTCGCAATACTTTTTATGACATTAGCAACCAAGCAAGGCGGAATCTGGGCGAATTCAAAGTTGTTGTTAATTAGCATGTTGAGATCAAAATATGACATGGGATCAGGGGATGAACTAGGGAGCCTGCTGTCAAGTGTCATTCCAATGGTCGCAAAGTAATTGTTAAATTTATTTGCAATTTTTGTGGGTCTGTGATTGTTGTGCCATTGTGTTCAAACATTGGGGGTGGGGATGTGTTAGGCTGGTGTTTTCCTGTGACATCAAGCAGGATTTCCCAAAGTTTTTTGGGGTTTGTTTTGTTTTCTGCAAGTTTTCTTTGAATGTAAAGTTTTTTAGCAGTTCTTATGACTGAGACTAAGTTATTTCTATAGGTTTTGTACAAGAAGTGATTTTGAGATGTAGGCGACCGAGTGTATTTCCTATAAAGATTATTTTTGTTGTTGATACATTTTAGCAGACTGTAAGAGATCCAAGGGTTAATGGGAACTTTCTTCCTGTGGGGTTTACAGATTGTAATTTTACGAATTTCTTCAGTAATGATATTGAGCAAAAATGAAGTTGCTTGTTCAGCATCATGTATATTATACAAAGGTATCAATTTTTGGGCAATGTTCGTTTTCAAGGACTCGATTTTACGGTAGTCAATTGCTGTATAAGGCAATTCATGTGATCCCGAGTGTTGTTTTATATTAAGAGTGATAGTTATTGGGAGATGGTCGCTAATATCCGATATAACAATATTGTTTTTGTAGACTAGAGAAAGATCGTTGCTAAGAAAATTGTCGATAAGAGTTTGTGATGTACTCGTTACTCGAGTTGGCAAGGAGATACAAGGGAAGAAGCCAGCTGAAAGGAGATTTTCAAAGAAAAGGCTGCTGTCAGTGGAAGACTCCAGCTTGAGAAGGTCAATGTTAAAATCCCTTCCAATTGTACATAATTTGAATTCGTTTCCTATTGCCGCAAGCAAACGGTCCATTTCATCTAAGAAGGGAGCTGGTGCAAAGGATGGAGAACGATACACTGTGCCAATTATGAGATTTCTAGATTTGTTATTTCTTATTTCCAAACATACAGACTGGTACTGAGGTAAGCAAAATTCAAGATCAGATCGCCTGCTGTAGGGTACAGAATTCTGAATGTAGATGGCAGATCCTCGACCCCTAGTTTCATCCTGAGTGGATAGCTCCAAATGGTAGTTATTAAGATGAAAAGAATCTGCAAATGTTGAGTTAGTCCATGTTTCGGATAACATTATAATTTGAGGTTTGGTTTTGAGTTGATCTAATAGCAAAGTGAGGGCGTCAAAATTTTTGGATAGGCTACGTATATTTATGTGCAGAAGTGACAAAGCATTAGGCTGAAGCGCATCAAGTATGTATTTGCACTGATCCAAAATGGCATGAAAATCTGAGTTTAAGGCAGCACAGTCATCATCTGTTGATGAAAAATTTGGGGAGAATCTGGGATTAATCTTTAAAATAAACTAAATCTGAGAATAGGTACAAAAGGAAAACTGAGGCAAGAACACACAGCAACTTCAAAAGCAAAGCAAACCTGCTGTGCGGCAAGTTGACTCCGTGACTGTGCTGTGTGGCAGGTGGACTCCGTGACTGTGCTGCAGGTGGACACCATGACTGTGCTGTGCTGCAGGTTGACTCCATGACAGTGCTGTGCTGCAGGTGGACTCCATGACTATACTGTGCTGCGGGTGGACTCTGTGACTGTGATGTGCTGCAGGTGGACTCCATGACTGTGCTGTGCTGCAGGTGGACTCCGTGACTGTGCTGTGCTGCAGGTGGACTCCGTGACTGTGCTGTGCTGCAGGTGGACTCCGTGACTGTGCTGTTTTTTTAACCATGCATACATATATTCACACTACGGCGATACATGAAATGTACAACAAACAGACCCTAAACTTTCTCAAAGCTCATCTCAAACACAGGCCGAGTAAAGTAACAAAGGGAAAGTGACGGGAAGAAGGTAAAGGAAGTGTCAAGAGATGTGAGGTACCGATGAGACAGGGAGACGGTGAGAGAGACGCAATACCGTGTCGGGCTGCGAGACCAGAGAAAACCAGCTCGGGCGGCGAAGCGAGCAACGCGGCGGCGATGGGTCCGCAGCGGCGGGGGGGCGCAGGCGAGCTCGCCGGGATGCCACGGGGCACGCGTTCGCGCAAAGCAACGGATTTAAGATTCCGACGCGGCCGGCCCGCGGGGACGCGGGAGCAGGTCGGTAGCGGCGCGGCGGACGTTGTTCGAGTACCGGGACCGGAGGAAAGAGGAGAAACAAGAACAAGGATAATCAGGCTTAAAACATACTGGAACATATCAATATCAAAAGCACACGGGTTATGGCTGAGTTGAGTTGGGAACAATCAGTACAACAGATTGAGACAAGTTCCATTTTTCCCCCATTAAGAAACTGCACCGACGGCCACAAGAGAAGGAAGAGAATAGAACAGATATTTTCGTTACAGTGCCATATTGTATGGACAACAGTAATATCATGTCGGAGTGTTGTATGAACATTTGTGTTGGTAACAAACATTAGGTCTCAGACGGTACACTGATTTTGCGCGGTTAAATAAGCGGCCAGGAAATCTCTGCGGCTTGTCAGCTGACTCCAGGTTAACACATTAACAACCAGCGCCACCTATACTCCAACAGCCATTCGCAGTCGCGGGTGGCGCCGCCAAAGGTCGAAACTAGCGCCACCACGAACAGGCCCAGACAGTTGCCCCCCACGCACCTGAACGCAGATAGTCAGTAGCATCACAGACAGGTAGTCCCGCACTGCCACTGCCACGTCATGATAATGACGTGACTGGATCAAACATCAGTGTAGAGCATGCATATGGACAATACAGATCCTAGCAAAAAACCATCGCTGAAGGCAAGTTATGAGCGACAACAAATTTTGTAGACAGTCGAGTTGTTCCTCAGAGGCGAGCGGGTTGTAGGCAGGGGAATGTCGTCCCCATTTCACTTCCTATGCATCTACACATTGCTCAGAGCGGGTGCTCCAAAAGATTTCAGCATCGGCCTACGATTGTTATTTATCCCTGAAAATTATCGCACGTGACAAAAATGTAGCTCAATGTTAATATCTCCAACCACGTCAGTTGACCGGTGATACCATAGTCGCCGTTCATATACATTAGACAGGTAACAACTAATTCGATCAGAGAGAGTCCATCTTTTTGTGTAGAATTACGGGAACTAATTACAATCAGATGACTGGACTGGAACTCATCTCATCTCAACTCATCAAGTAACTTGAGCAAAGCAAGCCACCACATTCAGTGCCCGTCACAGCGCCATCCTCTTCTACAGCACCGCGCTGCGTGTGCGGTAGAGAGTTATCTGGTACCTCCAGGTGGAGGGGTCACTCAGAACGCGCGCAGAAGTACTGAGGGATGCAGCGCACGATCGCCAACAGCGGGAGCATCTGCACATCCCCCCCCCCGGCGGAGGACGAGACCGAGGAAAGCCGGCGCCCACCCGGCCAGGGCCGAGGTCGGAGAGGGCGCAACACCTCGCAGTCCAGCGCGGTCGCACGGCAAGTTAACGGCAGCCCGGCGACGCCGGACAGACGGGCGATCACCAGGCCGCCATCGAATTGGTGCCAGGACAAGATGTCGTTTTGTAGGTCACCCGTAGCAGATGAAGGCGCAGGACCCATCGGTCGCGGCCGACACCGCACCGCCACCGCCGCCGTCCCCTGGTACGCCGGTCAGGCAGCCCACCGCGCCACCAGACGATGATGGGAGGGTCACCGCCTCCACGTAGCGGCGACGAGATCAGGCATTTCTTTCTCCAACCTGGACCTACGGCAGATCGGCAGATCCGGGAGTCCCTGACTGAGCGGTCAGGCACCACGCCCAGCCTCGCTTCAACGCCGCCTTGATCCTCCGCACTGCTGTGCGGGAGTCGATGTCTGGTACTCTCAGGTGGCCGGGTCACTCCCCGGGTCGTACCCCAGTCCATCCACATGCTGCGCCAGGGGCCGGTGCTGAAGCAGCCGGCAGAGAACAGAGGCGGCCAGGCCGGAGCCCCGCCGCAGCACCCCGGACACCTCCAGAAGCTAAGATGGCATTCTGAAAGCGCGGTAGGGACGAATTAAAGAGAGCAAGGAGGGAGCCGGGGAGAAGGTAACCTTGAAGAGCAGATGAGTTATTGGGAAGTAAGCTAAGTCGTTTCAAGGTGGAGAGGCCAGATTGGACCAGGAGCGTGGCTCGGCGGCGGCCTCGACTGCCCTCCGTGCTCGAGTTTCGTATTAATAATTTTTGAACACTTAGGTTGAGCTCGCCCAGGTATCCCCAAAAAACCCCAAACTCGCCCGCGGCCCAACAGTGGTCGGTGAATATCAAGCAGTTTGGGTTGGGTGGGAAGGTGACTAAACAAGAAAAAAGGCCAGACAATTGTTGCGAGGTCGCTATTCAATGTAACTACAAATTTTAAAGCACTTACACAAAAAGGTTACCGAATTTATTACTATATGCGCCTATTATGCTGCCATTTACATCAAGTATAGCTGTCACAATCAGTACTGGTCGGTGAAGATCTTTTTGGAAACTGTTTTCATAGCGGCTTTTGACCGCGGCACATCCTCGATTTGACGGATTTTTGACGCGATATTTAAGGGTGGACTCCGTGACTGTGCAGTGCGGCAGGTGGACTCCATGACTATACTGTGCTGCAGATGGACTCCATGACTGTCCTGTGCTGCAGGTGGACTCCATGACAATGCTGTGCTGCAGGTGGACTGCATGACTGTGCTGTGCGGTAGGTGGACCCTAGAGAGTTCTGTGCTGCAGGTGGACTCTGTGACTGTGCTGTGCTGCAGGTGAGCTCTGCGACTCTGCTGTGCGGCAGGTGGACTCCATGACTGTGCTGTGCTGCAGGTGGACTCCATGACTGTGCTGTGCTGCAGGTGGACTTCGTGACTGTGCTGTGCTGCAGGTTGACTCCATGACTGTGCTGTGCGGCAGGTGGACTCCAGAGAGTGCTGTGCTGCAGATGGACTCCATGACTGTGCTGTGCTGCAGGTGGACTCCGTGACTGTGCTGTGCGGCAGGTGGACTCCGTGACTGTGCTGTGCTGCAGGTGGACTCCGTGACTGTGCTGTGTGGCAGGTGGACTCCGTGACTGTGCTGCAGGTGGACACCATGACTGTGCTGTGCTGCAGGTCGACTCCATGACAGTGCTGTGCTGCAGGTGAACTCCATGACTATACTGTGCTGCAGGTGGACTCCGTGACTGTGATGTGCTGCAGGTGGACTCCATAACTGTGCTTTGCTGCAGGTGGACTCCATGACTGTGCTGTGCAGCAGGTGCACTCCGTGACTGTGCTGTGCGGCAGGTGGACTCAGTGACTGTGCTGTGTGGCAGGTGGACTCCGTGACTGTGCTGTGCGGCAGGTGGACTCCATGACTGTGCTGTGCTGCAGGTAGACTCCGTGACTGTGCTGTGCTGCAGGTGGACTCCGTGACTGTGCTGTGTGGCAGGTGGACTCTGTGACTGTGCTGTGCTGCAGGTTGACACCATGACTGTGCTGTGCTGCAGGTGGACTCCATTACTATACTGTGCTGCAGGTGGACTCCGTGACTGTGATGTACTGCAGGTGGACTCCATGACTGTGCTTTGCTGCAGGTGGACTCCATGACTGTGCTGTGCGGCAGGTGGACTCCGTGACTGTGCTCTGCTGCAGATTGACTCCGTGACTGTTCTGTGCGGCAGGTGGACTCTGCGACTGTGCTGTGCGGCAGGTGGACTCCATGACTGTGCTGTGCTGCAGATGGACTCCATGACTGTCCTGTGCTGCAGGTGGACTCCATGACAATGCTGTGCTGCAGGTGGACTCTATGAGAGTGCTGTGCTGCAGGTGGACTGCGTGACTGTGCTGTGCGGTAGGTGGACCCTAGAGAGTTCTGTGCTGCAGGTGGACTCTGTGACTGTGCTGTGCGGGGGGACTGTGCTGTGTGCAGGTGGGCTCTGCGACTCTGCTGTGCGGCAGGTGGACTCCATGACTGTGCTGTGCTGCAGGTGGACTCCATGACTGTGCTGTGCTGCAGGTGGACTTCGTGACTGTGCTGTGCTGCAGGTGAACTACATGACTGTGCTGTGTGGTAGGTGGACCCTAGAGAGTTCTGTGCTGCAGGTGGACTCCATGACTGTGCTGTGCTGCAGGTGGACTCCGTGACTGTGATGTGCTGCAGGTGGACTCCATGACTGTGCTTTGCTGCAGGTGGACTCCATGACTGTGCTGTGCGGCAGGTGGACTCCGTGACTGTGCTCTGCTGCAGGTTGACTCCGTGACTGTTCTGTGCAGCAGGTGGACTCAGTGACTGTGCTGTGTGGCAGGTGGACTTCGTGACTGTGCTGTGCGGCAGGTGGACTCCATGACTGTGCTGTGCTGCAGGTGGACTCCATGACTGTGCTGTGCTGCAGGTGGACTCCAGAGAGTGCTGTGCTGCAGGTGGACTCCATGACTGTGCTGTGCTGCAGGTGTACTCCATAACAGTGCTGTGCTGCAGGTGGACTTGATGACTATACTGTGCTGCAGATGGACTCCATGACTGTCCTGTGCTGCAGGTGGACTCCATGACAGTGCTGTGCTGCAGGTGGACTCCATGACAGTGCTGTGCTGCAGGTGGACTCCGTGACTGTGCTGTGCGGTAGGTGGACCCTAGAGAGTTCTGTGCTGCAGGTGGACTCTGTGACTGTGCTGTGCTGCAGGTGGACTCGAGTGCTGGGAGGTGGATTCCGTGACTGTGCTGTGCTGCAGGTGGACTCCGCGACTGTGCTGTGCTGCAGGTGGACTCCATGACTGTGCTGTGCTGCAGGTGGACTCCATGACTGTGCTGTGCTGCAGGTGGACTCCGTGACTGTGCTGTGCTGCAGGTGGACTCCATGACTGTGCTGTGCGGCAGGTGGACTCCATGACTGTGCTGTGCGGCAGGTGGACTCCATGACTGTGCTGTGCTGCAGGTGGACTCCGTGACTGTGCTGTGCGGCAGGTGGACTCCATGACTGTGCTGTGCGGCAGGTGGACTCCATGACTGTGCTGTGTGGCAGGTGGACTGAGTGACTGTGCTGTGCTGCAGGTGGACTCCGTGACTGTGCTGTGCTGCAGGTGGACTCCGTGACTGTGCTGTGCTGCAGGTGGACTCCGTGACTGTGCTGTGCTGCAGGTGGACTCCATGACTGTGCTGTGCTGCAGGTGGACTCCGTGACTGTGCTGTGCGGCAGGTGGACTCCGTGACTGTGCTGTGTGGCAGGTGGACTCCGTGACTGTGCTGTGGGCAGGTGGACTCCATGACTGTGCTGTGCTGCAGGTGGACTCCATGACAGTGCTGTGCTGCAGGTGGACTCCATGACTGTACTGTGCTGCAGGTGGACTCCGTGACTGTGCTGTGCTGCAGGTGGACTCCATGACTGTGCTGTGCTGCAGGTGGACTCCGTGACTGTGCTGTGTGGCAGGTGGACTCCGTGACTGTGCTGTGCTGCAGGTGGACTCCGTGACTGTGCTGTGCTGCAGGTGGACTCCATGACTGTGCTGTGCTGCAGGTGGACTCCATGACTGTGCTGTGCTGGCAGGTGGACTCCATGACTGTGCTGTGCTGCAGGTGGACTCCATGACTGTGCTGTGCTGCAGGTGGACTCCGTGACTGTGCTGTGTGGCAGGTGGACTCCGTGACTGTGCTGTGCTGCAGGTGGACTCCATGACTGTGCTGTGCTGCAGGTGGACTCCATGACTGTGCTGTGCTGCAGGTGGACTCCATGACTGTGCTGTGCTGCAGGTGGACTCCATGACTGTGCTGTGCTGCAGGTGGACTCTGTGACTGTGCTGTGCTGCAGGTGGACTCCGTGACTGTGCTGTGCGGCAGGTGGACTCCATGAGAGTGCTGTGCTGCAGGTGGACTCCATGACTGTGCTGTGCTGCAGGTGGACTCCGTGACTGTGCTGTGCGGCAGGTGGACTCCATGACTGTGCTGTGCTGCAGGTGGACTCCATGACTGTGCTGTGCTGCAGGTGGACTCCGTGACTGTGCTGTGCTGCAGGTGGACTCCGTGACTGTGCTGTGCTGCAGGTGGACTCCGTGACTGTGCTGTGCTGCAGGTGGACTCCATGACTGTGCTGTGCTGCAGGTGGACTCCATGACTGTGCTGTGCTGCAGGTGGACTCCGTGACTGTGCTGTGCGGCAGGTGGACTCCGTGACTGTGCTGTGTGGCAGGTGGACTCTGTGACTGTGCTGTGCTGCAGGTGGACTCCATGACTGTGCTGTGCTGCAGGTTGACTCCATGACAGTGCTGTGCTGCAGGTGGACTCCATGACTGTGCTGTGCTGCAGGTGGACTCCGTGACTGTGCTGTGCTGCAGGTGGACTCCATGACTGTGCTGTGCTGCAGGTGGACTCCATGACTGTGCTGTGTGGCAGGTGGACTCCGTGACTGTGCTGTGCTGCAGGTGGACTCCGTGACTGTGCTGTGCTGCAGGTGGACTCCATGACTGTGCTGTGCTGCAGGTGGACTCCATGACTGTGCTGTGCTGCAGGTGGACTCCGTGACTGTGCTGTGCTGCAGGTGGACTCCGTGACTGTGCTGTGCTGCAGGTGGACTCCATGACTGTGCTGTGCTGCAGGTGGACTCCATGACTGTGCTGTGCTGCAGGTGGACTCCATGACTGTGCTGTGCTGCAGGTGGACTCCATGACTGTGCTGTGCTGCAGGTGGACTCCGTGACTGTGCTGTGTGGCAGGTGGACTCCATGACTGTGCTGTGCTGCAGGTGGACTCCATGACTGTGCTGTGCTGCAGGTGGACTCCGTGACTGTGCTGTGCTGCAGGTGGACTCCATGACTGTGCTGTGCGGCAGGTGGACTCCAGAGAGTGCTGTGCTGCAGGTGGACTCCATGACTGTGCTGTGCTGCAGGTGGACTCCATGACTGTGCTGTGCTGCAGGTGGACTCCATGACTGTGCTGTGCTGCAGGTGGACTCCGTGACTGTGCTGTGCTGCAGGTGGACTCCATGACTGTGCTGTGCTGCAGGTGGACTCCATGACTGTGCTGTGCTGCAGGTGGACTCCGTGACTGTGCTGTGCTGCAGGTGGACTCCGTGACTGTGCTGTGCTGCAGGTGGACTCCATGACTGTGCTGTGCTGCAGGTGGACTCCATGACTGTGCTGTGCTGCAGGTGGACTCCGTGACTGTGCTGTGCTGCAGGTGGACTCCGTGACTGTGCTGTGCTGCAGGTGGACTCCATGACTGTGCTGTGTGGCAGGTGGACTCCATGACTGTGCTGTGCTGCAGGTGGACTCCGTGACTGTGCTGTGCTGCAGGTGGACTCCATGACTGTGCTGTGCTGCAGGTGGACTCCATGACTGTGCTGTGCTGCAGGTGGACTCTGTGACTGTGCTGTGCTGCAGGTGGACTCCATGACTGTGCTGTGCGGCAGGTGGACTCCATGACTGTGCTGTGCTGCAGGTGGACTCCATGACTGTGCTGTGCTGCAGGTGGACTCCATGACTGTGCTGTGCTGCAGGTGGACTCCAGAGAGTGCTGTGCTGCAGGTGGACTCCATGACTGTGCTGTGCTGCAGGTGGACTCCGTGACTGTGCTGTGCGGCAGGTGGACTCCGTGACTGTGCTGTGCTGCAGGTGGACTCCGTGACTGTGCTGTGCTGCAGGTGGACTCCATGACTGTGCTGTGCTGCAGGTGGACTCCATGACTGTGCTGTGCTGCAGGTGGACTCCGTGACTGTGCTGTGCTGCAGGTGGACTCCATGACTGTGCTGTGCGGCAGGTGGACTCCTAGAGAGTGCTGTGCTGCAGGTGGACTCCGTGACTGTGCTGTGCGGCAGGTGGACTCCGTGACTGTGCTGTGTGGCAGGTGGACTCCGTGACTGTGCTGTGCTGCAGGTGGACTCCATGACTGTGCTGTGCTGCAGGTGGACTCCATGACTGTGCTGTGCTGCAGGTGGACTCCGTGACTGTGCTGTGTGGCAGGTGGACTCCATGACTGTGCTGTGCTGCAGGTGGACTCCATGACTGTGCTGTGCTGCAGGTGGACTCTGCGACTGTGCTGTGCGGCAGGTGGACTCCATGACTGTGCTGTGCTGCAGGTGGACTCCATGACTGTGCTGTGCTGCAGGTGGACTCCGTGACTGTGCTGTGCTGCAGGTGGACTTCAGAGAGTGCTGTGCTGCAGGTGGACTCCATGACTGTGCTGTGCTGCAGGTGGACTCCATGACTGTGCTGTGCGGCAGGTGGACTCCATGAGAGTGCTGTGCTGCAGGTGGACTCCATGACTGTGCTGTGCGGTAGGTGGACCCTAGAGAGTTCTGTGCTGCAGGTGGACTCCATGACTGTGCTGTGCTGCAGGTGGACTCCGTGACTGTGCTGTGCGGTAGGTGGACTCCGTGACTATACTGTGCTGCAGGTGAACTCCGTGACGAGATCCAGACAGAGAGGCTTGCCTGACTGACACCCTGCTTGAGCGTTTGCCGGCAGGTCTGGTGTCGTTGCTGCTTGCTGTCGTTGCTGCTTGCTGCGTTTCCTGCTGCGAAGACAAGAAGAAGGAGTAGAAGACTTTTTCAAGACCTGCTCCCGGCTCGAGTCTTCGCTGCGACCAGTCTGTCCCACCGACCGCTGTTTTTACAGCTGGTCGGTGCGGTACTTTGACTCCAGCCGGCCTCACCAGCCGCTGTTTTTACAGCTGGTTGGTGTGGTGCTGTTGGACGTCAGCTGGTCTTTTCGGTAATTACCCTATCGGTCCAGGTGGTCTTGGTTTCTTGGATTCCGGCCACCTGGTACCTCTTCTTCTCAGTCCCATACCCCTACTCTTTCTCTTCTATCTCTTTTACTCTTCGGCCGGAAACCCGAGTGGTGGGACGCTTGCGTCCCGGGGTGAGCACGCTTGTTGGACCTCGTCAGTCCTTGGGCGTGTGGCTTTGGCTGGACCTATCGGTCCTCCATTGCTAAAATCCCTAATACGTAAGGCCATCTCACTTTCACCCCCGCTTAATAGAAGCGGGGCCCCTCTCAAACCCTCCACCCGGGCTGCGTCTGTGCAAGGGTACCACGGTACCTGCCCCTAGGGACTCACAAGCATAGGCCCCAGTCAGGCTCCTTTTTAGAGGCTGAGTCAGCCACCTAGGCCCCTGTTAGGTCCTGAAGAGGCACCTGCCTCCCCTCCGACTTAAACCCCCTCTTAGTGGCTGAGTCAGCCTTTTGCTCACACTTTTCTAAGGCTAGGTGCTTTCTCTAAGCACTCCCCAGTTAGGATAATACTCCATCACCCAACCCTAGCTAGGTTAATACTCCCATTAGCTTTGCTAGTAAAACTAGGACCACTTTCTTCAATTCAACTTCTCTAGCCATTTCTACCCAAAAGGTGTTAGCAAAGCTAATACCAAGTCTCTCATTGAAACTTATACGTACCATGGCTTCCACCTCTCTCTTCCGTCCCTCCAGCCCCCGTTTAAACAAAGCCAACCTGCCAAGCGGAGCTTGGCTGGTTGGCACCTACCTTTCGGCGCACCAAAACTTGGCAAAAGAGTCTACCTTTAATTTGGATAAGGCCATCAGCCAAAAAGTCAAAGGTAGTTTTGAGATTATTAAGCACCAAAAAGATATCCTCATCAAAACCTCTAATCAGGAATCTACCCGAGCCCTGCTGGCCACAAAAACTTTTGGGTCGAAACCTGTCATATTTTCTGTTCACCACTCCCTTAACTTCTACCGGGGCATCATCAATGCCCCGGAAGTGTCCCATCTCTCTGATGTGGACCTTGAGCACATGTTTGACTTTAAAGGTCAAAATGTGCTAGCCCTTGAAAAGTTGAACCCCAACAAAAATTCTGCCCAAAAAGACCCACGTCTACGAGACCACCGTTTTATTGTCACCTTCGACACAAAGTGTCGGGATGACTGCGGCCAAATTAAACTGGGCGACTGTGTCTACCCAGTTAGGCCGTACTACCCCCTCCCTATTCGTTGCCAAACTTGTCAAAGGTACGGGCACGTAGAATCAAACTGTAAAAACCCCACCCCACGATGCGGCAAGTGCAGTGCTAAGCACCGCACTAAAGATTGCACCTCAAAAAGCCTCAAGTGCGCTGCCTGTGGCGGCGCTCATGGGGCAGATAATCCCAAGTGCCCGACCTGGCTCCGAGAAAAAGAAGTTAACGTTTTGGCTGAGGAAAAAAAGCTCCCGTTTGACCTGGCCCGCAAAGAAGTGCTGCAAAAAGAAAAGAGCCGCACAGTCCCAAAAAGCTGTGGTAGCAAGGCTACCACAGCAGCCCCCAGCACAGCCGGCCAGGAACACCCCATTTCCAAACATCCTCAGCCACCCAAAAACACAAGCCGCCACATCCGCCCCCTAATGGAGCCCCTTTTCTTGGCGCCCATCAGGCCGTCCGTCCCCCTCCCCCCACCACGTGGCGCAATCACTTTTTGGCGTAGGTGGACGCCCGCTGCGGGCTGGGAGGATCTCCCGACCCGCACTAGTTCTCCGCCAGGTCTTCCGACCGAAAATCCTCCCGCCCCTCAGGCACCTAAAATCACCAGGAAGACCTGGACACCAGCAGCAGGGTGGCAAAGCCACTCTGCACGAGTGACTGAAAAGTCTGATTTTCCCTTGCTACCTGTCCCCAAGCACTCTAAATTCACCGGTGCTCCCCTTCCCAGGCGCCGCCAAAGGCAGGCTCCGAGAAGGCCTTTAACGAGTGGCAGCCTACCCCCTCAGGGTAAAACGGCTGCCACTCAAACCAAAATCCAAAAAGTAAACATTTCAACCCAAACTGAAACTGCTCCTCTCTCCTTGGAAAGAAGCGATGCTTCTTTCCAAACAGCACCAACCACCCGCACTTGCGGATCCCAAACCGACCTCATAGGTCATTATATGCAGTTTCAGTTCTCAAGTGACTTTGAAACGTCAGACGACAAAAGTCAGTCTGGCAACGAGCTGTCCGGGACAGAGACCGTCTCTGACACCAGCAGTGCTTCAGAGACGAGCTCTGCAAAAACTGTTATAAACTCTTCCAGAGCTCCCCTCCTGGAAACCCCCAGCCCCGGCTCCTCCAGCCCCGGCAGCTCACCCGTAGCAAGGAAAATTAGCTTTTCCAGACACTCCACCCCAGTTTCTCCTGCTAGCGATAGCAGCAGCAGCAGGTGCTCGTATAACCTTCGTAAGCGTAGATCCCCTAATCACAAACGTTAAAAACCACCATGGGTTCAATTCTACAATGGAATACAAATGGCCTTATCGGGAAATTCCCGCTTTTTTCGTCAATATTTGCTGAGAAAAAACCGGCACTAGCAGCATTACAAGAGACCCACTTTTCTGATAAAGATAACGATAAATACAAAATCTCGGGTTACTCTTGGTATCGCCATAACGTAAACGCTGCTGTCCGTAAGGGAGGCACAGCCATCCTAATAGAAAATAGCATCCCACACAGTCACGTGCCTTTGGTAACATCACTAGACTGTGTAGCTATTAGTTTGAAAATACAACACGTCCAATTGACGGTTGTCTCAATATACATATCCCCTTGCGACCCTGATCCAACGGATCGGGAACTCGCACAACTATTTAATCAAATTAACGGGCCTTTGTTATTACTTGGAGATTTGAATGGTCACCACCCATCCTGGGGCAGCGCCACGCCAAACCGTAGAGGTGAAATTATATATGACGCAATAGGTTTTCAAAATTTAGTTATCCTAAATAACGGCGCACCAACCCGCCAAGCAACGCAAAGCGGACATTTAGACTCAGCCATTGATATTTCGTGCTGCACGCCTAGAATTGCGTCACTGTTTACCTGGGATGTCGAAGACAACCCAGGCATGAGCGATCACCTCCCAATCAAAATCAATGTCCCCCAAGGAGCACTCGACCGCGTTGATCTGTTTACCCCTTCCTGGAGTCTAAAACGAGCGGACTGGACAAAATTTGAGGCAGAGGTCGACCTCACACTGGTCACCGAAGGTGACCCACACTCGGCAGACATTGAGTTAATACTAAGAGCCATAAGCTCAGCAGCACAAGTAGCAATACCAAAAACCAAAGGACCCCGAAAGAAAAACGGAGCCCCATGGTGGAACGCAGAGACGGCACACGCCAAAGCTCAAATGATTAGAGCCCGCAAGGCATATGAGAGGAGGGCACACAGCCCTACTCGATCCGCACTTCGGGCAGCAAAAGAACACTTTCGAAACACGTGCAAGCGGGTTCAAAAGGACAGTTTCAACTCCTTTTGCCTCCAAATTCAACCGCTTCACTCCCACCACCCAAGTTTGGAAAACCATTAGAGCTTTCTCTGCGAGGCGACCACCCCGTGGACCTTTCCCTCAGCTAGAAATAGCTGGCCAACCCATCACCGAACCTAAGGAAGTCATGGATAAATTCGCTGATCATTACGCCAGTGTCGCAGCTAATAACTCATACAGCCAGCGCTCCAAAGACCAGGCAGAATGGTGCAAAAAGCACACATTCATCAATTATGGTAATCAAGAGTATTATAATGTACCATTTACAATGACCGAGCTAAATTACGCCATTAGCAAGTGTGGAAACACTGCAGTGGGCCCTGACGAAATTCACTACTCTTTCTTCAGGCACCTCAGCCAAACAGCACTAAAGTACCTGCTTTCGGCCATTAACAACATGTTTCTTAGCGACTCTTTCCCCACATCGTGGCGAGAGAGTATTATCATCCCCCTTCCAAAACCTGGCAAAGAAAAAACAGACCCAAAAGGTTATCGCCCAATTTCGCTTACTAGCTGTGCTAGCAAGCTTGTCGAGCGCATGGTAAACGTTAGACTTCACGAGATCCTCGAAAAGAAGCTTGATGCTATGCAATCAGGCTTCCGGCGCGGGCGAGCCACCACTGACAATTTGGTGAAACTAGTCAGTGACATCCAAAATGGCTTTTACAAAAAGCAAGTAACAATAGCTGCATTCTTAGACATTAAATCGGCGTTCGATCGCGTACAAAAAGACGCCCTGTTGTTTAAATTAAGCAAACTAGGAATTCGCGGCCACCTTGCAAAATTCATCGAAAACTTCCTCAAGGACCGAAAATTTAAAGTCCGTTGTGGCACCACATTCTCCTACCTGGCAACCCAGGACCAAGGCACACCCCAGGGTAGCGTTCTGTCCCCCACCCTCTTTTTAGTAATGATCAATGATCTCTTCGCCAAAAAGCTACCGCCTGGAATAAATTACTCCCTCTTTGCGGACGATGTCGCCATTTGGAAAGCCACTGCAATCGATACCAGGCGGTATAACGAACCAGAATTCCAACACGCAACTACACAGTTGCAGGACAGCTTAAACGACATCGATAATTGGTGTAGCTTAATGGGTCTATCACTCTCGGCGGAAAAATCATCAGTCGTTGTCTTTGCCAGAGCGCATTCCAGACACGACCCTCCACGGCTCCAAATCTCGGGTAAACCTATTGAATGCACCAATAGCTTCAAATTCTTGGGCGTCACCCTAGATTCCCGATTGAGTTTCAATGAGCACATCACCAAAGTCGTCTCTAGCTGTCAAAAGCGAGTCAACATTCTCCGCATGCTCGGCGGCACAGAGTATGGCGGGGATCGAAAGACCCTGCTTATGCTCTACAAGTCCCTGATTCGGTCCATTCTCGAATATAATTCGTTCGTTTTTGACTCGACGAACAAGACCAATAAATTAAAGCTAGAGCGAGTCCAAAACGCCAGTATCCGGGCAGCCACAGGCGCGCTCAGAGAATCCCCCATCACCAGCCTACTAACTGATAGCGGGCTGTGCCCACTACAGACAAGACGCGACGCCCAGCTTATTTCTTACTACATCAAGGTTCAATCCACCGAAAATCACCCGGCAAAACAATGTTTTGCCCATCCCAGACGAGCAAATAAAGCCACTCTACAGAAGTGGCCCCCATTTAAGCACAGAGTAGCGAAAACCCTGGAAAGCCTAAATCTTGCACTGCCAGCGACAATAGGCAAACCCCCACTCTCCCGCTTCTGGACTCGAAAAGAGCCCAAAGTGGAATTACTCTTCACTTCCCGTAAAACGGACTTCTCAGAGGAAGAAGTCTCCCAAAAATTCCTAGAGTTCCGATCTTGTAACGCGGAAAAGACCTTTATATTTACAGACGGCTCCAAAATAGGCGAAAAAGTAGGCCTCGGCATCTGGGGGCAAAACATTTGCCTTCAGAAAAGACTTCCGGACAACTGCTCCATCTTCACAGCCGAGGCTGTTGCCATCCTAAATGCATTAGCCATAATCAGAACCCAAAATATCAACTCAGCCGTCATCTGTTCAGACTCTAAATCTGTCCTGCAGGCCATCAGTAACGTAGTCAACCCCAGCCACCACGTTATAGCAGATATTCAGAAAGGTATCGATGATACCCCTGATGTCTCTTTTCTTTGGATCCCGGGCCACTGCAAAATTCAAGGAAATGAAAAGGCCGATGAGCAGGCAAAAAAGTCCCTAGAACTTAGAGAGATCGAACCCTTAAAGTGGTCTGGAGACGATAGCAAAGCTCTCCTCCAGGACACCATCCGGAAGCAAATTCAACATAACTGGACCACAAACCACAGCGCCCACCTATTTTATATCAAGCCTAGCATCGGCTACTGGCCCAGTTCCAACCAAAAGAGTCGCAGGCGCGAGGTTATTCTAACCAGACTCAGAAATGGACACACAAAATTAAATGCCTATTGGAACGCGGGTACCTGTGGTACCTGCGACGCAATGGAGAATCCCCATCACATTCTCATCGATTGTCCCCAGCACAATACCCATCGGCAACCCATGCTAGATTACTGCCGAATCCAAAACATCCCTGTAGACCTAAAAACTCTGCTCGGTAACGACCATCCTGAACTTCTCGAAAAAGTCTTTACATTTCTAAAGGACTCTGGGCTAGAGAAGTTTCTATAAATCACTCCTCCCAGTATATATGATGAGGGTGCATGGTGCACCCCCAAAGTAGGACTTGCCTATTTTCTAATCATAGCTGATCCACTGCGAAATTTAAGCAATAGTTTTGTAACCTTTAAATGGTTCATTGTAGGCTAAGGATAGGTTATGTTAGGCTAACTTTGAAATCAGGTTAGGTTAGATAGGTTAGATTTCTTCACCGCAGTGATACCTTTCACTGCGGGTCTATACTAACCACACCTATACTCTTACTAACAATCTAACTATCCTCTCACACTTCTTTCTCTGCGCGGCGGCTGCCCAGCCGAAGAGGGGAGCTGCAACTTCACCTCCGGGTTGCAGGGTAAATCGCGGCACCCTGGCCAGGTGTTTAGCGCACTTTCTAAAATACAAAATTATTGAGTTAACGGAGGCTTTCGAGTAACGTATACAAGCGGACATCAATAGCTGACACACAAAATTCTAAATTCTAAATTCCAAATTCTAAATTCCAAATTCTAAATTCCAAATTCTAAATTTCAAATTCTAAATTTCAAACTCTAAATTTAAGGTCTTCAGCCACAGAAATAACCTTCGCACTCTGCGGGACTAAACTTATTAAAAGACCTCCCTTGGCATGGCTATGCCATTGCCACGACCGTCCATTTGCAAGCTAAAATATCTTGCAACCCATTACTTGAAATAACTCCCATTGCTTTAACAGACTAACGTAGCTTACCCTCACACAAAATTCTAAAAATTCTCCCACACACTCCTTTAGAGGCGGGCAAAGGTGCTATGCACAGAACGCCTAATAAAAAGCCATTGCTTGCTTGCTTGCTGTGACTCCGTGACTGTGATGTGCTGCAGGTGGACTCCATGACTGTGCTTTGCTGCAGGTGGACTCCATGACTGTGCTGTGCGGCAGGTGGACTCCGTGACTGTGCTGTGCTGCAGGTTGACTCCGTGACTGTTCTGTGCGGCAGGTGGACTCAGTGACTGTGCTGTGTGGCAGGTGGACTTCGTGACTGTGCTGTGCGGCAGGTGGACTCCATGACTGTGCTGTGCTGCAGGTGGACTCCATGACTGTGCTGTGCTGCAGGTGGACTCCAAAGACGTGCTGTGCTGCAGGTGGACTCCATGACTGTGCTGTGCTGCAGGTGTACTCCATAACAGTGCTGTGCTGCAGGTGGACTCCATGACTATACTGTGCTGCAGATGGACTCCATGACTGTGCTGTGCTGCAGGTGGACTCCATGACAGTGCTGTGCTGCAGGTGGACTCCATGACAGTGCTGTGCTGCAGGTGGACTCCGTGACTGTGCTGTGCGGTAGGTGGACCCTAGAGAGTTCTGTGCTGCAGGTGGACTCTGTGACTGTGCTGTGCTGCAGGTGGACTCTGCGACTGTGCTGTGCGGCAGGTGGACTCCATGACTGTGCTGTGCTGCAGGTGGACTCCATGACTGTGCTGTGTTGCAGGTGGACTCCGTGACTGTGCTGTGCTGGAGGTGAACTACATGACTGCTGTGCGGTAGGTGGACCCTAGAGAGTTCTGTGCTGCAGGTGGACTCCATGACTGTGCTGTGCGGCAGGTGGACTCCGTGACTGTGCTGTGCGGCAGGTGGACTCAGTGACTGTGCTGTGTGGCAGGTGGACTCCGTGACTGTGCTGTGCGGCAGGTGGACTCAGTGACTGTGCTGTGCGGCAGGTGGACTCCAGAGAGTGCTGTGCTGCAGATGGACTACATGACTGTGCTGTGCTGCAGGTGGACTCCGTGACTGTGCTCTGCGGCAGGTGGACTCCGTGACTGTACTGTGCTGCAGGTGGACTCCGTAACTGTGCTGTGCAGCAGGTGGACTCCGTGATTGTGCTGTGTGGCAGGTGGACTCCGTGACTGTGCTGTGTGGCAGGTGGACTTTATGACTGTGCTGTGCTGCAGGTGGACTCCGTGACTGTGCTGTGCTGCAGGTGGACTCCATGACTGTGCTGTGCTGCAGGTGGACTCCATGACTGTGCTGTGCTGCAGGTGGACTCTGTGACTGTGCTGTGCTGCAGGTGGACTCCACGACTGTGCTATGCGGGAGGTGGGCTCCAGAGAGTGCTGTGCTGCAGGTGGACTCCATGACTGTGCTGTGCTGGAGGTTGAATCCATGACTGTGCTGTGTGGCAGGTGGACCCTAGAGAGTTCTGTGCTGCAGGTGGACTCCATGACTGTGCTGTGATTGATTGATTATTGGGTTTTAGGGGCGCGCCAACCTGCGAGGTCATATAGCGCCCATAACACTTCTCTGCAGTCAAAGCTTATAAATTTGTCTGTCTTTAGGGGAAAGTAAAGTCTCGTCTACAGTGAACTAATATTTACATTAAAGAGTGACTCTTTCACATCGTAGTTATGATTCTCACTGCACAGATGCATGGTCACAGATTCAAACAGGTTTACCGCGCCGGCAGGCGCCCGGCGCGGGGCGCCGGGGCATCACTTCCGGCGCCCACCCCGCGCCAACGGACCCAGGGGCCCGGGGGCGCGGGGGCAGCCTAGACGCCGGACCCAAGCCCGACGTCTAACGGAGGCCCTCCCCGTCGCTCCGAGACTTGAAAGGCCCCGGAGCGAAAGGGAGGACCCGCCAAATCGGCGCCAGGCGCCTATCAGCGCGGTTGACTACCACAACACACGCTTTTAACCAGGATCAAATATTATCGTAAAGTCAATGTCTCTAAGATAGGACAGCACCCGTTCAACCATACTGGAGTCACGGCCGATCAATTCTAAAAGTGTGGACTCCTGCCGGTGCACGCCAAAATGCAAAGATCTGCGTCTAGCATATTCCGGGCATGAGACCAGCACGTGTCGGACCGACAGGGGCGCCGCACATCCCTGACATTGTGGTCGAGGTTCGCCGCATAACAGATATCGATGAGTGGCCAGCGTGTGGCCAGTCCGCAATCGACACAACGCCACCTCCTCACGGCGGTTAGGCCGCAGCGAGGATGGCCACTCACCGATCTCAGGTTTGATAACTTTCAACTTGTTATTTATTATATTATTCCATTGTTCTTGCCATACACTGCGAAGGTGGGTACATATATATGGGTACAAATCTCTAGCGGGGATTCGTTGCGCACGCCTGCAGGGCCTACGGGAAGCACGTCGGGCCGCTGCGTCTGCCACTTCATTCAATTGTATTCCAACATGACTTGGGATCCAGCAGAGTGTTACATACTTTCCCAGTCTGGCAAGGCGAGTTAAGCGCAGGACAATGTTTAAAACAAGTCCATCACTTGGGTTGAAACCACTCACAGCTTGAATGCTGCTAAGGCTATCGGTGAAAATAACGTATTTCGTGGCATCACTAACTTCGATAAAGCATAGAGCCTTATCCAAGGCGGTGAGTTCAGAGGTGAAAACCGATGCAAAAGATGAAAGTGAGAAATTTCTTGTTACTGTATCCGTAACAAAAGCGCATCCCACTCCAACATCAGTTTTTGATCCGTCAGTGTAGAACGACACATGATCTGCATACTGTGCAATGTGTTCGAGCGCCAATTGTTTAAATTCAGTAGGGATAGTATCGGATTTGGTTTTCCCTGCGAGAGTCATGTCGGTTTTTGGGCAGATAAGTTCCCAAGGAGGGATGTCTGAAAGCTCGCTATGAGTCACAACACTCGGCTGGATACCACTTTCGGCCGAGAAACGTTGGACGCGTACGCCCAGTGGGATTCCTCTTTGCACGTTCACAAACAGCCGTAGCATGTTCCGCGAAAAAACTGCGTTATATGTTGGGTGTGACGGAGACTGAGCCAGCTTACAGGCGTAACGCTGCCCGAGCAGGCGCCGTCGCAATGCGAGAGGTGGTTCATTTGCTTCCACCAACAAGCTGGAGCACGGTGTTGTCCTAAACGCACCTGTGGCCACTCGGAGTGCACTATGGTGAATCGTATCTAAACAGCGTTTAGCTGATTCCGACGCAGAATCGTATACAAAACAGGCGTAATCCATCTTGGAACGAACAAGAGACCGATAGAGAATGAGAAGTGTCTTCCTGTCCGCTCCGTACGATAGACGAGATGCACATTTCAAGGCATTCAATGATTTAAAACACTTGTCACGTATATTCCTAATGTGTGCGTTGTATGTCAGCCGTTTATCAAACGTTACTCCGAGAAACTTTGCTGTCGGTTGGAAAGTGATAGTTTTACCGCGCAACGATACCATAGGTTCCGGACAGGTCCTGCGCCTGCGACAGAAATGAACACCAGCGGTTTTTTCGGTCGAAAAATATAATCCATTTTTACTACTCCAGCGTTCCAGATGGTTCACGGCCAGCTGGAGCTGACGGGAAAGTGCCGGCGTTGTTGAAGCCTTTGCCCATACTGCGATGTCGTCCACGAAAATGGATGCCTGAATGGAAGGTGGGAGTGAATGTGTGACGTCATTTATGGCCAGAGCGAAGAGGCAGATACTAGAGACGCTCCCCTGCGGAATGCCTTCTTCTTGATAAAAGGTGTTTGAGTATGTACCACCTACTCTGACACGGAACGTCCTATCAGTCAAAAAATTTTTCATAAAGAACCCCATCTGACCTCTGATACCACACTTATGCAACTTTAAAAGGATACCATGTCGCCACGCTGTATCATAAGCGGCAATGGCGTCAAAGAAGACGGCTCCCAGCTGACGCCTCTCTTTAAATGCAATTCGCACTGAGGTGTCAAGTGATACCAAGTGGTCCACCGTACTGCGGCCTCTACGAAACCCACACTGGTTGTTATTGATGATGCCCCGGCTTTCCAAATACCAAACGAGTCTTACATTCACCAATTTTTCGAACAACTTGCACATGCACGAGGTAAGCGAGATCGGCCTAAAGTGCAAAGGGTCCAATCCAGATTTACCAGGTTTAAGGATTGGTATCACTATAGCCTCCCGCCACGCCGGTATAAATTCGCCGGACTCCCACATCATATTGAATGAGGCCAGCAGTACCCTGAGTGCGCTCTGCGATAGTGCTTTAAACATATCATTGTGAATTAAATCCGGGCCCTCGGCCACAGGGTGGAGCCCACGAATGGCTGCCGCTAGCTCATGCAAGGTAAAGGGCTTATTGTATGACAGTGTGCTGGTGGTTCCAAAATGTATACTTTTCTGTTCAGCTAGGGTTTTATATCGCATAAATGAGACATCCTCCCTAACTGAACTACAGCGCTGTGCAATCGCATTTCCTATACAGTCGGCTACTTCTGTTGGATTGAATATATTCCTACCACCAATCTGCAGAGTTGGTAGTGGTGTGGAGACCGACCTACCTTCGATACGGCGGATTTGACCAAACACTTGAGACAATGGCGTAAATCGATTCAGTTTACCTACGTATTCTCTCCAACATTTTCTCTTAGCTTGTTTTATTGTGCGCCTGCAGGCGGCTCGAGATTTCCGATACATATTTAAGTTTTGCTGAGTGGAATTTCGTTTAAACTGTCTGTAAGCGCGCCGCCGCTCTCGGACAGCGTCACGGCATTCCATGCTCCACCACGGTACCGGTGGTCGCCGAGGGTTTTTTGATGTTCGCGGTATAGAAGCATAAGCAGCGTCTCGGAGGATAGCTGTAAATTGGTCGACTGTGAACGGTGTTTGGGTTGAAAAGGTTTCCAAATAGTCATCCACGAGGGAGCTAAATAAGGACATATCAGCATTTTTCATCTTCCAACGTTGCGGTCTCGTGCCTAAAACAGATGTGTTGTCACAAGTCACTAAAACAGGGAAATGGTCACTTCCCATGGGGTCACTGCACACAGCCCAGCTAAACAGAGCAGATAGCTCTGCGCTGCAAAGGCTAAGATCCAATGCCGATTCCCGACCGGATGGAATAGTAAGATGTGTTGGTGCTCCGGTGTTTAAAATACAAAGGCTCACACCCTGGATAAAATGATCGAGGTGCCGACCCCGAGAGTTAATATCTTCACACCCCCAAGCGGTGTGGTGAGCATTAAAGTCTCCCAAGAGAAGGATGGGCGGTGGTAGCTCAGATATAAGCAAATTTAGTTCACGAGTGGGCATGTCTACCCCAGGGGGTAGGTATATAGAGCAGAGCGAAATCTGCCTTCGAGCGATATATATACGTGCTGCCACGGCTTGCAGCCGTGTTTGGAGTGATATTTGCTTTGCTGGTATATAATTATTGATTGCGAGAAGAACACCACCGTGGGCGACTGGGTTACGTTCTAAATCCTTTCGAAATATTGAAAAACCTGTAAGGGAGAAAGGGAACTCAGCTGAGAGTTTAGTTTCTTGCAGGCATATAGCTGCCAGTCCCCTGGATCTTATAAAAGCCTGGAGATCCCCGGCGCTAGTGCGAATTCCACGACAGTTCCACTGCAGAAACGTGTTAATGATGGGGGTGGAAGTTAGGGTGAGCGCCTACCAGAGCAGCTACTTGCTATTTCCAGTATGGGCCTCCTTGCCCATAGGTTTTCTTTGGGGGCGCAGAGGGCACCCCACTTTGCCTGGGTCGAGACGATGCCCCAGGCCTAGATGTCCCTATTGATGCTGCTCGGGCTTTAGAAGGTTGTGGCTGGCCTGGAGGAGTCCCGGATGCCACACGTTTGGTGGGAGATCTTCCCCTAGTGCTATCCTCCCTCCGTGACCCCTCAAACTGCTTCCTGACAGCCGCAACCGACGTCGGCGGCGGTGGGGGTGGCGGAGGTGGCTGATTATCGGACAGAGGAGAAAAGGCAGGAGTAGAGGGCTGACCGTCAACAGAGATTTCAACGGGGGGCTGGACTGGGGACGGCAGTTGACGTCGCTTCCCACCCCTGCCCACCGTTGTCCAGCCCTCAGTCGCAGGAGGGGGGTCAGGCTCCGGTGTCGCCAAGGGCACCCTTTGCCTCGGAGTGGCGGGAGTCTCAGACGGGGTGTTGGGGGCAGGAGTGGTCCCCTGCTCTCCGCCCCCACCCCCAGCCGGGGCCACGGGCGGCGGGGAGGGGCGGGAGGGATGGGTGGAGGAGGTGCCGCCTCCGGCTGTGATGTCGGGGCGGCGGGCTGGCCAGAAATGACCAGCCCCATCCTCCCTGCCAGGCGGATAAAGTCCGCCAGGGTCAGGGAACGGATGACCTCCTCCGGGGTCATCCGCGGTGTCGGCGTCCTTGAAGACGCCGCTACGGTGGGTGCTGTACTACGTACTGCCTCTGCATAAGAACTCCGAGGGTGGGAGGCCTCGTAGGTATCCTTTGCAGCTCTGAATGGGATGCGCTTTGTAACCATAATGGAAAGTATTTCTTTTTCTGTCTTCATACGTGGACAATTTTTGTCGCCTGCTGAATGGGGTCCCTCACAGTTTATGCAAAACAGTTCTCGTGCATCGCATTCCCTTCCATCGTGCTCGCTTGTTCCGCATCGTTCACACACTTTCTTTCCTTTGCAGAATTTGGCTGTGTGTCCGTAGCGCTGGCAGGAGAAGCATCGCATTGGGTTGGGGACATAGGGTCTAACTCGGACTTTAACATAACCTACATTCACATCTGTTGGTAGGTCCACACTATCGAACGTCAATATCAAAGTATCTGTCTCCTCAAGGATCCCTCCTACTTTTCGTCGTACTCTCCTCGCTTCCACTACCCCGCTTTCCGTGAGTCCATCTACTATCTCCTCTTCAGAAACTCCTTTCAGATCAAAACATGTAATGACACCCTTTGAAAAGTTCTTAGTCTTGTGTGGTACGATAGTGACATACACAGCTACTACTTTCCTCTGGTCAGCCTCTCGCTTTGTGTATCTGAGTTCGGTTATATCAAGTGCACGCTGTGCGTCTGCAGAACTACTGAGCTCCACCTCCAGGACACCGTCCCGAAGGCAGCTACATCGCATCACCTTACCCAGTCGGTCGCATGCCTCCTTGCGTTGGAACGGTGAAAGTGACGATAGGGTGGAGTCCACACCCCGAATCATCACAACTCGTGGATGGGAGGGCTTCGGAGTGACCCTTTGAGAGCCGGCAGTTTCGTTCTCACCACCCCGATGGGGGAGGGGAGGGGAAGGGTTTGCGGTGTTGAGTGTATCCATGAGAAAGTTATTAAATTCAGCCAGCCACGTGCGCCCCCCTTCCGACGAGGGTGCTACGAGGCGAGACGACGCACGGGCTGGCTATACGGGGGAAACGCCGCCGTTACAGAGGGGGAGAGAGACTCACCAAACCCCCCTGCCCCAACGACGGTCCCCCCTTGCACCTAGCCTAGACGACCCCGGGCGGGGCCTGACACCCCACCCTCCCCGGGTGAAGTTGGGACCTCACCCAAGGAGGGAGGGGCAGCCGAGCCCCACCAAAGGCCGACAGACTTTTACAATGCTGCTTCTCTTGTCGATGCCCTCAAGAGTTCCCCGCCCTTGCGGAAATCCAGACCAAAGTAGAGTGTTGCTAGAGGACGACGAACGAACACAGCGCCTCCCTCAGCTCAGCTACCAGGACTCCTTCATCCCGGGGTACGGGTCGGTGCGCAGCTCACCTTAAAAAGACAGGCGCCCTCGCACGGCCTCATCGGAGCAGGCGACTACCACCTGCTCGTCACAACTGATTCCCGGCTGGTCCGAGAGAAGCGAGCCCCCGGCCCACAGGGCCGGCGATTAGAGGGATCCAATCGCCAGCCACACGAGCCGGAGGCCCACATACACCCAGACCATCCAGGAATCATAGGCACGTGCAAGGACGCCCATGATACTGGGATAATGTGGGTAACTGGGAAGTTATGAGTTGGGAAAGGAAGAGGGTCGGTCTGTGCTGTCCAGCCCAGACACGCGCCGCATGCGACCAAGGTGCCCACACTCAAGACGAGCAAGAGTGCACACACCCCCGCCACCCGCGGAGACACGCCGGGCCAGACAACGCAGACAGTGGGCAGGAGGGGTGTTTAGGAGTGGGCAGAAAGGATACGGGTGGAAAGGCATGGAGAGACAAGGAAATAAGGAAAGAAGAGGAAAAGGAACAAGGAGTTGGTGGGATTTGAATTTAGGAAGGCCAAGAAAGGATGAGGATGGCAGTTTCGATTTAGCCTCTCGCCCGAAGGCGGGAGGCGAAACCCATCCTGCCAACTGGGGTCGCGGGTGTCGTCACATCCCGTACCCAATTATCCATGTGCCGGACCAGTCAGCAGGTGCCAACTAGTCCAGCAGATGAAAATCGGTCCCCTGCGGGGACTGTGCTGTGCGGCAGGTGGACTCCGTGACTGTGCTGTGCGGCAGGTGGACTCAGTGACTGTGCTGTGTGGCAGGTGGACTCCGTGACTGTGCTGTGCGGCAGGTGGACTCAGTGACTGTGCTGTGCGGCAGGTGGACTCCAGAGAGTGCTGTGCTGCAGATGGACTACATGACTGTGCTGTGCTGCAGGTGGACTCCTAACTGTGCTGTGCGGCAGGTGGACTCCGTGACTGTGCTGTGCAGCAGCTGGACTCCATGACTGTGCTGTGATGCAGGTGGACTCCATGACTGTGCTGTGCTGCAGGTGGACTCCGTGACTGTGCTGTGCTGCAGGTGGACTCCAGAGACTGTGCTGTGCTGCAGGTTGACTCCGTGACTGTTCTGTGCGGCAGGTGGACTCAGTGACTGTGCTGTGTGGCAGGTGGACTTCATGACTGTGCTGTGCGGCAGGTGGACTCCATGACTGTGCTGTGCTGCAGGTGGACTCCATGACTGTGCTGTGCTGCAGGTGGACTCCAGAGAGTGCTGTGCTGCAGGTGGACTCCATGACTGTGCTGTGCTGCAGGTGGACTCCATGACTGTGCTGTGCTGCAGGTGGACTCCATGACTGTGCTGTGCTGCAGGTGGACTCCATGACTGTGCTGTGCTGCAGGTGGACTCCATGACTGTGCTGTGCTGCAGGTGGACTCCGTGACTGTGCTGTGCTGCAGGTGGACTCCGTGACTGTGCTGTGCTGCAGGTGGACTCTGTGACTGTGCTGTGCTGCAGGTGGACTCCTCGACTGTGCTGTGCTGCAGGTGGACTCCATGACTGTGCTGTGCTGCAGGTGGACTCCATGACTGTGCTGTGCTGCAGGTGGACTCCATGACTGTGCTGTGCTGCAGGTGAACTACATGACTGTGCTGTGCGGTAGGTGGACCCTAGAGAGTTCTGTGCTGCAGGTGAACTCCGTGACTGTGCTGTGCTGCAGGTGGACTCCATGACTGTGCTGTGCGGCAGGTGGACTCCATGACTGTGCTGTGTGGCAGGTGGACTCTGTGACTGTGCTGTGCTGCAGGTGGACTCCGTGACTGTGCTGTGCTGCAGGTGGACTCCGTGACTGTGCTGTGCTGCAGGTGGACTCCGTGACTGTGCTGTGCTGCAGGTGGACTCCATGACTGTGCTGTGCTGCAGGTGGACTCCGTGACTGTGCTGTGCGGCAGGTGGACTCCGTGACTGTGCTGTGTGGCAGGTGGACTCCATGACTGTGCTGTGCTGCAGGTGGACTCCATGACTGTGCTGTGCGGCAGGTGGACTCCGTGACTGTGCTGCAGGTGGACTCCATGACTGTGCTGTGCTGCAGGTGGACTCCATGACTGTGCTGTGCTGCAGGTGGACTCCATGACTATGCTGTGCTGCAGGTGGACTCCATGACTGTGCTGTGCTGCAGGTGGACTCCATGACTGTGCTGTGCTGCAGGTGGACTCCGTGACTGTGCTGTGTGGCAGGTGGACTCCGTGACTGTGCTGTGCTGCAGGTGGACTCCATGACTGTGCTGTGCTGCAGGTGGACTCCGTGACTGTGCTGTGCGGCAGGTGGACTCCGTGACTGTGCTGTGCTGCAGGTGGACTCCATGACTGTGCTGTGCTGCAGGTGGACTCCATGACTGTGCTGTGCTGCAGGTGGACTCCATGACTGTGCTGTGCTGCAGGTGGACTCCATGACTGTGCTGTGCTGCAGGTGGACTCCATGACTGTGCTGTGCGGTAGGTGGACCCTAGAGAGTTCTGTGCTGCAGGTGGACTCCGTGACTGTGCTGTGCTGCAGGTGGACTCCATGACTGTGCTGTGCGGCAGGTGGACTCCATGACTGTGCTGTGCTGCAGGTGGACTCCATGACTGTGCTGTGCTGCAGGTGGACTCCGTGACTGTGCTGTGCTGCAGGTGGACTCCATGACTGTGCTGTGCTGCAGGTGGACTCCGTGACTGTGCTGTGCTGGCAGGTGGACTCCGTGACTGTGCTGTGCTGCAGGTGGACTCCATGACTGTGCTGTGCTGCAGGTGGACTCCGTGACTGTGCTGTGCTGCAGGTGGACTCCATGACTGTGCTGTGCTGCAGGTGGACTCCATGACTGTGCTGTGCTGCAGGTGGACTCCATGACTGTGCTGTGCTGCAGGTGGACTCCATGACTGTGCTGTGCTGCAGGTGGACTCCATGACTGTGCTGTGCGGCAGGTGGACTCCATGACTGTGCTGTGCTGCAGGTGGACTCCATGACTGTGCTGTGCTGCAGGTGGACTCCGTGACTGTGCTGTGCTGGCAGGTGGACTCCATGACTGTGCTGTGCTGCAGGTGGACTCCATGACTGTGCTGTGCTGCAGGTGGACTCCGTGACTGTGCTGTGCTGCAGGTGGACTCCATGACTGTGCTGTGCTGCAGGTGGACTCCATGACTGTGCTGTGCTGCAGGTGGACTCCATGACTGTGCTGTGCTGCAGGTGGACTCCATGACTGTGCTGTGCTGCAGGTGGACTCCATGACTGTGCTGTGCTGCAGGTGGACTCCATGACTGTGCTGTGCTGCAGGTGGACTCCGTGACTGTGCTGTGCGGCAGGTGGACTCCGTGACTGTGCTGTGCGGCAGGTGGACTCAGTGACTGTGCTGTGTGGCAGGTGGACTCCGTGACTGTGCTGTGCTGCAGGTGGACTCCATGACTGTGCTGTGCTGCAGGTGGACTCCATGACTGTGCTGTGCTGCAGGTGGACTCCGTGACTGTGCTGTGCTGCAGGTGGACTCCATGACTGTGCTGTGCTGCAGGTGGACTCCGTGACTGTGCTGTGCTGCAGGTGGACTCCGTGACTGTGCTGTGTGGCAGGTGGACTCCGTGACTGTGCTGTGCTGCAGGTGGACTCCATGACTGTGCTGTGCTGCAGGTGGACTCCGTGACTGTGCTGTGCTGCAGGTGGACTCCATGACTGTGCTGTGCTGCAGGTGGACTCCATGACTGTGCTGTGCTGCAGGTGGACTCCGTGACTGTGCTGTGCTGCAGGTGGACTCCATGACTGTGCTGTGCTGCAGGTGGACTCCATGACTGTGCTGTGCTGCAGGTGGACTCCATGACTGTGCTGTGCTGCAGGTGGACTCCGTGACTGTGCTGTGCTGCAGGTGGACTCCGTGACTGTGCTGTGCTGCAGGTGGACTCCATGACTGTGCTGTGCTGCAGGTGGACTCCATGACTGTGCTGTGCTGCAGGTGGACTCCATGACTGTGCTGTGCTGCAGGTGGACTCCATGACTGTGCTGTGCTGCAGGTGGACTCCATGACTGTGCTGTGCTGCAGGTGGACTCCGTGACTGTGCTGTGTGGCAGGTGGACTCCGTGACTGTGCTGTGCTGCAGGTGGACTCCATGACTGTGCTGTGCTGCAGGTGGACTCCGTGACTGTGCTGTGCTGCAGGTGGACTCCATGACTGTGCTGTGCTGCAGGTGGACTCCATGACTGTGCTGTGCTGCAGGTGGACTCCATGACTGTGCTGTGCTGCAGGTGGACTCCGTGACTGTGCTGTGCGGCAGGTGGACTCCGTGACTGTGCTGTGCTGCAGGTGGACTCCATGACTGTGCTGTGCTGCAGGTGGACTCCGTGACTGTGCTGTGCTGCAGGTGGACTCCGTGACTGTGCTGTGCTGCAGGTGGACTCCATGACTGTGCTGTGCTGCAGGTGGACTCCATGACTGTGCTGTGCTGCAGGTGGACTCCATGACTGTGCTGTGCTGCAGGTGGACTCCATGACTGTGCTGTGCTGCAGGTGGACTCCATGACTGTGCTGTGCTGCAGGTGGACTCCATGACTGTGCTGTGCTGCAGGTGGACTCCATGACTGTGCTGTGCTGCAGGTGGACTCCGTGACTGTGCTGTGTGGCAGGTGGACTCCATGACTGTGCTGTGCTGCAGGTGGACTCCATGACTGTGCTGTGCTGCAGGTGGACTCCGTGACTGTGCTGTGCTGCAGGTGGACTCCATGACTGTGCTGTGCTGCAGGTGGACTCCATGACTGTGCTGTGCGGCAGGTGGACTCCATGACTGTGCTGTGCTGCAGGTGGACTCCATGACTGTGCTGTGCTGCAGGTGGACTCCATGACTGTGCTGTGCTGCAGGTGGACTCCGTGACTGTGCTGTGCTGCAGGTGGACTCCATGACTGTGCTGTGCTGCAGGTGGACTCCATGACTGTGCTGTGCGGCAGGTGGACTCAGTGACTGTGCTGTGTGGCAGGTGGACTCCATGACTGTGCTGTGCTGCAGGTGGACTCCGTGACTGTGCTGTGCTGCAGGTGGACTCCGTGACTGTGCTGTGCTGCAGGTGGACTCCGTGACTGTGCTGTGCTGCAGGTGGACTCCATGACTGTGCTGTGCTGCAGGTGGACTCCATGACTGTGCTGTGCTGCAGGTGGACTCCATGACTGTGCTGTGCTGCAGGTGGACTCCATGACTGTGCTGTGCTGCAGGTGGACTCCATGACTGTGCTGTGCTGCAGGTGGACTCCATGACTGTGCTGTGCTGCAGGTGGACTCCATGACTGTGCTGTGCTGCAGGTGGACTCCGTGACTGTGCTGTGCTGCAGGTGGACTCCGTGACTGTGCTGTGTGGCAGGTGGACTCCGTGACTGTGCTGTGCTGCAGGTGGACTCCGTGACTGTGCTGTGCTGCAGGTGGACTCCATGACTGTGCTGTGCTGCAGGTGGACTCCATGACTGTGCTGTGCTGCAGGTGGACTCCATGACTGTGCTGTGCTGCAGGTGGACTCCGTGACTGTGCTGTGCTGCAGGTGGACTCCGTGACTGTGCTGTGCTGCAGGTGGACTCCGTGACTGTGCTGTGCTGCAGGTGGACTCCATGACTGTGCTGTGCTGCAGGTGGACTCCATGACTGTGCTGTGCTGCAGGTGGACTCCATGACTGTGCTGTGCTGCAGGTGGACTCCATGACTGTGCTGTGCTGCAGGTGGACTCCATGACTGTGCTGTGCTGCAGGTGGACTCCATGACTGTGCTGTGCTGCAGGTGGACTCCAGAGATGTGCTGTGCTGCAGGTGGACTCCATGACTGTGCTGTGCTGCAGGTGGACTCCGTGACTGTGCTGTGCTGCAGGTGGACTCCGTGACTGTGCTGTGCTGCAGGTGGACTCCATGACTGTGCTGTGCTGCAGGTGGACTCCGTGACTGTGCTGTGCTGCAGGTGGACTCCATGACTGTGCTGTGCTGCAGGTGGACTCCATGACTGTGCTGTGCGGCAGGTGGACTCCAGGACTGTGCTGTGCTGCAGGTGGACTCCATGACTGTGCTGTGCTGCAGGTGGACTCCGTGACTGTGCTGTGCTGCAGGTGGACTCCGTGACTGTGCTGTGCTGCAGGTGGACTCCATGACTGTGCTGTGCTGCAGGTGGACTCCGTGACTGTGCTGTGCTGCAGGTGGACTCCGTGACTGTGCTGTGCTGCAGGTGGACTCCGTGACTGTGCTGTGCTGCAGGTGGACTCCATGACTGTGCTGTGCTGCAGGTGGACTCCGTGACTGTGCTGTGCTGCAGGTGGACTCCATGACTGTGCTGTGCTGCAGGTGGACTCCGTGACTGTGCTGTGCTGCAGGTGGACTCCGTGACTGTGCTGTGCTGCAGGTGGACTCCATGACTGTGCTGTGCTGCAGGTGGACTCCGTGACTGTGCTGTGCTGCAGGTGGACTCCGTGACTGTGCTGTGTGGCAGGTGGACTCCGTGACTGTGCTGTGCTGCAGGTGGACTCCGTGACTGTGCTGTGCTGCAGGTGGACTCCATGACTGTGCTGTGCTGCAGGTGGACTCCATGACTGTGCTGTGCTGCAGGTGGACTCCATGACTGTGCTGTGCTGCAGGTGGACTCCGTGACTGTGCTGTGCTGCAGGTGGACTCCGTGACTGTGCTGTGCTGCAGGTGGACTCCATGACTGTGCTGTGCTGCAGGTGGACTCCATGACTGTGCTGTGCGGCAGGTGGACTCCGTGACTGTGCTGTGCTGCAGGTGGACTCCGTGACTGTGCTGTGCTGCAGGTGGACTCCATGACTGTGCTGTGCTGCAGGTGGACTCCGTGACTGTGCTGTGCTGCAGGTGGACTCCGTGACTGTGCTGTGCGGCAGGTGGACTCAGTGACTGTGCTGTGTGGCAGGTGGACTCCGTGACTGTGCTGTGCTGCAGGTGGACTCCATGACTGTGCTGTGCTGCAGGTGGACTCCATGACTGTGCTGTGCTGCAGGTGGACTCCGTGACTGTGCTGTGCTGCAGGTGGACTCCATGACTGTGCTGTGCTGCAGGTGGACTCCGTGACTGTGCTGTGCTGCAGGTGGACTCCGTGACTGTGCTGTGCTGCAGGTGGACTCCATGACTGTGCTGTGCTGCAGGTGGACTCCATGACTGTGCTGTGCTGCAGGTGGACTCCATGACTGTGCTGTGCTGCAGGTGGACTCCATGACTGTGCTGTGTGGCAGGTGGACTCTGTGACTGTGCTGTGCTGCAGGTGGACTCCGTGACTGTGCTGTGCTGCAGGTGGACTCCGTGACTGTGCTGTGCTGCAGGTGGACTCCGTGACTGTGCTGTGCTGCAGGTGGACTCTGTGACTGTGCTGTGCTGCAGGTGGACTCCGTGACTGTGCTGTGCGGCAGGTGGACTCCATGACTGTGCTGTGCTGCAGGTGGACTCCGTGACTGTGCTGTGCTGCAGGTGGACTCCGTGACTGTGCTGTGTGGCAGGTGGACTCCGTGACTGTGCTGTGCGGCAGGTGGACTCCGTGACTGTGCTGTGCTGCAGGTGGACTCCGTGACTGTGCTGTGTGGCAGGTGGACTCCGTGACTGTGCTGTGCTGCAGGTGGACTCCGTGACTGTGCTGTGCTGCAGGTGGACTCCGTGACTGTGCTGTGCTGCAGGTGGACTCCATGACTGTGCTGTGCTGCAGGTGGACTCCGTGACTGTGCTGTGCTGCAGGTGGACTCCGTGACTGTGCTGTGTGGCAGGTGGACTCCGTGACTGTGCTGCAGGTGGACTCCATGACTGTGCTGTGCTGCAGGTGGACTCCGTGACTGTGCTGTGCAGCAGGTGGACTCCATGACTGTGCTGTGCTGCAGGTGGACTCCATGACTGTGCTGTGCTGCAGGTGGACTCCATGACTGTGCTGTGCGGCAGGTGGACTCCAGAGAGTGCTGTGCTGCAGGTGGACTCCATGACTGTGCTGTGCTGCAGGTGGACTCCGTGACTGTGCTGTGCTGCAGGTGGACTCCATGACTGTGCTGTGCTGCAGGTGGACTCCATGTATGTGCTGTGCTGCAGGTGGACTCCATGACAGTGCTGTGCTGCAGGTGGACTCTATGACTCTACTGTGCTGCAGGTGGACTCCTTGACTGTGCTGTGCTGCAGGTGGACTCCATGACTGTGCTGTGCAGCAGGTGGACTCCATGACTGTGCTGTGCTGCAGGTGGACTCCATGACTGTGCTGTGCTGCAGGTGGACTCCATGACTGTGCTGTGCTGCAGGTGGACTCCAGAGAGTGCTGTGCTGCAGGTGGACTCCATGACTGTGCTGTGCTGCAGGTGGACTCCGTGACTGTGCTGTGCGGCAGGTGGACTCCATGACTGTGCTGTGCTGCAGGTGGACTCCGTGACTGTGCTGTGCTGCAGGTGGACTCCATGACTGTGCTGTGCTGCAGGTGGACTCCATGACTGTGCTGTGCTGCAGGTGGACTCCATGACTATACTGTGCTGCAGGTGGACTCCGTGACTAAGCTCTGCTGCAGGTGGACTCCGTGACTGTGCTGTGCTGCAAGTGGACTCCGTGACTGTGCTGTGCTGCAGGTGTACTCCATAACAGTGCTGTGCTGCAGGTGGACTCCATCATGACTGTGCTGTGCTGCAGGTGGACTCCATGACTGTGCTGTGCTGCAGGTGGACTGCATGACTATACTGTGCTGCAGGTGGACTCCATGACTGTGCTGTGCTGCAGGTGAACTACATGACTGTGCTGTGCGGTAGGTGGACCCTAGAGAGTTCTGTGCTGCAGGTGAACTCCGTGACTGTGCTGTGCGGCAGGTTAACTCCATGACTGTGCTGTGCGGCAGGTGAACTCCATGACTGTGCTGTGTGGCAGGTGGACTCTGTGACTGTGCTGTGCTGCAGGTGGACTCCGTGACTGTGCTGTGCTGCAGGTGGACTCCGTGACTGTGCTGTGCTGCAGGTGGACTCCGTGACTGTGCTGTGTGGCAGGTGGACTCCGTGACTGTGCTGCAGGTGAACTCCATGACTGTGCTGTGCTGCAGGTGGACTCCGTGACTGTGCTGTGCAGCAGGTGGACTCCATGACTGTGCTGTGCTGCAGGTGGACTCCATGACTGTGCTGTGCTGCAGGTGGACTCCATGACTGTGCTGTGCGGCAGGTGGACTCCAGAGAGTGCTGTGCTGCAGGTGGACTCCATGACTGTGCTGTGCTGCAGGTGGACTCCGTGACTGTGCTGTGCTGCAGGTGGACTCCATGACTGTGCTGTGCTGCAGGTGGACTCCATGACTGTGCTGTGCTGCAGGTGGACTCCATGACAGTGCTGTGCTGCAGGTGGACTCCATGACTGTACTGTGCTGCAGGTGGACTCCTTGACTGTGATGTGCTGCAGGTGGACTCAATGACTGTGCTTTGCTGCAGGTTGACTCCGTGACTGTGCTGTGCGGCAGGTGGACTCCGTGACTGTGCTGTGCGGCAGGTGGACTCAGTGACTGTGCTGTGCGGCAGGTGGACTCTGTGACTGTGCTGTGCTGCAGGTGGACTCCATGACTGTGCTGTGCGGCAGGTGGACTCCGTGACTGTGCTGTGCTGGCAGGTGGACTCCGTGACTGTGCTGTGCTGCAGGTGGACTCCATGACTGTGCTGTGCTGCAGGTGGACTCCATGACTGTGCTGTGCTGCAGGTGGACTCCATGACTGTGCTGTGCTGCAGGTGGACTCTATGACTGTGCTGTGCTGCAGGTGGACTCCATGACTGTGCTGTGCTGCAGGTGGACTCCATGACTGTGCTGTGCTGCAGGTGGACTCCATGACTGTGCTGTGCTGCAGGTGGACTCCATGACTGTGCTGTGCTGCAGGTGGACTCCGTGACTGTGCTGTGCTGCAGGTGGACTCCGTGACTGTGCTGTGCTGCAGGTGGACTCCGTGACTGTGCTGTGCTGCAGGTGGACTCCATGACTGTGCTGTGCTGCAGGTGGACTCCATGACTGTGCTGTGCGGCAGGTGGACTCCATGAGAGTGCTGTGCTGCAGGTGGACTCCATGACTGTGCTGTGCTGCAGGTGGACTCCGTGACTGTGCTGTGCTGCAGGTGGACTCCATGACTGTGCTGTGCTGCAGGTGGACTCCGTGACTGTGCTGTGCTGCAGGTGGACTCCATGACTGTGCTGTGCTGCAGGTGGACTCCATGACTGTGCTGTGCTGCAGGTGGACTCCATGAGAGTGCTGTGCTGCAGGTGGACTCCGTGACTGTGCTGTGCTGCAGGTGGACCTAATGACTGTGCTGTGCTGCAGGTGGACTCCATGACTGTGCTGTGCTGCAGGTGGACTCCATGACTGTGCTGTGCTGCAGGTGGACTCCGTGACTGTGCTGTGCTGCAGGTGGACTCCGTGACTGTGCTGTGCTGCAGGTGGACTCCATGACTGTGCTGTGCTGCAGGTGGACTCCATGACTGTGCTGTGCGGCAGGTGGACTCCGTGACTGTGCTGTGCTGCAGGTGGACTCCGTGACTGTGCTGTGTGGCAGGTGGACTCCATGACTGTGCTGTGCTGCAGGTGGACTCCATGACTGTGCTGTGCTGCAGGTGGACTCCATGACTGTGCTGTGCTGCAGGTGGACTCCGTGACTGTGCTGTGTGGCAGGTGGACTCCGTGACTGTGCTGTGCTGCAGGTGGACTCCATGACTGTGCTGTGCTGCAGGTGGACTCCGTGACTGTGCTGTGCGGCAGGTGGACTCCATGACTGTGCTGTGCTGCAGGTGGACTCCATGACTGTGCTGTGCTGGCAGGTGGACTCCATGACTGTGCTGTGCTGCAGGTGGACTCCGTGACTGTGCTGTGCTGCAGGTGGACTCTGTGACTGTGCTGTGCTGCAGGTGGACTCCGTGACTGTGCTGTGCTGCAGGTGGACTCCGTGACTGTGCTGTGCTGCAGGTGGACTCCGTGACTGTGCTGTGCGGCAGGTGGACTCCGTGACTGTGCTGTGTGGCAGGTGGACTCCGTGACTGTGCTGTGCTGCAGGTGGACTCCGTGACTGTGCTGTGCTGCAGGTGGACTCCGTGACTGTGCTGTGCTGCAGGTGGACTCCATGACTGTGCTGTGCTGCAGGTGGACTCCATGACTGTGCTGTGCTGCAGGTGGACTCCATGACTGTGCTGTGCTGCAGGTGGACTCCATGACTGTGCTGTGCTGCAGGTGGACTCTGTGACTGTGCTGTGCTGCAGGTGGACTCCGTGACTGTGCTGTGTGGCAGGTGGACTCCGTGACTGTGCTGCAGGTGAACTCCATGACTGTGCTGTGCTGCAGGTGGACTCCGTGACTGTGCTGTGTGGCAGGTGGACTCCGTGACTGTGCTGTGCTGCAGGTGGACTCCATGACTGTGCTGTGCTGCAGGTGGACTCCATGACTGTGCTGTGCTGCAGGTGGACTGCATGACTATACTGTGCTGCAGATGGACTCCATGACTGTGCTGTGCTGCAGGTGGACTACATGACTGTGCTGTGCGGTAGGTGGACCCTAGAGAGTTCTGTGCTGCAGGTGAACTCCGTGACTGTGCTGTGCGGCAGGTTGACTCCATGACTGTGCTGTGCGGCAGGTGGACTCCATGACTGTGCTGTGTGGCAGGTGGACTGTGTGACTGTGCTGTGCTGCAGGTGGACTCCGTGACTGTGCTGTGCTGCAGGTGGACTCCGTGACTGTGCTGTGCTGCAGGTGGACTCCGTGACTGTGCTGTGTGGCAGGTGGACTCCGTGACTGTGCTGTGCTGCAGGTGGACTCCATGACTGTGCTGTGCTGCAGGTGGACTCCGTGACTGTGCTGTGCAGCAGGTGGACTCCATGACTGTGCTGTGCTGCAGGTGGACTCCGTGATTGTGCTGTGCTGCAGGTGGACTCCATGACTATACTGTGCTGCAGGTGGACTCCATGACTGTGCTGTGCTGCAGGTTGACTCCATGACTGTGCTGTGCGGCAGGTGGACTCCAGAGAGTGCTGTGCTGCAGATGGACTCCATGACTGTGCTGTGCTGCAGGTGGACTCCGTGACTGTGCTGTGTGGCAGGTGGACTCCGTGACTGTGCTGCAGGTGAACTCCATGACTGTGCTGTGCTGGAGGTGGACTCCGTGACTGTGCTGTGCTGCAGGTGGACTCCATGACTGTGCTGTGCTGCAGGTTGACTCCATGACTGTGCTGTGCGGCAGGTGTACTCCATGAGAGTGCTGTGCTGCAGATGGACTCCATGACTGTGCTGTGCTGCAGGTGGACTCCATGACTGTGCTGTGCTGCAGGTGGACTCCTTGACTGTGCTGTGCTGCAGGTGGACTCCGTGACTGTGCTGTGCGGCAGGTGGACTCCGTGACTGTGCTGTGCGGCAGGTGGACTCAGTGACTGTGCTGTGTGGCAGGTGGACTCCGTGACTGTGCTGTGCTGCAGGTGGACTCCATGACTGTGCTGTGCTGCAGGTGGACTCACGAATGTGCTGTGCTGCAGGTGGACTCCATGACTGTGCTGTGCTGCAGGTGGACTCCATGACTGTGCTGTGCTGCAGGTGGACTCCATGACTGTGCTGTGCTGCAGGTGGACTCTGTGACTGTGCTGTGCGGCAGGTGGACTCCGTGACTGTGCTGTGTGGCAGGTGGACTCCGTGACTGTGCTGTGCGGCAGGTGGACTCCATGACTGTGCTGTGCTGCAGGTGGACTCCGTGACTGTGCTGTGCGGCAGGTGGACTCCATGACTGTGCTGTGCTGCAGGTGGACTCCAGAGAGTGCTGTGCTGCAGGTGGACTCCGTGACTGTGCTGTGCTTTAGATGGACTTAATGACTGTGCTGTGCTGCAGGTGGACTCCATGATAGTGCTGTGCTGCAGGTGGACTCCATGACTATACTGTGCTGCAGGTGGACTCCGTAACTAAGCTCTGCTGCAGGTGGACTCCGTGACTGTGCTGTGCTGCAGGTGGACTCCGTGACTGTGCTGTGCTGCAGGTGGACTCCATGACTGTGCTGTGCTGCAGGTTGACTCCATGACTGTGCTGTGCTGCAGGTGGACTCCATGAGAGTGCTGTGCTGCAGATGGACTCCATGACTGTGCTGTGCTGCAGGTGGACTCCGTGACTGTGCTGTGCTGCAGGTGGACTCCATGACTGTGCTGTGCTGCAGGTGGACTCCATGACTGTGCTGTGCTGCAGGTGGACTCCGTGACTGTGCTGTGCTGCAGGTGGACTCCATGACTGTGCTGTGCTGCAGGTGGACTCCATGACTGTGCTGTGCTGCAGGTGGACTCCATGACTGTGCTGTGCTGCAGGTGGACTCCGTGACTGTGCTGTGTGGCAGGTGGACTCCGTGACTGTGCTGTGCTGCAGGTGGACTCCATGACTGTGCTGTGCTGCAGGTGGACTCCGTGACTGTGCTGTGCTGCAGGTGGACTCCGTGACTGTGCTGTGCTGCAGGTGGACTCCATGACTGTGCTGTGCTGCAGGTGGACTCCGTGACTGTGCTGTGCTGCAGGTGGACTCCATGACTGTGCTGTGCTGCAGGTGGACTCCATGACTGTGCTGTGCTGCAGGTGGACTCCATGACTGTGCTGTGCTGCAGGTGGACTCCATGACAGTGCTGTGCTGCAGGTGGACTCCATGACTGTGCTGTGCTGCAGGTGGACTCCGTGACTGTGCTGTGTGGCAGGTGGACTCCGTGACTGTGCTGTGCGGCAGGTGGACTCCATGACTGTGCTGTGCTGCAGGTGGACTCCGTGACTGTGCTGTGCTGCAGGTGGACTCCATGACTGTGCTGTGCTGCAGGTGGACTCCATGACTGTGCTGTGCGGCAGGTGGACTCCATGACTGTGCTGTGCTGCAGGTGGACTCCATGACTGTGCTGTGCTGCAGGTGGACTCCATGACTGTGCTGTGCTGCAGGTGGACTCCGTGACTGTGCTGTGCTGCAGGTGGACTCCGTGACTGTGCTGTGCGGCAGGTGGACTCCGTGACTGTGCTGTGCGGCAGGTGGACTCCGTGACTGTGCTGTGTGGCAGGTGGACTCCGTGACTGTGCTGTGCTGCAGGTGGACTCCGTGACTGTGCTGTGCTGCAGGTGGACTCCGTGACTGTGCTGTGCTGCAGGTGGACTCCGTGACTGTGCTGTGCTGCAGGTGGACTCCGTGACTGTGCTGTGCTGCAGGTGGACTCCATGACTGTGCTGTGCTGCAGGTGGACTCCATGACTGTGCTGTGCTGCAGGTGGACTCCATGACTGTGCTGTGCTGCAGGTGGACTCCATGACTGTGCTGTGCTGCAGGTGGACTCCATGACTGTGCTGTGCTGCAGGTGGACTCCGTGACTGTGCTGTGCGGCAGGTGGACTCCGTGACTGTGCTGTGCGGCAGGTGGACTCCGTGACTGTGCTGTGTGGCAGGTGGACTCCGTGACTGTGCTGTGCTGCAGGTGGACTCCGTGACTGTGCTGTGCTGCAGGTGGACTCCATGAATGTGCTGTGCTGCAGGTTGACTCCATGACTGTGCTGTGCTGCAGGTGGACTCCATGACTGTGCTGTGCTGCAGGTGGACTCCGTGACTGTGCTGTGCTGCAGGTGGACTCTGTGACTGTGCTGTGCTGCAGGTGGACTCCGTGACTGTGCTGTGCGGCAGGTGGACTCCATGACTGTGCTGTGCGGCAGGTGGACTCCATGACTGTGCTGTGCTGCAGGTGGACTCCATGACTGTGCTGTGCTGCAGGTGGACTCCATGACTGTGCTGTGCTGCAGGTGGACTCCATGACTGTGCTGTGCTGCAGGTTGACTCCATGACTGTGCTGTGCGGCAGGTGGACTCCAGAGAGTGCTGTGCTGCAGGTGGACTCCATGACTGTGCTGTGCTGCAGGTGGACTCCGTGACTGTGCTGTGCGGCAGGTGGACTCCGTGACTGTGCTGTGCGGCAGGTGGACTCCATGACTGTGCTGTGCTGCAGGTGGACTCCGTGACTGTGCTGTGCTGCAGGTGGACTCCATGACTGTGCTGTGCTGCAGGTGGACTCCATGACTGTGCTGTGCGGCAGGTGGACTCCAGAGAGTGCTGTGCTGCAGGTGGACTCCATGACTGTGCTGTGCTGCAGGTGGACTCCGTGACTGTGCTGTGCTGCAGGTGGACTCCGTGACTGTGCTGTGCTGCAGGTGGACTCCATGACTGTGCTGTGCTGCAGGTGGACTCCGTGACTGTGCTGTGCGGCAGGTGGACTCCGTGACTGTGCTGTGTGGCAGGTGGACTCCGTGACTGTGCTGTGCTGCAGGTGGACTCCATGACTGTGCTGTGCTGCAGGTGGACTCTGTGACTGTGCTGTGCGGCAGGTGGACTCCATGACTGTGCTGTGCTGCAGGTGGACTCCGTGACTGTGCTGTGCTGCAGGTGGACTCCTTGACTGTGCTGTGCTGCAGGTGGACTCAATGACTGTGCTGTGCTGCAGGTGGACTCCGTGACTGTGCTGTGCGGCAGGTGGACTCAGTGACTGTGCTGTGTGGCAGGTGGACTCCGTGACTGTGCTGTGCTGCAGGTGGACTCCGTGACTGTGCTGTGCTGCAGGTGGACTCCATGACTGTGCTGTGCTGCAGGTTGACTCCATGACTGTGCTGTGCTGCAGGTGGACTCCATGACTGTGCTGTGCTGCAGGTGGACTCCGTGACTGTGCTGTGCTGCAGGTGGACTCTGTGACTGTGCTGTGCTGCAGGTGAACTCCATGACTGTGCTGTGCGGCAGGTGGACTCCATGACTGTGCTGTGTGGCAGGTGGACTCTGTGACTGTGCTGTGCTGCAGGTGGACTCCGTGACTGTGCTGTGCTGCAGGTGGACTCAATGACTGTGCTGTGCTGCAGGTTGACTCCGTGACTGTGCTGTGCGGCAGGTGGACTCCGTGACTGTGCTGTGCGGCAGGTGGACTCAGTGACTGTGCTGTGTGGCAGGTGGACTCCGTGACTGTGCTGTGCGGCAGGTGGACTCCATGACTGTGCTGTGCTGCAGGTGGACTCCATGACTGTGCTGTGCTGCAGGTGGACTCCGTGACTGTGCTGTGCTGCAGGTGGACTCAATGACTGTGCTGTGCTGCAGGTGGACTCCGTGACTGTGCTGTGCGGCAGGTGGACTCCGTGACTGTGCTGTGCGGCAGGTGGACTCCATGACTGTGCTGTGCGGCAGGTGGACTTTATGACTGTGCTGTGCTGCAGGTGGACTCCATGACTGTGCTGTGCTGCAGGTGGACTCCATGACTGTGCTGTGTGGCAGGTGGACTCTGTGACTGTGCTGTGCTGCAGGTGGACTCCGTGACTGTGCTGTGCTGCAGGTGGACTCCGTGACTGTGCTGTGCTGCAGGTGGACTCCGTGACTGTGCTGTGCTGCAGGTGGACTCCGTGACTGTGCTGTGCTGCAGGTGGACTCCGTGACTGTGCTGTGCGGCAGGTGGACTCTATGACTGTGCTGTGCTGCAGGTGGACTCAGTGACTGTGCTGTGCTGCAGGTGGACTCTGTGACTGTGCTGTGTGGCAGGTGGACTCCGTGACTGTGCTGTGTGGCAGGTGGACTCCGTGACTGTGCTGTGCGGGAGGTGGACTCAGTGACTGTGCTGTGTGGCAGGTTGACTCCGTGACTGTGCTGTGCTGCAGGTGGACTCCGTGACTGTGCTGTGCTGCAGGTGGACTCCGTGACTGTGCTGTGCTGCAGGATGACTCCATGACTGTGCTGTGCTGCAGGTGGACTCCGTGACTGTGCTGTGCTGCAGGTGGACTCCGTGACTGTGCTGTGTGGCAGGTGGACTTCGTGACTGTGCTGTGCTGCAGGTGAACTCCATGACTGTGCTATGCTGCAGGTGGACTCCGTGACTGTGCTGTGCAGCACGTGGACTCCATGACTGTGCTGTGCTGCAGGTGGACTCCATGACTGTGCTGTGCTGCAGGTTGACTCCATGACTGTGCTGTGCGGCAGGTGGACTCCAGAGAGTGCTGTGCTGCAGATGGACTCCATGACTGTGCTGTGCTGCAGGTGGACTCCGTGACTGTGATGTGCTGCAGGTGGACTCCATGACTGTGCTGTGCTGCAGGTGGACACCATGTATGTGCTGTGCTGCAGGTTGACTCCATGACAGTGCTATGCTGCAGGTGGACTCTATGACTCTACTGTGCTGCAGGTGGACTCCTTGACTGTGATGTGCTGCAGGTGGACTCAATGACTGTGCTGTGCAGCACGTGGACTCCATGACTGTGCTGTGCTGCAGGTGGACTCCATGACTGTGCTGTGCTGCAGGTTGACTCCATGACTGTGCTGTGCGGCAGGTGGACTCCAGAGAGTGCTGTGCTGCAGATGGACTCCATGACTGTGCTGTGCTGCAGGTGGACTCCGTGACTGTGCTGTGTGGCAGGTGGACTTTATGACTGTGCTGTGCTGCAGGTGGACTCCGTGACTGTGCTGTGCAGCACGTGGACTCCATGACTGTGCTGTGCTGCAGGTGGACTCCATGACTGTGCTGTGCTACAGGTGGACTCCATGACTATACTGTGCTGCAGGTGGACTTCGTAACTAAGCTCTGCTGCAGGTGGACTCCGTGACTGTGCTGTGCTGCAAGTGGACTCCGTGACTGTGCTGTGCTGCAGGTGTACTCCATAACAGTGCTGTGCTGCAGGTGGACTCCATCATGACTGTGCTGTGCTGCAGGTGTACTCCATAACAGTGCTGTGCTGCAGGTGGACTGCATGACTATACTGTGCTGCAGATGGACTCCATGACTCTTCTGTGCTGCAGGTGAACTACATGACTGTGCTGTGCGGTAGGTGGACCCTAGAGAGTTCTGTGCTGCAGGTGAACTCTGTGACTGTGCTGTGCGGCAGGTTAACTCCATGACTGTGCTGTGCGGCAGGTGAACTCCATGACTGTGCTGTGTGGCAGGTGGACTGTGTGACTGTGCTGTGCTGCAGGTGGACTCCGTGACTGTGCTGTGCTGCAGGTGGACTCCGTGACTGTGCTGTGCTGCAGGTGGACTCCGTGACTGTGCTGTGTGGCAGGTGGACTCCGTGACTGTGCTGTGCTGCAGGTGAACTCCATGACTGTGCTGTGCTGCAGGTGGACTCCGTGACTGTGCTGTGCAGCACGTGGACTCCATGACTGTGCTGTGCTGCAGGTGGACTCCATGATTGTGCTGTGCTGCAGGTTGACTCCATGACTGTGCTGTGCGGCAGGTGGACTCCAGAGAGTGCTGTGCTGCAGATGGACTCCATGACTGTGCTGTGCTGCAGGTGGACTCCGTGACTGTGATGTGCTGCAGGTGGACTCCATGACTGTGCTGTGCTGCAGGTGGACACCATGTATGTGCTGTGCTGCAGGTTGACTCCATGACAGTGCTGTGCTGCAGGTGGACTCTATGACTCTACTGTGCTGCAGGTGGACTCCTTGACTGTGATGTGCTGCAGGTGGACTCAATGACTGTGCTTTGCTGCAGGTTGACTCCGTGACTGTGCTGTGCGGCAGGTGGACTCCGTGACTGTGCTGTGCGGCAGGTGGACTTAGTGACTGTGCTGTGTGGCAGGTGGACTCTGTGACTGTGCTGTGCTGCAGGTGGACTCCATGTTTGTGCTGCGCGGTAGGTGGACTCCGTGACTGTGCTGTGTGGCAGGTGGACTCCGTGACTGTGCTGTGCTGCAGGTGGACACCATGTATGTGCTGTGCTGCAGGTTGACTCCATGACAGTGCTGTGCTGCAGGTGGATTCCATGACTCTACTGTGCTGCAGGTGGACTTTATGACTTTGCTGTGCTGCAGGTGAACTCCATGACTGTTCTGTGCAGCACGTGGACTCCATGACTGTGCTGTGCTGCAGGTGGACTCCATGACAGTGCTGTGCTGCAGGTGGACTCCATGACTATGCTGTGCTGCAGGTGGACTCCGTGACTAAGCTGTGCTGCAGGTGGACTCCGTGACTGTGCTGTGCTGCAGGTGGACTCCGTGACTGTGCTGTGCTGCAGGTGGACTCCATGACTGTGCTGTGCTGCAGGTTGACTTCATGACTGTGCTGTGCGGCAGGTGGACTCCAGAGAGTGCTGTGCTGCAGATGGACTCCATGACTGTGCTGTGCTGCAGGTGGACTCCGTGACTGTGCTGTGCTGCAGGTGGACTCCATGACTGTGCTGTGCTGCAGGTGGACTCCGTGACTGTGCTGTGCTGCAGGTGGACTCCGTGACTGTGCTGTGCTGCAGGTGGACTCCATGAAAGTTCTGTGCTGCAGGTGGACTCCAGAGAGTGCTGTGCTGCCGGTGGACTCCGTGACTGTGCTGTGCTTTAGATGGACCTAATGACTGTGCTGTGCTGCAGGTGGACTCCATGACAGTGCTGTGCTGCAGGTGGACTCCATGACTATACTGTGCTGCAGGTGGACTCAGTGACTGTGCTGTGCTGCAGGTGGACTCCGTGACTGTGATGTGCTGCAGGTGGACTCCATGACTGTGCTGTGCTGCAGGTGGACTCCATGACTGTGCTGTGCGGCAGGTGGACTCCGTGACTGTGCTGTGCTGCAGGTGGACTCAGTGACTGTGCTGTGTGGCAGGTGGACTCCGTGAACTGTGCTGTGCGGCAGGTGGACTCCATGACTGTGCTGTGCTTCAGGTAAACTCCGTGACTGTGCTGTCCTGCAGGTGGACTCCGTGACTGTGCTGTGTGGCAGGTGGACTCCGTGACTGTGCTGTGCTGCAGGTGGACTCCATGACTGTGCTGTGCTGCAGGTGGACTCCGTGACTGTGCTGTGCGGCAGGTGGACTCCATGACTGTGCTGTGCGGCAGGTGAACTCCATGACTGTGCTGTGTGGCAGGTGGACTGTGTGACTGTGCTGTGCTGCAGGTGGACTCCGTGACTGTGCTGTGCTGCAGGTGGACTCTGTGACTGTGCTGTGCTGCAGGTGGACTCCGTGACTGTGCTGTGCTGCAGGTGGACTCCGTGACTGTGCTGTGCTGCAGGTGGACTCCGTGACTGTGCTGTGCTGCAGGTGGACTCCGTGACTGTGCTGTGTGGCAGGTGGACTCCGTGACTGTGCGGCAGGTGGACTCCGTGACTGTGCTGTGTGGGAGGTGGACTCCGTGACTAAGCTGCAGGTGGACACCATGACTGTGCTGTGCTGCAGGTGGACTCCATGACAGTGCTGTGCTGCAGGTGGACTCCATGACTATACTGTGCGGCAGGTGGACTCCATGACTGTGCTGTGCTGCAGGTAGACTCTGTGACTGTGCTGTGCTGCAGGTGGACTCCGTGACTGTGCTGTGTGGCAGGTGGACTCCGTGACTGTGCTGCAGGTGAACTCCATGACTGTGCTGTGCTGCAGGTGGACTCCGTGACTGTGCTGTGTGGCAGGTGGACTCCGTGACTGTGCTGTGCTGCAGGTGGACTCCATGACTGTTCTGTGCTGCAGGTGGACTCCATGACTGTGCTGTGCTGCAGGTGGACTGCATGACTATACTGTGCTGCAGATGGACTCCATGACTCTGCTGTGCTGCAGGTGAACTACATGACTGTGCTGTGCGGTAGGTGGACCCTAGAGAGTTCTGTGCTGCAGGTGAACTCCGTGACTGTGCTGTGCGGCAGGTTAACTCCATGACTGTGCTGTGCGGCAGGTGAACTCCATGACTGTGCTGTGTGGCAGGTGGACTGTGTGACTGTGCTGTGCTGCAGGTGGACTCCGTGACTGTGCTGTGCTGCAGGTGGACTCCGTGACTGTGCTGTGCTGCAGGTGGACTCCGTGACTGTGCTGTGTGGCAGGTGGACTCCGTGACTGTGCTGCAGGTGAACTCCATGACTGTGCTGTGCTGCAGGTGGACTCCGTGACTGTGCTGTGCAGCACGTGGACTCCATGACTGTGCTGTGCTGCAGGTGGACTCCGTGATTGTGCTGTGTTGCAGGTGGACTCCATGACTATACTGTGCTGCAAATGAACTCCATGACTGTCCTGTGCTGCAGGTTGACTCCATGACTGTGCTGTGCGGCAGGTGGACTCCAGAGAGTGCTGTGCTGCAGATGGACTCCATGAATGTGCTGTGCTGCAGGTGGACTCCGTGACGTTGCTGTGTGGCAGGTGGACTCCGTGACTGTGCTGCAGGTGAACTCCATGACTGTGCTGTGCTGGAGGTGGACTCCGTGACCGTGCTGTGCTGCAGGTGGACTCCATGACTGTGCTGTGCTGCAGGTTGACTCCATGACTGTGCTGTGCGGCAGGTGTACTCCAGAGAGTGCTGTGCTGCAGATGGACTCCATGAATGTGCTGTGCTGCAGGTGGATTCCATGACTCTACTGTGCTGCAGGTGGACTCCTTGACTGTGATGTGCTGCAGGTGGACTCCGTGACTGTGCTGTGCGGCAGGTGGACTCCGTGACTGTGCTGTGCGGCAGGTGGACTCAGTGACTGTGCTGTGTGGCAGGTGGACTCCGTGACTGTGCTGTGCGGCAGGTGGACTCCGTGACTGTGCTGTGCTGCAGGTGGACTCCGTGTTTGTGCTGCGCGGTAGGTGGACTCCGTGACTGTGCTGTGTGGAGTGACTCCGTGACTGTGCTGTGCTGCAGGTGGACACCATGTATGTGCTGTGCTGCAGGTTGACTCCATGACAGTGCTGTGCTGCAGGTGGATTCCATGACTCTACTGTGCTGCAGGTGGACTCCTTGACTGTGATGTGCTGCAGGTGGACTCAATGACTGTGCTTTGCTGCAGGTTGACTCCGTGACTGTGCTGTGCGGCAGGTGGACTCCGTGACTGTGCTGTGCGGCAGGTGGACTCAGTGACTGTGCTGTGTGGCAGGTGGACTCCGTGACTGACTGTGCTGTGCGGGAGGTGGACTCCGTGACTGTGCTGTGCTGCAGGTGGACACCATGTATGTGCTGTGCTGCAGGTTGACTCCATGACAGTGCTGTGCTGCAGGTGGACTCCATGACTCTACTGTGCTGCAGGTGGACTCCGTGACTGTGTTGTGCTGCAGGTTGACTCTGTGACTGTGCTGTGCTGCAGGTGGACTCCGTGACTGTGCTGTGCGGCAGGAGGACACCATGACTGTGCTGTGCGGGAGGTGGACTTCATGACTGTGCTGTGCTGCAGGTGAACTCCATGACTGTGCTGTGCAGCAGGTGGACTCCATGACTGTGCTGTGCTGCAGGTGGACTCCATGACTGTGCTGTGCTGCAGGTTGACTCCATGACTGTGCTGTGCGGCAGGTGGACTCCAGAGAGTGCTGTGCTGCAGATGGACTCCATGAATGTGCTGTGCTGCAGGTGGACTCCGTGACTGTGCTGTGTGGCAGGTGGACTCCGTGACTGTGCTGTGCTGCAGGTGGACTCCATGACTGTGCTGTGCTGCAGGTGGACTCCGTGACTGTGCTGTGCTGCAGGTGGACTCCATGACTGTGCTGTGCTGCAGGTTGACTCCATGACTGTGCTGTGCGGCAGGTGTACTCCAAAGAGTGCTGTGCTGCAGATGGACTCCATGAATGTGCTGTGCTGCAGGTGGACTCCGTGACTGTGATGTGCTGCAGGTGGACTCCATGACTGTGCTGTGCTGCAGGTGGACTCCATGACTGTGCTGTGCTGCAGGTGGACTCTGTGACTGTGCTGTGCTGGCAGGTGGACTCCGTGATTGTGCTGTGTGGCAGGTGGACTCCGTGACTGTGCTGTGCGGCAGGTGGACTCCATGACTGTGCTGTGCTGCAGGTGGACTCCGTGACTGTGCTGTGCGGCAGGTGGACTCCATGACTGTGCTGTGCTGCAGGTGGACTCCAGAGAGTGCTGTGCTGCAGGTGGACTCCGTGACTGTGCTGTGCTTTAGGTGGACTTAATGACTGTGCTGTGCTGCAGGTGGACTCCATGATAGTGCTGTGCTGCAGGTGGACTCCATGACTATACTGTGCTGCAGGTGGACTCCGTAACTAAGCTCTGCTGCAGGTGGACTCCGTGACTGTGCTGTGCTGCAGGTGGACTCCGTGACTGTGCTGTGCTGCAGGTGGACTCCATGACTGTGCTGTGCTGCAGGTGGACTCCATGTGTGTGCTGTGCTGCAGGTGGACTCCATGACTGTGCTGTGCTGCAGGTGGACTCCATGACTGTGCTGTGCTGCAGGTGGACTCCATGACTGTGCTGTGCTGCAGGTGGACTTCATGACTGTGCTGTGCTGCAGGTGGACTCCATGACTGTGCTGTGCGGCAGGTGGACTCCATGACTGTGCTGTGCTGCAGGTGGACTCCGTGACTGTGCTGTGCTGCAGGTGGACTCCGTGACTGTGCTGTGTGGCAGGTGGACTCCATGACTGTGCTGTGCTGCAGGTGGACTCAGTGACTGTGCTGTGCGGCAGGTGGACTCTGTGACTGTGCTGTGTGGCAGGTGGACTCCGTGACTGTGCTGTGCGGCAGGTGGACTCAGTGACTGTGCTGTGCTGCAGGTGGACTCCGTGACTGTGCTGTGCTGCAGGTGGACTCCGTGACTGTGCTGTGCTGCAGGTGGACTCTGTGACTGTGCTGTGCTGCAGGTGGACTCCGTGACTGTGCTGTGCTGCAGGTGGACTCCGTGACTGTGCTGTGCTGCAGGTGGACTCTGTGACTGTGCTGTGCTGCAGGTGGACTCCGTGACTGTGCTGTGCTGCAGGTGAACTCCATGACTGTGCTGTGCGGCAGGTGGACCCTAGAGAGTTCTGTGCTGCAGGTGGACTCCGTGACTGTGCTGTGTGGCAGGTGGACTCCATGACTGTGCTGTGCGGCAGGTGGACTCCATGACTGTGCTGTGTGGCAGGTGGACCGTGTGACTGTGCTGTGCTGCAGGTGGACTCCGTGACTGTGCTGTGCTGCAGGTGGACTCCGTGACTGTGCTGTGCTGCAGGTGGACTCCGTGACTGTGCTGTGCTGCAGGATGACTCCATGACTGTGCTGTGCTGCAGGTGGACTCCGTGACTGTGCTGTGCGGCAGGTGGACTCCGTGACTGTGCTGTGTGGCAGGTGGACTCCGTGACTGTGCTGTGCTGCAGGTGGACTCCATGACTGTGCTGTGCTGCAGGTTGACTCTGTGACTGTGCTGTGCGGCAGGTGGACTCCATGACTGTGCTGTGCTGCAGGTGGACTCCGTGACTGTGCTGTGCTGCAGGTGGACTCCGTGACTGTGCTGTGCTGCAGGTGGACTCAATGACTGTGCTGTGCTGCAGGTGGACTCCGTGACTGTGCTGTGCGGCAGGTGGACTCAGTGACTGTGCTGTGTGGCAGGTGGACTCCGTGACTGTGCTGTGCTGCAGGTGGACTCCGTGACTGTGCTGTGCTGCAGGTGGACTCCATGACTGTGCTGTGCTGCAGGTTGACTCCATGACTGTGCTGTGCTGCAGGTGGACTCCATGACTGTACTGTGCTGCAGGTGGACTCCGTGACTGTGCTGTGCTGCAGGTGGACTCTGTGACTGTGCTGTGCTGCAGGTGGACTCCATGACTGTGCTGTGCGGCAGGTGGACTCCATGACTGTGCTGTGCGGCAGGTGGACTCCGTGACTGTGCTGTGCTGCAGGTGGACTCCGTGACTGTGCTGTGCTGCAGGTGGACTCCATGACTGTGCTGTGCTGCAGGTGGACTCCGTGACTGTGCTGTGCGGCAGGTGGACTCCGTGACTGTGCTGTGCGGCAGGTGGACTCAGTGACTGTGCTGTGTGGCAGGTGGACTCCGTGACTGTGCTGTGCGGCAGGTGGACTCCATGACTGTGCTGTGCTGCAGGTGGACTCCATGACTGTGCTGTGCTGCAGGTGGACTCCGTGACTGTGCTGTGCTGCAGGTGGACTCAATGACTGTGCTGTGCTGCAGGTGGACTCCGTGACTGTGCTGTGCGGCAGGTGGACTCCGTGACTGTGCTGTGCGGCAGGTGGACTCCATGACTGTGCTGTGCGGCAGGTGGACTTCATGACTGTGCTGTGCTGCAGGTGAACTCCATGACTGTGCTGTGCGGCAGGTGGACTCCATGACTGTGCTGTGTGGCAGGTGGACTGTGTGACTGTGCTGTGCTGCAGGTGGACTCCGTGACTGTGCTGTGCTGCAGGTGGACTCCGTGACTGTGCTGTGCTGCAGGTGGACTCCGTGACTGTGCTGTGCTGCAGGTGGACTCCGTGACTGTGCTGTGCTGCAGGTGGACTCCGTGACTGTGCTGTGTGGCAGGTGGACTCCATGACTGTGCTGTGCTGCAGGTGGACTCAGTGACTGTGCTGTGCTGCAGGTGGACTCCGTGACTGTGCTGTGTGGCAGGTGGACTCCGTGACTGTGCTGTGCGGCAGGTGGACTCAGTGACTGTGCTGTGCTGCAGGTGGACTCCGTGACTGTGCTGTGTGGCAGGTGGACTCCGTGACTGTGCTGTGCTGCAGGTGGACTCCGTGACTGTGCTGTGCTGCAGGTGGACTCCGTGACTGTGCTGTGCTGCAGGTGGACTCCATGACTGTGCTGTGCTGCAGGTGGACTCCGTGACTGTGCTGTGCTGCAGGTGGACTCCGTGACTGTGCTGTGTGGCAGGTGGACTCCGTGACTGTGCTGTGCTGCAGGTGGACTCCATGACTGTGCTGTGCTGCAGGTGGACTCCGTGACTGTGCTGTGCTGCAGGTGGACTCCATGACTGTGCTGTGCTGCAGGTGGACTCCATGACTGTGCTGTGCTGCAGGTTGACTCCATGACTGTGCTGTGCGGCAGGTGGACTCCAGAGAGTGCTGTGCTGCAGATGGACTCCATGACTGTGCTGTGCTGCAGGTGGACTCCGTGACTGTGATGTGCTGCAGGTGGACTCCATGACTGTGCTGTGCTGCAGGTGGACTCCATGTATGTGCTGTGCTGCAGGTGGACTCCATGACAGTGCTATGCTGCAGGTGGACTCTATGACTCTACTGTGCTGCAGGTGGACTCCTTGACTGTGATGTGCTGCAGGTGGACTCAATGACTGTGCTGTGCAGCAGGTGGACTCCATGACTGTGCTGTGCTGCAGGTGGACTCCATGACTGTGCTGTGCTGCAGGTGGACTCCATGACTGTGCTGTGCGGCAGGTGGACTCCAGAGAGTGCTGTGCTGCAGGTGGACTCCATGACTGTGCTGTGCTGCAGGTGGACTCCGTGACTGTGCTGTGCGGCAGGTGGACTCCGTGACTGTGCTGTGTGGCAGGTGGACTTTATGACTGTGCTGTGCTGCAGGTGGACTCCGTGACTGTGCTGTGCAGCAGGTGGACTCCATGACTGTGCTGTGCTGCAGGTGGACTCCATGACTGTGCTGTGCTGCAGGTGGACTCCATGACTATACTGTGCTGCAGGTGGACTTCGTAACTAAGCTCTGCTGCAGGTGGACTCCGTGACTGTGCTGTGCTGCAAGTGGACTCCGTGACTGTGCTGTGCTGCAGGTGTACTCCATAACAGTGCTGTGCTGCAGGTGGACTCCATCATGACTGTGCTGTGCTGCAGGTGTACTCCATAACAGTGCTGTGCTGCAGGTGGACTGCATGACTATACTGTGCTGCAGATGGACTCCATGACTCTGCTGTGCTGCAGGTGAACTACATGACTGTGCTGTGCGGTAGGTGGACCCTAGAGAGTTCTGTGCTGCAGGTGAACTCCGTGACTGTGCTGTGCGGCAGGTTAACTCCATGACTGTGCTGTGCGGCAGGTGAACTCCATGACTGTGCTGTGTGGCAGGTGGACTGTGTGACTGTGCTGTGCTGCAGGTGGACTCCGTGACTGTGCTGTGCTGCAGGTGGACTCCGTGACTGTGCTGTGCTGCAGGTGGACTCCGTGACTGTGCTGTGTGGCAGGTGGACTCCGTGACTGTGCTGTGCTGCAGGTGAACTCCATGACTGTGCTGTGCTGCAGGTGGACTCCGTGACTGTGCTGTGCAGCAGGTGGACTCCATGACTGTGCTGTGCTGCAGGTGGACTCCATGACTGTGCTGTGCTGCAGGTTGACTCCATGACTGTGCTGTGCGGCAGGTGGACTCCAGAGAGTGCTGTGCTGCAGATGGACTCCATGACTGTGCTGTGCTGCAGGTGGACTCCGTGACTGTGCTGTGCTGCAGGTGGACTCCATGACTGTGCTGTGCTGCAGGTGGACACCATGTATGTGCTGTGCTGCAGGTTGACTCCATGACAGTGCTGTGCTGCAGGTGGACTCTATGACTCTACTGTGCTGCAGGTGGACTCCTTGACTGTGATGTGCTGCAGGTGGACTCAATGACTGTGCTGTGCTGCAGGTGGACTCCGTGACTGTGCTGTGCGGCAGGTGGACTCCGTGACTGTGCTGTGCGGCAGGTGGACTTAGTGACTGTGCTGTGTGGCAGGTGGACTCTGTGACTGTGCTGTGCTGCAGGTGGACTCCATGTTTGTGCTGTGCGGCAGGTGGACTCCGTGACTGTGCTGTGTGGCAGGTGGACTCCGTGACTGTGCTGTGCTGCAGGTGGACACCATGTATGTGCTGTGCTGCAGGTTGACTCCATGACAGTGCTGTGCTGCAGGTGGACTCCATGACTCTACTGTGCTGCAGGTGGACTTTATGACTGTGCTGTGCTGCAGGTGGACTCCATGACTGTGCTGTGCAGCAGGTGGACTCCATGACTGTGCTGTGCTGCAGGTGGACTCCATGACTGTGCTGTGCTGCAGGTGGACTCCATGACTGTGCTGTGCTGCAGGTGGACTCCGTGACTAAGCTGTGCTGCAGGTGGACTCCGTGACTGTGCTGTGCTGCAGGTGGACTCCGTGACTGTGCTGTGCTGCAGGTGGACTCCATGACTGTGCTGTGCTGCAGGTTGACTCCATGACTGTGCTGTGCGGCAGGTGGACTCCAGAGAGTGCTGTGCTGCAGATGGACTCCATGACTGTGCTGTGCTGCAGGTGGACTCCGTGACTGTGCTGTGCTGCAGGTGGACTCCATGACTGTGCTGTGCTGCAGGTGGACTCCGTGACTGTGCTGTGCTGCAGGTGGACTCCGTGACTGTGCTGTGCTGCAGGTGGACTCCATGACTGTGCTGTGCTGCAGGTGGACTCCATGAGGTGCTGTGCTGCAGGTGGACTCCGTGACTGTGCTGTGCTTTAGGTGGACCTAATGACTGTGCTGTGCTGCAGGTGGACTCCATGACTGTGCTGTGCTGCAGGTGGACTCCATGACTATACTGTGCTGCAGGTGGACTCCGTGACTGTGCTGTGCTGCAGGTGGACTCCGTGACTGTGCTGTGCTGCAGGTGGACTCCATGACTGTGCTGTGCTGCAGGTGGACTCCATGACTGTGCTGTGCTGCAGGTGGACTCCGTGACTGTGCTGTGCTGCAGGTGGACTCAGTGACTGTGCTGTGTGGCAGGTGGACTCCGTGACTGTGCTGTGCGGCAGGTGGACTCCATGACTGTGCTGTGCTGCAGGTGGACTCCGTGACTGTGCTGTGCTGCAGGTGGACTCCGTGACTGTGCTGTGTGGCAGGTGGACTCCGTGACTGTGCTGTGCTGCAGGTGGACTCCATGACTGTGCTGTGCTGCAGGTGGACTCCGTGACTGTGCTGTGCGGCAGGTGGACTCCATGACTGTGCTGTGCGGCAGGTGGACTCCATGACTGTGCTGTGTGGCAGGTGGACTCCGTGACTGTGCTGTGCTGCAGGTGGACTCCGTGACTGTGCTGTGCTGCAGGTGGACTCTGTGACTGTGCTGTGCTGCAGGTGGACTCCGTGACTGTGCTGTGCTGCAGGTGGACTCCGTGACTGTGCTGTGCTGCAGGTGGACTCCGTGACTGTGCTGTGCGGCAGGTGGACTCCGTGACTGTGCTGTGTGGCAGGTGGACTCCGTGACTGTGCTGTGCTGCAGGTGGACTCCGTGACTGTGCTGTGCTGCAGGTGGACTCCGTGACTGTGCTGTGCTGCAGGTGGACTCCATGACTGTGCTGTGCTGCAGGTTGACTCCATGACTGTGCTGTGCTGCAGGTGGACTCCATGACTATACTGTGCTGCAGGTGGACTCCATGACTGTGCTGTGCTGCAGGTGGACTCTGTGACTGTGCTGTGCTGCAGGTGGACTCCGTGACTGTGCTGTGTGGCAGGTGGACTCCATGACTGTGCTGTGCTGCAGGTGGACTCCATGACTGTGCTGTGCTGCAGGTGGACTCCGTGACTGTGCTGTGTGGCAGGTGGACTCCGTGACTGTGCTGTGCTGCAGGTGGACTCCATATGACTGTGCTGTGCTGCAGGTGGACTCCATGACTGTGCTGTGCTGCAGGTGGACTGCATGACTATACTGTGCTGCAGGTGGACTCCATGACTCTGCTGTGCTGCAGGTGAACTACATGACTGTGCTGTGCGGTAGGTGGACCCTAGAGAGTTCTGTGCTGCAGGTGAACTCCGTGACTGTGCTGTGCGGCAGGTTAACTCCATGACTGTGCTGTGCGGCAGGTGGACTCCATGACTGTGCTGTGTGGCAGGTGGACTGTGTGACTGTGCTGTGCTGCAGGTGGACTCCGTGACTGTGCTGTGCTGCAGGTGGACTCCGTGACTGTGCTGTGCTGCAGGTGGACTCCGTGACTGTGCTGTGTGGCAGGTGGACTCCGTGACTGTGCTGTGCTGCAGGTGGACTCCATGACTGTGCTGTGCTGCAGGTGGACTCCGTGACTGTGCTGTGCAGCAGGTGGACTCCATGACTGTGCTGTGCTGCAGGTGGACTCCGTGACTGTGCTGTGCTGCAGGTGGACTCCATGACTATACTGTGCTGCAGGTGGACTCCATGACTGTGCTGTGCTGCAGGTTGACTCCATGACTGTGCTGTGCGGCAGGTGGACTCCAGAGAGTGCTGTGCTGCAGGTGGACTCCATGACTGTGCTGTGCTGCAGGTGGACTCCGTGACTGTGCTGTGTGGCAGGTGGACTCCGTGACTGTGCTGTGCTGCAGGTGGACTCCATGACTGTGCTGTGCTGCAGGTGGACTCCGTGACTGTGCTGTGCTGCAGGTGGACTCCATGACTGTGCTGTGCTGCAGGTGGACTCCATGACTGTGCTGTGCGGCAGGTGGACTCCAGTGACTGTGCTGTGCTGCAGGTGGACTCCATGACTGTGCTGTGCTGCAGGTGGACTCCGTGACTGTGCTGTGCTGCAGGTGGACTCCATGACTGTGCTGTGCTGCAGGTGGACTCCATGACTGTGCTGTGCTGCAGGTGGACTCCGTGACTGTGCTGTGCGGCAGGTGGACTCAGTGACTGTGCTGTGTGGCAGGTGGACTCCGTGACTGTGCTGTGCGGCAGGTGGACTCCGTGACTGTGCTGTGCTGCAGGTGGACACCATGTATGTGCTGTGCTGCAGGTTGACTCCATGACAGTGCTGTGCTGCAGGTGGACTCCATGACTCTACTGTGCTGCAGGTGGACTCCGTGACTGTGCTGTGCTGCAGGTGGACTCCGTGACTGTGCTGTGCTGCAGGTGGACTCCATGACTGTGCTGTGCGGCAGGTGGACTCCATGACTGTGCTGTGTGGCAGGTGGACTCTGTGACTGTGCTGTGCTGCAGGTGGACTCCGTGACTGTGCTGTGCTGCAGGTGGACTCAATGACTGTGCTGTGCTGCAGGTGGACTCCGTGACTGTGCTGTGCGGCAGGTGGACTCCGTGACTGTGCTGTGCGGCAGGTGGACTCAGTGACTGTGCTGTGTGGCAGGTGGACTCCGTGACTGTGCTGTGCGGCAGGTGGACTCCATGACTGTGCTGTGCTGCAGGTGGACTCCATGACTGTGCTGTGCTGCAGGTGGACTCCGTGACTGTGCTGTGCTGCAGGTGGACTCCATGACTGTGCTGTGCTGCAGGTGGACTCCGTGACTGTGCTGTGCTGCAGGTGGACTCCGTGACTGTGCTGTGCGGCAGGTGGACTCCATGACTGTGCTGTGCGGCAGGTGGACTTTATGACTGTGCTGTGCTGCAGGTGGACTCCATGACTGTGCTGTGCGGCAGGTGGACTCCATGACTGTGCTGTGTGGCAGGTGGACTCCGTGACTGTGCTGTGCTGCAGGTGGACTCCGTGACTGTGCTGTGCTGCAGGTGGACTCCATGACTGTGCTGTGCTGCAGGTGGACTCCGTGACTGTGCTGTGCTGCAGGTGGACTCTGTGACTGTGCTGTGCTGCAGGTGGACTCCGTGACTGTGCTGTGCGGCAGGTGGACTCCATGACTGTGCTGTGCTGCAGGTGGACTCAGTGACTGTGCTGTGCTGCAGGTGGACTCTGTGACTGTGCTGTGCGGCAGGTGGACTCCATGACTGTGCTGTGCGGCAGGTGGACTCCGTGACTGTGCTGTGCGGCAGGTGGACTCAGTGACTGTGCTGTGCGGCAGGTGGACTCCGTGACTGTGCTGTGCTGCAGGTGGACTCCGTGACTGTGCTGTGCTGCAGGTGGACTCCGTGACTGTGCTGTGCTGCAGGTGGACTCCATGACTGTGCTGTGCTGCAGGTGGACTCCGTGACTGTGCTGTGCTGCAGGTGGACTCCGTGACTGTGCTGTGTGGCAGGTGGACTCCGTGACTGTGCTGTGCTGCAGGTGGACTCCATGACTGTGCTGTGCTGCAGGTGGACTCCGTGACTGTGCTGTGCTGCAGGTGGACTCCATGACTGTGCTGTGCTGCAGGTGGACTCCATGACTGTGCTGTGCTGCAGGTGGACTCCATGACTGTGCTGTGCGGCAGGTGGACTCCAGAGAGTGCTGTGCTGCAGGTGGACTCCATGACTGTGCTGTGCTGCAGGTGGACTCCATGACTGTGCTGTGCTGCAGGTGGACTCCATGACTGTGCTGTGCTGCAGGTGGACTCCATGAATGTGCTGTGCTGCAGGTGGACTCCATGACAGTGCTGTGCTGCAGGTGGACTCCATGACTGTACTGTGCTGCAGGTGGACTCCTTGACTGTGATGTGCTGCAGGTGGACTCAATGACTGTGCTGTGCTGCAGGTGGACTCCATGACTGTGCTGTGCTGCAGGTGGACTCCATGACTGTGCTGTGCTGCAGGTGGACTCCATGACTGTGCTGTGCGGCAGGTGGACTCCAGAGACTGTGCTGTGCTGCAGGTGGACTCCATGACTGTGCTGTGCTGCAGGTGGACTCCGTGACTGTGCTGTGCGGCAGGTGGACTCCGTGACTGTGCTGTGTGGCAGGTGGACTCTATGACTGTGCTGTGCTGCAGGTGGACTCCGTGACTGTGCTGTGCAGCAGGTGGACTCCATGACTGTGCTGTGCTGCAGGTGGACTCCATGACTGTGCTGTGCTGCAGGTGGACTCCATGACTATACTGTGCTGCAGGTGGACTTCGTAACTAAGCTCTGCTGCAGGTGGACTCCGTGACTGTGCTGTGCTGCAAGGTGGACTCCGTGACTGTGCTGTGCTGCAGGTGTACTCCATAACAGTGCTGTGCTGCAGGTGGACTCCATCATGACTGTGCTGTGCTGCAGGTGTACTCCATAACAGTGCTGTGCTGCAGGTGGACTGCATGACTATACTGTGCTGCAGATGGACTCCATGACTCTGCTGTGCTGCAGGTGAACTACATGACTGTGCTGTGCGGTAGGTGGACCCTAGAGAGTTCTGTGCTGCAGGTGAACTCCGTGACTGTGCTGTGCGGCAGGTTAACTCCATGACTGTGCTGTGCGGCAGGTGGACTCCATGACTGTGCTGTGTGGCAGGTGGACTGTGTGACTGTGCTGTGCTGCAGGTGGACTCCGTGACTGTGCTGTGCTGCAGGTGGACTCCGTGACTGTGCTGTGCTGCAGGTGGACTCCGTGACTGTGCTGTGTGGCAGGTGGACTCCGTGACTGTGCTGCAGGTGGACTCCATGACTGTGCTGTGCTGCAGGTGGACTCCGTGACTGTGCTGTGCAGCAGGTGGACTCCATGACTGTGCTGTGCTGCAGGTGGACTCCATGACTGTGCTGTGCTGCAGGTGGACTCCATGACTGTGCTGTGCGGCAGGTGGACTCCAGAGAGTGCTGTGCTGCAGGTGGACTCCATGACTGTGCTGTGCTGCAGGTGGACTCCGTGACTGTGCTGTGCTGCAGGTGGACTCCATGACTGTGCTGTGCTGCAGGTGGACTCCATGACTGTGCTGTGCTGCAGGTGGACTCCATGACTGTGCTGTGCTGCAGGTGGACTCCATGACTGTGCTGTGCTGCAGGTGGACTCCTTGACTGTGCTGTGCTGCAGGTGGACTCAATGACTGTGCTGTGCTGCAGGTGGACTCCGTGACTGTGCTGTGCGGCAGGTGGACTCCATGACTGTGCTGTGCTGCAGGTGGACTCAGTGACTGTGCTGTGTGGCAGGTGGACTCCGTGACTGTGCTGTGCTGCAGGTGGACTCCATGACTGTGCTGTGCGGCAGGTGGACTCCGTGACTGTGCTGTGTGGCAGGTGGACTCCGTGACTGTGCTGTGCTGCAGGTGGACACCATGTATGTGCTGTGCTGCAGGTTGACTCCATGACAGTGCTGTGCTGCAGGTGGACTCCATGACTCTACTGTGCTGCAGGTGGACTCTATGACTGTGCTGTGCTGCAGGTGGACTCCATGACTGTGCTGTGCTGCAGGTGGACTCCATGACTGTGCTGTGCTGCAGGTGGACTCCATGACTGTGCTGTGCTGCAGGTGGACTCCATGACTGTGCTGTGCTGCAGGTGGACTCCGTGACTGTGCTGTGCTGCAGGTGGACTCCGTGACTGTGCTGTGCTGCAGGTGGACTCCGTGACTGTGCTGTGCTGCAGGTGGACTCCATGACTGTGCTGTGCTGCAGGTTGACTCCATGACTGTGCTGTGCGGCAGGTGGACTCCATGAGAGTGCTGTGCTGCAGGTGGACTCCATGACTGTGCTGTGCTGCAGGTGGACTCCGTGACTGTGCTGTGCTGCAGGTGGACTCCATGACTGTGCTGTGCTGCAGGTGGACTCCGTGACTGTGCTGTGCTGCAGGTGGACTCCGTGACTGTGCTGTGCTGCAGGTGGACTCCATGACTGTGCTGTGCTGCAGGTGGACTCCAGAGAGTGCTGTGCTGCAGGTGGACTCCGTGACTGTGCTGTGCTGCAGGTGGACCCAATGACTGTGCTGTGCTGCAGGTGGACTCCATGACTGTGCTGTGCTGCAGGTGGACTCCATGACTGTGCTGTGCTGCAGGTGGACTCAGTGACTGTGCTGTGCTGCAGGTGGACTCCGTGACTGTGCTGTGCTGCAGGTGGACTCCATGACTGTGCTGTGCTGCAGGTGGACTCCATGACTGTGCTGTGCTGCAGGTGGACTCCGTGACTGTGCTGTGCGGCAGGTGGACTCAGTGACTGTGCTGTGTGGCAGGTGGACTCCGTGACTGTGCTGTGCTGCAGGTGGACTCCATGACTGTGCTGTGCTGCAGGTGGACTCCGTGACTGTGCTGTGCTGCAGGTGGACTCCGTGACTGTGCTGTGTGGCAGGTGGACTCCGTGACTGTGCTGTGCTGCAGGTGGACTCCATGACTGTGCTGTGCTGCAGGTGGACTCCGTGACTGTGCTGTGCGGCAGGTGGACTCCATGACTGTGCTGTGCGGCAGGTGGACTCCATGACTGTGCTGTGTGGCAGGTGGACTCCGTGACTGTGCTGTGCTGCAGGTGGACTCCGTGACTGTGCTGTGCTGCAGGTGGACTCTGTGACTGTGCTGTGCTGCAGGTGGACTCCGTGACTGTGCTGTGCTGCAGGTGGACTCCGTGACTGTGCTGTGCTGCAGGTGGACTCCGTGACTGTGCTGTGCGGCAGGTGGACTCCGTGACTGTGCTGTGTGGGAGGTGGACTCCGTGACTGTGCGGCAGGTGGACTCCGTGACTGTGCTGTGTGGGAGGTGGACTCCGTGACTGTGCTGCAGGTGGACACCATGACTGTGCTGTGCTGCAGGTTGACTCCATGACAGTGCTGTGCTGCAGGTGGACTCCATGACTGTACTGTGCGGCAGGTGGACTCCATGACTGTGCTGTGCTGCAGGTGGACTCTGTGACTGTGCTGTGCTGCAGGTGGACTCCGTGACTGTGCTGTGTGGCAGGTGGACTCCGTGACTGTGCTGTGCTGCAGGTGGACTCCATGACTGTGCTGTGCTGCAGGTGGACTCCGTGACTGTGCTGTGTGGCAGGTGGACTCCGTGACTGTGCTGTGCTGCAGGTGGACTCCATGACTGTGCTGTGCTGCAGGTGGACTCCATGACTGTGCTGTGCTGCAGGTGGACTGCATGACTATACTGTGCTGCAGATGGACTCCATGACTCTGCTGTGCTGCAGGTGAACTACATGACTGTGCTGTGCGGTAGGTGGACCCTAGAGAGTTCTGTGCTGCAGGTGAACTCCGTGACTGTGCTGTGCGGCAGGTTAACTCCATGACTGTGCTGTGCGGCAGGTGAACTCCATGACTGTGCTGTGTGGCAGGTGGACTGTGTGACTGTGCTGTGCTGCAGGTGGACTCCGTGACTGTGCTGTGCTGCAGGTGGACTCCGTGACTGTGCTGTGCTGCAGGTGGACTCCGTGACTGTGCTGTGTGGCAGGTGGACTCCGTGACTGTGCTGCAGGTGAACTCCATGACTGTGCTGTGCTGCAGGTGGACTCCGTGACTGTGCTGTGCAGCACGTGGACTCCATGACTGTGCTGTGCTGCAGGTGGACTCCGTGATTGTGCTGTGCTGCAGGTGGACTCCATGACTATACTGTGCTGCAAATGAACTCCATGACTGTGCTGTGCTGCAGGTTGACTCCATGACTGTGCTGTGCGGCAGGTGGACTCCAGAGAGTGCTGTGCTGCAGATGGACTCCATGAATGTGCTGTGCTGCAGGTGGACTCCGTGACGTTGCTGTGTGGCAGGTGGACTCCGTGACTGTGCTGTGCGCAGGTGGACTCCATGACTGTGCTGTGCTGGAGGTGGACTCCGTGACCGTGCTGTGCTGCAGGTGGACTCCATGACTGTGCTGTGCTGCAGGTTGACTCCATGACTGTGCTGTGCGGCAGGTGTACTCCAGAGAGTGCTGTGCTGCAGATGGACTCCATGACTGTGCTGTGCTGCAGGTGGATTCCATGACTCTACTGTGCTGCAGGTGGACTCCTTGACTGTGATGTGCTGCAGGTGGACTCCGTGACTGTGCTGTGCGGCAGGTGGACTCCGTGACTGTGCTGTGCGGCAGGTGGACTCAGTGACTGTGCTGTGTGGCAGGTGGACTCCGTGACTGTGCTGTGCGGGAGGTGGACTCCGTGACTGTGCTGTGCTGCAGGTGGACTCCGTGTTTGTGCTGCGCGGTAGGTGGACTCCGTGACTGTGCTGTGTGGAGGTGGACTCCGTGACTGTGCTGTGCTGCAGGTGGACACCATGTATGTGCTGTGCTGCAGGTTGACTCCATGACAGTGCTGTGCTGCAGGTGGATTCCATGACTCTACTGTGCTGCAGGTGGACTCCTTGACTGTGATGTGCTGCAGGTGGACTCAATGACTGTGCTTTGCTGCAGGTTGACTCCGTGACTGTGCTGTGCGGCAGGTGGACTCCGTGACTGTGCTGTGCGGCAGGTGGACTCAGTGACTGTGCTGTGTGGCAGGTGGACTCCGTGACTGTGCTGTGCGGGAGGTGGACTCTGTGACTGTGCTGTGCTGCAGGTGGACACCATGTATGTGCTGTGCTGCAGGTTGACTCCATGACAGTGCTGTGCTGCAGGTGGACTCCATGACTCTACTGTGCTGCAGGTGGACTCCGTGACTGTGTTGTGCTGCAGGTTGACTCTGTGACTGTGCTGTGCTGCAGGTGGACTCCGTGACTGTGCTGTGCGGTAGAAGGACACCATGACTGTGCTGTGCGGCAGGTGGACTTTATGACTTTGCTGTGCTGCAGGTGGACTCCATGACTGTGCTGTGCAGCACGTGGACTCCATGACTGTGCTGTGCTGCAGGTGGACTCCATGACTGTGCTGTGCTGCAGGTTGACTCCATGACTGTGCTGTGCGGCAGGTGGACTCCAGAGAGTGCTGTGCTGCAGATGGACTCCATGACTGTGCTGTGCTGCAGGTGGACTCCGTGACTGTGCTGTGTGGCAGGTGGACTCCGTGACTGTGCTGTGCTGCAGGTGGACTCCATGACTGTGCTGTGCTGGAGGTGGACTCCGTGACCGTGCTGTGCTGCAGGTGGACTCCATGACTGTGCTGTGCTGCAGGTTGACTCCATGACTGTGCTGTGCGGCAGGTGTACTCCAAAGAGTGCTGTGCTGCAGATGGACTCCATGAATGTGCTGTGCTGCAGGTGGACTCCGTGACTGTGATGTGCTGCAGGTGGACTCCATGACTGTGCTTTGCTGCAGGTGGACTCCATGACTGTGCTGTGCTGCAGGTGGACTCTGTGACTGTGCTGTGCGGCAGGTGGACTCCGTGATTGTGCTGTGTGGCAGGTGGACTCCGTGACTGTGCTGTGCGGCAGGTGGACTCCATGACTGTGCTGTGCTGCAGGTGGACTCCGTGACTGTGCTGTGCGGCAGGTGGACTCCATGACTGTGCTGTGCTGCAGGTGGACTCCAGAGAGTGCTGTGCTGCAGGTGGACTCCGTGACTGTGCTGTGCTTTAGATGGACTTAATGACTGTGCTGTGCTGCAGGTGGACTCCATGATAGTGCTGTGCTGCAGGTGGACTCCATGACTATACTGTGCTGCAGGTGGACTCCGTAACTAAGCTCTGCTGCAGGTGGACTCCGTGACTGTGCTGTGCTGCAGGTGGACTCCGTGACTGTGCTGTGCTGCAGGTGGACTCCATGACTGTGCTGTGCTGCAGGTGGACTCCATGTGTGTGCTGTGCTGCAGGTTGACTCCATGACTGTGCTGTGCTGCAGGTGGACTCCATGACTGTACTGTGCAGCAGGTGGACTCCATGACTGTGCTGTGCTGCAGGTGGACTTCATGACTGTGCTGTGCTGCAGGTGGACTCCATGACTGTGCTGTGTGGCAGGTGGACTCCATGACTGTGCTGTGCTGCAGGTGGACTCCGTAACTGTGCTGTGCTGCAGGTGGACTCCGTGACTGTGCTGTGTGGCAGGTGGACTTTATGACTGTGCTGTGCTGCAGGTGGACTCAGTGACTATGCTGTGCGCCAGGTGGACTCTGTGACTGTGCTGTGTGGCAGGTGGACTCCGTGACTGTGCTGTGCGGGAGGTGGACTCAGTGACTGTGCTTTGTGGCAGGTTGACTCCGTGACTGTGCTGTGCTGCAGGTGGACTCCGTGACTGTACTGTGCTGCAGGTGGACTCTGTGACTGTGCTGTGCTGCAGGTGGACTCCGTGACTGTGCTGTGCTGCAGGTGGACTACGTGACTGTACTGTGCTGCAGGTGGACTCTGTGACTGTGCTGTGCTGCAGGTGGTCTCCGTGACTGTGCTGTGCTGCAGGTGAACTCCATGACTGTGCTGTGCGGTAGGTGGACCCTAGAGAGTTCTGTGCTGCAGGTGAACTCCGTGACTGTGCTGTGTGGCAGGTGGACTCCATGACTGTGCTGTGCGGCAGGTGGACTCCATGACTGTGCTATGTGGCAGGTGGACCGTGTGACTGTGCTGTGCTGCAGGTGGAGTCCGTGACTGTGCTGTGCTGCAGGTGGACTCCGTGACTGTGCTGTGCTGCAGGTGGACTCCGTGACTGTGCTGTGCTGCAGGATGACTCCATGACTGTGCTGTGCTGCAGGTGGACTCCGTGACTGTGATGTGCGGCAGGTGGACTCCGTGACTGTGCTGTGTGGCAGGTGGACTCCGTGACTGTGCTGGCAGGTTGACACCATGACTGTGCTGTGCTGCAGGTTGACTCTGTGACTGTGCTGTGCGGAAGGTGGCCTCCATGATTGTGCTGTGCTGCAGGTAGACTCCGTGACTGTGCTGTGCTGCAGGTGGACTCCGTGACTGTGCTGTGTGGCAGGTGGACTTCGTGACTGTGCTGCTGGTGAACTCCATGACTGTGCTATGCTGCAGGTGGACTCCGTGACTGTGCTGTGCAGCACGTGGACTCCATGACTGTGCTGTGCTGCAGGTGGACTCCATGACTGTGCTGTGCTGCAGGTGGACTCCTTGACTGTGATGTGCTGCAGGTGGACTCAATGACTGTGCTTTGCTGCAGGTTGACTCCGTGACTGTGCTGTGCGGCAGGTGGACTCCGTGACTGTGCTGTGCGGCAGGTGGACTCAGTGACTGTGCTGTGTGGCAGGTGGACTCCGTGACTGTGCTGTGCGGGAGGTGGACTCCGTGACTGTGCTGTGCTGCAGGTGGACACCATGTATGTGCTGTGCTGCAGGTTGACTCCATGACAGTGCTGTGCTGCAGGTGGACTCCATGACTCTACTGTGCTGCAGGTGGACTCCGTGACTGTGTTGTGCTGCAGGTTGACTCTGTGACTGTGCCGTGCTGCAGGTGGACTCCGTGACTGTGCTGTGCGGTAGAAGGACACCATGACTGTGCTGTGCGGGAGGTGGACTTTATGACTTTGCTGTGCTGCAGGTGAACTCCATGACTGTTCTGTGCAGCACGTGGACTCCATGACTGTGCTGTGCTGCAGGTGGACTCCATGCCTGTGCTGTGCTGCAGGTTGACTCCATGACTGTGCTGTGTGGCAGGTGGACTCCAGAGAGTGCTGTGCTGCAGATGGACTCCATGAATGTGCTGTGCTGCAGGTGGACTCCGTGACTGTGCTGTGTGGCAGGTGGACTCCGTGACTGTGCTGCAGGTGAACTCCATGACTGTGCTGTGCTGGAGGTGGACTCCGTGACCGTGCTGTGCTGCAGGTGGACTCCATGACTGTGCTGTGCTGCAGGTTGACTCCATGACTGTGCTGTGCGGCAGGTGTACTCCAGAGAGTGCTGTGCTGCAGATGGACTCCATGAATGTGCTGTGCTGCAGGTGGACACCATGACTGTGCTGTGCGGGAGGTGGACTTTATGACTTTGCTGTGCTGCAGGTGAACTCCATGACTGTTCTGTGCAGCACGTGGACTCCATGACTGTGCTGTGCTGCAGGTGGACTCCATGACTGTGCTGTGCTGCAGGTGGACTCTGTGACTGTGCTGTGCGGCAGGTGGACTCCGTGATTGTGCTGTGTGGCAGGTGGACTCCGTGACTGTGCTTTGCGGCAGGTGGACTCCATGACTGTGCTGTGCTGCAGGTGTACTCCGTGACTGTGCTGTGCGGCAGGTGGACTCCATGACTGTGCTGTGCTGCAGGTGGACTCCAGAGAGTGCTGTGCTGCAGGTGGACTCCGTGACTGTGCTGTGCTTTAGATGGACTTAATGACTGTGCTGTGCTGCAGGTGGACTCCATGATAGTGCTGTGCTGCAGGTGGACTCCATGACTATACTGTGCTGCAGGTGGACTCCGTAACTAAGCTCTGCTGCAGGTGGACTCCGTGACTGTGCTGTGTGGCAGTTGGACTCCGTCACTGTGCTGTGCTGCAGGTGGACTCCATGACTATGCTGTGCTGCAGGTAGACTCCGTGACTGTGCTGTGCTGCAGGTGGACTATGTGACTGTGCTGTGCTGCAGGTGGACTCCGTGACTATGATGTGCTGCAGGTGGACTCCATGACTGTGCTTTGCTGCAGGTGGACTCCGTGACTGTGCTGTGCGGCAGGTGGACTCCGTGACTGTGCTGTGCGGCAGGTGGACTCAGTGACTGTGCTGTGCGGCAAGTGGACTCCATGACTGTGCTGTGCGGCAGGTGGACTCCGTGACTGTGCTGTGTGGCAGGTGGACTGTGTGACTGTGCTGTGCTGGAGGTGAACTCCGTCACTGTACTGTGCTGCAGGTGGACTCCGTGATTGTGCTGTGTGGCAGGTGGACTCCATGACTATACTGTGCTGCAAATGAACTCCATGACTGTCCTGTGCTGCAGGTGGACTCCATGGAAGTTCTGTGCTGCAGGTGGACTCCAGAGAGTGCTGTGCTGCCGGTGGACTCCATGACTGTTCTGTGCTGGAGGTGGACTCCGTGACTGTGATGTGTGGCAGGTGGACTCCAGAGAGTGCTGTGCTGCCGGTGGACTCCGTGACTGTGCTGTGCTTTAGATGGACTTAATGACTGTGCTGTGCTGCAGGTGGACTCCATGACAGTGCTGTGCTGCAGGTGGACTCCATGACTATACTGTGCTGCAGGTGGACTTCGTAACTAAGCTCTGCTGCAGGTGGACTCCGTGACTGTGCTGTGCTGCAAGTGGACTCTGTGACTGTGCTGTGCTGCAGGTGTACTCCATAACAGTGCTGTGCTGCAGGTGGACTCCATCATGACTGTGCTGTGCTGCAGGTGTACTCCATAACAGTGCTGTGCTGCAGGTGGACTGCATGACTATACTGTGCTGCAGATGGACTCCATGACTCTGCTGTGCTGCAGGTGAACTACATGACTGTGCTGTGCGGTAGGTGGACCCTAGAGAGTTCTGTGCTGCAGGTGAACTCCGTGACTGTGCTGTGCGGCAGGTTAACTCCATGACTGTGCTGTGCTGCAGGTTGACTCCATGACAGTGCTGTGCTGCAGGTGGACTCCATGACTATACTGTGCGGCAAGTGGACTCCATGACTGTGCTGTGCTGCAGGTAGACTCTGTGACTGTGCTGTGCTGCAGGTGGACTCCGTGACTGTGCTGTGTGGCAGGTGGACTCCGTGACTGTGCTGTGCGCAGGTGGACTCCATGACTGTGCTGTGCTGCAGGTGGACTCCGTGACTGTGCTGTGTGGCAGGTGGATTTTGTGACTGTGCTGTGCTGCAGGTGGACTCCGTGACTGTGCTGTGCGCAGGTGGACTCCATGACTGTGCTGTGCTGGAGGTGGACTCCGTGACCGTGCTGTGCTGCAGGTGGACTCCATGACTGTGCTTTGCTGCAGGTTGACTCCGTGACTGTGCTGTGCGGCAGGTGGACTCCGTGACTGTGCTGTGCGGCAGGTGGACTCAGTGACTGTGCTGTGTGGCAGGTGGACTCCGTGACTGTGCTGTGCGGGAGGTGGACTCCGTGACTGTGCTGTGCGGTAGAAGGACACCATGACTGTGCTGTGCGGGAGGTGGACTTTATGACTTTGAAGCCATACACGTGTATTGGAACAGAACAGAACATGAGAAGCACACACATAATCCTCCGTAATATGAGGGGGCGAGCCAGCTCAGGGGGAGGGTGATGAAAAAAACGACCAGGGATAGGATTAGATGCGCAGGGGGCGCGCTCGCGAATATGGACCGACACTGCGTGGGGAAATAACGGAGTTATATTTTAGGCGGGGGAACGCGGTACGCAAAGTACAGCGCGACTCCGACGCGACCTACTCCAGAGTCCACTGCGAAATCGACGGCAGCGGCGTCAGGGGAGGGGAGGGGACGGCGGCGGCGTCGGGGGAGCGGACGGCGGCGGCGTCGGGGGGGGCGAGGGGACGGCGGCGGCGGCGAGATGACGCGGACGGCGCGGCGGGCGCGAGCATCAGGACGCGGATGAGCCAGCGTTGGGGGCGCAACGAAACGGGCGGCGTTTGGGCAACAAGGTTGTGAGGATAGCGTTTGTGAAGAGATGGAAGGAGAGGCTGTTTATTTCGAGGCAAAGGCAGTGGATGTCGCACGTGAAATGTCCTTGAGATACATATAACAAGCAGCATGACAGTATGTCATCAGATCAACAAACCACTAATGTTGACATGTAATACAGATACTGGAGCATTGCGGTCACATGCGTCCAGAGGAAAATATTGCAAATATTATCTTTGAGAACAGAAAATTCAGGATACACTTAATTCCGGCCGACTTCATACGAAACACAAGAGGCAAGTCGATGAAATACCATCGCGGCATGGCCTGCCGGTCATGTCCCAGGTGGCGCCACCACCGGTCCCACTCTGGGTGGCGCCACCACCGGTCCCACTCTGGGTGGCGCCACCTGCCACCAAACACAACGTCGACGCACCCGCCCCGCCCGAAAACAAGCGTCCACGCCTGGGCACAGCGATCGCCCCCACACACGCGGCAACCGCCTCGACATCGGGATGAAGACTCCCGTCACACATGGCCGAGACGCGGAGAAGCATGACATTAATTACGTTCAGAGTTAATTTTAAGGTTTTTTTCAATGTAATGTTTGTGCATTCTTTTAGACGAGCTAGATTGTTCACGGTTGACAGATGTCTATATGAGGCCAAAACAAGACACATGGAGTCACGGCCCGTGAGGCCCATACAGGCACCATGGACGAGCCGCCGCGATGTCGGCACCAGAGACGTCAGCCTCCCCCCCGCCGGAACAAGCGACGTCAGGCCCGCCCCACCGTCCCCAGTCCCCCGGTCCTCCGCAAAAGTCCGGCCCCCGCCACTCGCCCCGACGCCCGAGATGTCGGATATGTCCCGGACGCGCCGACCCCGTACATACATAGATAGATACCGTTTAACATAACATAGATAGCATAGATTACCACCGTTTAGCAGTGCCAGGTCAACCTTACTCCACATTGTGACATTGGAGCCGACAATCCGAAAATAGCGTTCCTGTTTCCCAATGTGCTGATCGAGCCAGTACCTTTATCAAACTCATCTGACCAAGGCGTCAGCAACCAAGGACCTGGGAGGCCAGATACCTAACACTCTTACAAAACTAGAGAAGGGCTCGTGGGTGCCGGTGAAAGTGTCTAATTTTAGGACAATATGTTCCCTTTTGCTATTTTAATCAGGCTGCGTTCCTGTTTAATATGACTAAAGATTGCGCTTCAGTATCAAACCGACCGAACATAGAGGTGGATGGACATAGGTTTCCATCACAGGGTCGCCCCCGCCCCTCCTCCACTCCAAAGTCCGCGACGACGCCCCCGCGACACTGAGCAGTGCTAGGAGATCGGATTCCATCACACGATATGCGAAGTGCTTTTTCTCTGCCATAAACAACAGCACATTCAACCTAAATAATTATACCGCACCACTTTGCACATGCCTTCCCACTCGCGTGCCGACCTCGCTCCGAGCCGAGCCGCTATCTCTCCAGCAGACGCACCTGGTCCCCTGCGGTCTTTGAATGGCTGTTGGTGGTACCTCAGCGCACAGTAGACGGCTCCCCAGCCAGTGGTAGAAGAGTGCGCGGGTCATCATCGCGCAGCCGCACAGCCAGCTCCTCAAGCCGTCTGCGCCGCACTCCGTCTGGGCAGCGCCCCTTGCTCCCTCCGGCTCGCCTCCGCCCCGCAGGACGGGCCGCAGACGCCGCCATCGACTCAACGCCAGCAGCTCCCGGTGAGCGCCTCCATGTTGCTGGCCAACAGCTGCGGCCCTCATCCAGGAAGCGCCGCTCCGGTGCCAGCAGCTTCTCCTTGAAGATGAAGGTTTCTTCGTTAGAGAGAGAAAGAGAGCGAGAGAGAGAGAGAGAGAGAGAGAAAGAGAGACCAAGCACAGAGAAGATAGGTCGAGGGGTCTCCGAGTGATGAGCGCGGTGCAGTTAACAATGAGACGGTAAGGCTATCAAAGAGCCCGTGCGCGACCCACGTTAACGTTTTTCGTTAACCCCTTGATGTTAGAATTGGTGCGAACCACAAATAATTGGTGCCTGGCTCTCGCTCTCATCTCGTTTTTACGGGGTATTTATATTTTTGGACATGCTACTTAATTTGTTTTACATTAAGTGATTTCAATCCGGAATTATATACGATAATGCCTTTACAAGGCAAGTAAGAGACGGGACATTTCTGAAGCCTTGCTGATGAAAATTCGGAACAGTTATACCCTAAAAATAAGTAGATTGGACCAGACACAGTGGTATATATGAGATGACACCTACGGTGAGACCTACCAACGAAAGTGATCGGGATCTGTAAACTTTTTTGGGGCAGGAAAAAAAAACGGCAGGGAAAGAAGAAATCCACATAGTGCGATTATTGCGAACTAAAATTCATCTAATTAATCAATAACCATCAAGGAACATCTTTTTTACCACTTTTTTGAACGCTACTTTGCTGCGAGGGATATCTTCAATATTTCTGATTTTGGGTGCAAGATTGGCATTCCAGATCTTTGGAGCTGATATAAATATTGAAAACGTTCTGTAGTTGTATGCTGCAAAAGGGACCTCGAAATGTTTAGCTTGTCTGGCTGTTCTATTTCTGGTTTGGGCTCCTAGAGTAAATTTGCGAGCTAGAGGATTTGGGAGTGTATGGTTTAAGAAACTATGGAGGACACTCATCTGGTGAAGCTTTATTAGGTCAGGCAATTTAAGTATGTTATATTTTTTAAATATTGGACTAGAGGGAGCAAGGAAGTCCGCTGAGTCTATGATTCTAACGATTTTCTTTTGTAGTACTTTTAGCTTGTTTAATTTTGTTTCATAGGTTACTCCCCAAGCCTGGATTCCATACAAAAAATGGGGAAGTACAAGTGAATTATATAACAGTAGAAGGTGATTGTTTTTCAAAAAAGGTTTGGCCCTGCCAATCATGCCTATCTTTTGTGAGACAGAATTTTCTACTGTTCTGATTTGAGTATTCCACTTAAATTTGTCATCTATCCAAATTCCCAGATATTTAGTTGCAGACTGTCTCTTTATTACTTCATTTTTAATTTTAATATTCAATGTTGGTGTTTCTATTTGGTTAGTAAATAGTTGATATGTAGTCTTTTTGCATTCAGAGTGATGCGATTTGATGTGAGCCACAATTCCAGTTTTGGGAGATTGAGCGCAATGGTATTTTGGAGTCTTCCATGGTCTTTTTCTGTAAATACTACTACAGTATCATCTGCAAATTGGAAATAAGTTCCTGGACAGGTGAGGTGCAGGTCATTTATATAAATCAAAAACAATAATGGACCCAGAATAGAACCCTGTGGAACTCCATGAGTAATTGTTTGTGCTGTGGGGGAGAGTGTGTCATTATATTTCACTAGTTGAGTGCGATTTAGGAGATAACTTTGAAATAAACTAAGAGCAACATCATTACATCCATATTTTTCTAGTTTCTTTAGCAAAATGTGATGGTTGACCGTGTCGAACGCTTTTGCATAATCAAGATATATGGCGGCACTGATTTCCTTGCGTTCCAGGGCTGAGGTTATATGCTCCTGTAAAAGTGAAACAGGCATGTAAGAACTGTGGTGCTGGCGAAACCCAAATTGATTAGCATACAGGATATTCTCAGTATTAATGAAGCTGGACAGTTGGTAATATATTATTTTTTCCAGAACTTTTGATAATATACTCAAGAGACTGATTGGGCGATAGTTGTTAAATGTAAACTTGTCTCCTGACTTGTGAATTGGGATAACAACTGCCTTTTTTAGTATTGACGGGAAGACACCTTCAGTCAGGCAAAGATTGAATGCATGATTGAGGAACGGGGCTACGGTAACAGAAATTGCTTTCAGAATCTTTGGTGTTATACAGTCAGATACTGCTGAATTTGGGTCTAAGTTTTGGATAATGGAAAGAATAGTGGGAACGTTTGTTGGCACTAATTCAAACCTAGCTGCTGGTGGCTGATGATCTTCGAGGTAAGAGAGGGGATCAATGTTGGAACTTTCTAGTTTGCTATCAAGGGTAGAAGCTATCGACCCAAAGAAGTTGTTAAATTTGGATGATATGTCTACAGGGTTGGTTAGCAGGACGCCATCCGCCATGAATTTATCTGGAAGGTTAGACTTGGACTTGTTTTTGCGGACTAACTGAGCTAGGATTTTCCAAATCTTGGTTGGATGTGATTTATATTCTTCAAGCTTGCGCTCAAAAAACTGTTTTTTGGCTGCCCTTATCTGGCTGCAAAGTCTGTTGCGAAAAGCAATGAAATTCTGTCTGTTCTCCTGGGAGGGATTTTGAATTGATTTTTTATGGAGATCTTTTTAATGTTAATGCTTCTAAGAAGCTCAAAAGATATCCATGGCTGGACTGGGACACTTTTCCTGTCTTTCCTGATGCTAAAATGCATGATTTCCGTTGTAATGTTATTTGAAAGAAATTCCATTGCTAGATTTGGGTTCACTATATCAGTGATGTCTTGGAGTTTTCGGCATAGCGATGTTTTTAACTGCTCTATTTTTCTGAAATCAAATCCAAAAATTTGGGTAGTCTTTCTACTTCTTGAGTTCGGATTTGGCAGTCCAAGAGTGATATGGATTGGCAGATGGTCGCTGATATCAGAGATGATCACATTTGAAGATTTAATAAGGCTCACCTCATTTAAGAAGAAATTATCAATTAATGATTTAGATTCATTACAGACCCTGGTTGGTACAGATATTGTTGGAACTAGGCCGAGAGCTAGGAAGGTGTTGAGAAAGGTGGCAGGAATTTCCATAGACTGATGTTTCAAGAGGTCAACATTGAAGTCACCACCTATTATGCAATATTTGGATTCTAAATTGACCCTCAGCATAGTTGGTTCAAAGTACTCGAGAAAATCTGTGACAGGAAAAGATGGAGATCGGTAAATTGATGCCAACACAATATTCTTTTTGTTAGGTATGCATATTTCAATAAATACTGATTGGAATTTTAGCTCTGATGATTCCAAGTCTTGTCTGCGTTTATACACAATTGAATTGTTAATGTAGATACCACACCCCTTACCTCTGAAGGATTCAGGTGATGAAACTTCAAGGTTATAACTGGAGAGATTGTATGATGCTGCTAAACTTGGGTCTAGCCAGGTTTCACTGAGCAAAATTATATCGGGCTGCGCAGAGAGCTGTGAGATTTGAAGTTCAAGTTTCTCAAAATTTTTTGGAAGTGATCTCATATTGATGTGAATAATGGAAAAATTTGTGGTTAAGTCTGATTGGTTATTTCTAATTTTGACACATTCTTTAAATTGGAGATAATTGCATTCATCTAGAATTGACTTGAGCTGGGTGTCTGGTTCAATTTGAGTTGAGTCAAGGCTTGCATAGTCCAATGAAAGCCGATCCAGAATTTAGATAGGTGTATCACACAATAAATTTAATACGATGGGTAGAGAAAAGGGTAATCAGCAGAAAACAACGACAGGCTGTAGCAAGTAGACCAGACAGTAGTGACTCTTGCAGACAAGGCACGATCACCACTGAAGCAGATGTGAGACCTTACCAACAGTTAAACGCACAAGAGGGTCTACAAATACCTATATTAAAAATGAAGAAAACAAAAGGGCTAAAAAGGCAGAGTTACCAGTTTAGTTGCTATCAGATCAGCAGTGGCCAGGCGGGAGAATACGTGGATTTGGGATAGTGACCACAACTTAAGGGGTTCTGGGTGGGGGAGGCTTGAGGGGCCTCCCACTACGACTTTTCCCAGTCGCAAGCCCGGAAGTTGAGCGAGGCTCATCCAGGACAATGCATGGTTTTGCTCTGAATGTGCCACCGGGGGGTCTGAACAGATACAGTCCCTGTAGACTGATCAGCTACACTGTCGGTGCTGGGAAGAGAGAGAGATCTCCTTGATGGATGCGAGTGACAATCAGTGCATGATTCTGAAGGGGATTTGATGTCCGTAGCAAAAGTATTTGATATCACAGGCAGGATATCAGAACTGTACCTCCCCAAGCTATCTCCACCCGTTGTGCCATCCCCACCAGGAGGAGCAGCTGCACCAGGCCTAGGCCCAGGTGGGACCGTCCTGGTGCTCTCTCGTTCGGCGGAGCTGGTGCTGCCACCCTCACAGGTGGAACCTGCAGCAAGTTCAGAGGACTCAACCATCCGGGGTTGGGTCTCACGAGGACTGCAGGGAACTGCGGCAGCAGAATCATTGTGTACATGAGCCACAGACTGGGATGTACTGGAGGTGGCAGCCAAAGGAGGATCAGCATGAGCTACTTTTGGGAGAGTCTCATGGTTGAGATCCACCCCACTCGGATTGTCTCCACCAGGTCCCCGAGGTTGACTTGAGCCCCCGACTTTCCACAGAGGGCCAGGATGTCCTCCCGAGTGGCACCCACTTTGACCTCCAGGGTCCTGGTAGAGCCTTTGGGCTTGATATAGATCTTGCCTTTGTTGGTATAGTGGGTCAGTAATGGTGAGGATTCCTTTGGAGAGTGGAGATCTTTTAGGAGCTTGACTACCTCCAGTCTTTCGGATGTCAAGCTTTCGTGGACAGCCAGGCCTCGTTTCAGAGGTCGAGTGCGCTTCCTGTAAACTGCCTCTCTTTCATCCATGTTGATGAACCTCAAAAGAATCGTGTTTTTATTCCCCAATCGATGGCACGCAGATATGGCCAGAGGGTGGATCTCGATGCCCAGGTACTCCCTTATCACATGGAGGGCACCGGATCTAGTGTTCTCTCCAGCCCGATAGGGAGGGATCGCATCAACAGATAGGAGGAGAGTTGACAGGCGGCTGTATTGGGATTGCACTTCGACCGCCGAGCGGATCCTTCCCTGTGCCTCAGAGAACTTGCTGAGCTTATTGTTCAGAGAGGCCATGCCCAACTCAAGAGAGTTCTGTTTTGTGTCTATAGAGACTAGGCTGGCCTCAACCGCTTCCCTCCGCTCAATGTTTTCACTCACCACAAATTGCAGTTCCTGGACTTCTGCCTTCAGATCTTTGAGCCACTGAGTCAGGGATTCAACTTGCTTTTTTAGTTGGGTGTTCTCTTCTGTGAGTTGATCAAATCTCGAGTCAATATACTTAGCATTTGAAGGGGCCATGGCAAACCAAAAGAAGCTCAGCTCAACCTGGAGTCAACCGATTTAATTGCAGCCCCCAAAAGGGATGAAAGGTTGGAGCACTATCACCTTCACATTTATTGCTCACAGGGGACTTTAATTTTCCTCAGATAAACTGGACTGGTAACTACTCGCATGCTAGCCCTAACCACCCCTCACACAGGCTCCTGGACGTTGCACAGGATTTTCTTCTCTTTCAACATGTTACTCAACCTACACGGTACTCATTTGGGCAGAGGCCAAACATCCTGGACCTGATATTCACAAATGAAGAGGCTATGGTTGCCAACCTTGAATACCTTCCTAGCATTGGTAAAAGTGATCACATTGTACTTGGTTTCAAAATCAAATGCTATGTGGCTGAACATGAAAAAGCATCATCATCATCATCATTGTTGTTTTAGGGCGCGCCGACAACAATGGTCATGTGGCGCCCATAACGCTAGACAAGATATATATATATATATATAAAAGAGTTTCAACATCTCAGGGGCTTAAGGTGTGTCAAGGGTAAAATGTGAATACACCGCACGTGCTTCAACTAGTCAAAGAGTGAAAAAGACTGGTGATTACGTCCTAGGATGGTGAGTAAATGACATTAAATGAGACACTCTTTAAAAAAGCAGCAATGGCCGTGAAGTCCACAGTTGGATGCTCTCCAAGCAGCGAATCCAGTGAGGGCGACCCGTGGAAGTATCGCTGTCTCTCAACCTGAAAATCTCGACAATCCACGAGAACATGGCGCACAGACAGGCGCTCCCCACAGCGAGTACACTCCGGCGGGACATCTCTACAAAGTAAAAAGGAATGTGTTGCGTGGGTGTGACCAATGCGGAGCCTAGAGAGGATCACCTCCTCCCTCCTTGAACTCGCAGAACCTGAAAAGCGCTTAACGATCAGCGGTTTCAGGGCCCGAAGCCTTTGACCCTTTGGGTCCGTATCCCACCTGTCCTGCCATAATTTAGTCACGTGTTTTCGAATATGTGGGAACCAATCAGAGCACGGGATCCGAAGGCCCGATGGTACGGTGCCCTGTGCTGCCTGCTTTGCAGCGAGATCGGCGCGCTCGTTTCCAACGATACCTGAATGACTGGGGACCCAGGCTAGTATAACTTCTTTTTCTTGACATGCGTTCGGTGAAGTCTGTGTCTGATTTCATCTAAATAAAATGATGATGACTTAGTTCCGAAACACTCGAGGGCCTGTAGCGAAGATAGAGAGTCAGTGAATATAACACATCGGAGCTGTCTCGATAAAAGAATGGCGTCCAGGCAGCGTAGAATGGCGTATAACTCCGCAGTGAAAACCGAAGCAGCGGACGGTAGAGTGAAACATCTTGCAACATCATCACTTACAAAGGCACATCCGACACCATCCTGACCCTTGGATCCATCCGTATAAAAGAGCCTGTGGTTTGGATAAGAAGTCTGACAGTGCTCCAGAAAAACCTGTTGTGAGGCTACCGGAGTCAAATATCTGGTTTTTGAGACCAGGCTTGTGTCTATCGTTGGCTCGGCTACCATCCAAGGTTCGATGGACGGGGCCTGAAAAAGTTCCACCTGTTCCAAGTTAACTTGGGCGTCATCAAGCCAACTAGCTATCCTGTAATCTGCGTGCCGGGCATATTGAGGAGAGTGTTCAATTTGACGCCGTTGTTCATCTGAGAACAGCCTTCGGAAGGTTGGATGATTTGGGAACCGAAAAAGTTTTAGGGCATACTGCATGCCGTGCATTCTGCGCCTTAGGTCCAACGGCATCTCACTTGCCTCCACGAGCATACTGGAGGTGGGAGATGTGCGAAAAGCACCAATTATTATCCTGATGGCGTGATAATGAACTGTGTCCAGCATGCGTTTAGAGCTTTCCGTGGCGGCATCATATGCTATGGAACCATATTCTATTTTAGATCGGACCAAAGATCTATATAACATAAGGAGGGTTTTCTGGTCCGCGCCACACTTGAGCTTGGTTAGAACTTTAAAGATATTTAGAGCTTTGAAACATCTATCCCTTAGATCCTTGAAATGTGGTACGTATGTTAATTTCCTATCAATGATTACACCGAGAAAGCGGGTTTGTTCTACTACAGCTATGGCTTGTTTATACATTGTTAGGACAGGGTCAGTGCAATCATTTCGTTTACGACAAAAATGTACACATTTTGTTTTTTGCATTGAGAACTTCAAACCATTCTGTCCGCTCCATCGCTCCAATTTATCCAGGGCAATCTGCAACTGCCTCACGGCCGATGGTGTGGATGATGTCGTGACCCAAATAGTAAAATCATCGACAAAGAGGGCTGTTTTTATATTCGGAGGGATACCATCTGCTATGTCGTTGATAGCGATTGCGAACAGTGCAACAGAGAGGACGCTGCCTTGCGGTGTTCCATTTTCTTGCGTGTATTCATCAGATTCTGATGTGCCAACGCGGTATCGAAATCGTCTGTTCCTAAGAAAATTGGACAGAAACCATCCCAGGTGACCTCGCACACCTAGATCGAAGGCCTTCTGCAGGATACCGTGCCTCCAGGTGAGGTCGAAAGCTCGCTCAATGTCAAAAAAGACGGCAATTGTGTGCTGCTTTCTGCTGAAGCCTTTCCGGATAGACAAGTCTAGAGCTAAAAGGTGGTCAATGGTGCTTCGACCCCTCCGGAATCCACATTGAATGTTTGAAAATAGATTATTGGTCTCCAAAAACCACATGAGGCGGACGTTAACCATCTTCTCCAGCAGCTTGCAGACGCAAGAGGTCAGTGAAATTGGGCGGTAGTCCCCAGGTGAGCTACCTTCCTTACCAGGCTTCAGTATAGGAACAACAACCGCGTCTCGCCACTGCTCGGGGAAATCATGCTCTACCCAGATTCGGTTAAAGATCTGAAGTAGAGATGCCAATGAGCTGTCAGGAAGATGGGAAAGCATTTCATTTCGAATAGTGTCAGGCCCAGGCGAAACTGGCCTAACAGAACGAAGTGCTCCTTTCAGTTCAAGCATTGTAAATGGAACATTATATGAGGCAGAATGGTTATTTCCGAAGTTAACAATTGTTTGCTCTGCTCGTTCGCGCAGACGCCTGAAGCTAGCATCCTGGACGTGGGAGCTAAATCGCATACTAAAGGCTGCCGCCATACGGTTCGATACTTCTTTTGTGTCAGTTATTTTGATGCCGTTATCGTCTAATACGGGTGTGGATGTATATTGTGATCTACCCTGGAGTTGTTTGACTCTGGTCCAAACCTGTGTAATTGGCGTGAATCTATTCACAGTACAGACAAACTCCACCCACCACCTCCGCTTCGCATTTAACACAATGCGGCGGGCGAGTGCTCGGGCACGCTTAAACGCTACTAGGGTCGTGGTTGTCGTACTCCTCCTAAAAGCTCTAAAAGCCCGCTTCCTACTTAAAATAGCCTGCTTGCACTCAGGGTTCCACCACGGAACAGGCGTTCGCTTGAGTTTGCCAGAGGTCATGGGTATAAAGATCTTTGCAGCCTCCAGGATCATGTTGTTAAAGTCCCTTATGCAGTCGGTTGCCGAGGTCTCCGGAGAATGGTCTACCAGACTGCACGCACTCTCAAAACCAGTCCAGTCCGCGCGCCGCGTGTTCCATCGTGGAATATTTGTTCCGCGGATGGATGTCCGGGTTTGGGAGATGATAATAGGGAAGTGGTCGCTACCGTGTGGGTCATCTAGAGGTTCCCATCGGAGCTGGGCTAGGAGAGACGGTGTGCAAATTGAAAGATCTATAGCAGAATGATTTCCGGATGGAAGAGATACGTGGGTGGGGCTGCCGGAGTTCAAAAGGCATAAAGAGTTTAGGTGGAGGAAGCGTTCAAGTGTTCGACCTCGGGCACACGTACGGCCTCCAGTCTCTCCCCATGCGGCGTTGTGGGCGTTGAAGTCACCCAATAGCATGTAAGGAGTTGGGAGCTGATCAGCAAGGTTGTTTAAACTGCTGATGTCTGTGTTGCCTCCTGGTGGTAAATAAATGGAACAAACGGTCAGCTTCATAAAACCCAAGTCGGCCCGGGCTGCTACAGCCTGCAGAGTACTTCTTAAAGTGATTTGATGACATGGTATGGATGTGTGGACAGCTAACATCACTCCACCGTATGCTATTGTGGTACTAAATACGTCTTTTCGGAATATACTATATTGTCGAATTGAAAAGTTACCACCTGGGCGCAACTTTGTCTCCTGGAGGCACACAACAGACGGATTGTAAGCAGATAAAACGTTTTGCAGGTCCGAGAAGTTTGAACGAAGGCCTCGACAGTTCCATTGTAAAATATTTGTCATTTAAGTAAAAAGGGCGACGGCAAATGGGCCTGCCTGGTCTACTGCGAGCTAGAGAGAGGGGTTACTTCCGCGGGTTGCTGATCCCGTGGGTTCTCCCTCGAAATCCTCCCGGTGGTCCTCCCTGCTTTAGGCGATTGGGAGGAGGAAATCTGCCAGCTTCGGCAGAGGCTGCACGCGCACGGGATGACTGCGGCTGGCCAGGGGGAGTTCCGGCAGCCGGACGTTTTGTGGGGGATCTACCACGGTTCCCCTCGGTCACTTTGGGCGCAACCTCGAACGTTTTCCGGACAGCCGCCACCGATGAGGCAGACGGTGCCGGAGCAGGCCGGTGAGGTGGTGGCATGGGATCCGCAGCGCCTTTTGGCGGTATAACCGGCGATCTTGGGCCGCGGGATCCGGCGGGGAGGGCCTACCCCTCGGACCCACCAACGTCCACTCTCCGCCTCCGCCGAAGGCTCGGATAGGAGAGGGGTATTGCTCCCCGGGTCACCGCCGTCTGCAGGCGGGACATCAGGGACAGGAGCAAGTCCTTGCTCCCGTCTGTCCGCCCCACCCGTGGTAGGGGGTGGCGGGGGAGCCGCCTCCGGTTGAGACACCGGGGCGGCAGGCTGGTGTGAAAACACCAGCCCCAGCTTTCTCGCTACGCGGACAAAGTCGGTCACAGTCAACGAGCGAAGGAGATCTTCAGCCGTCATCTGAACGGGAGCAGAGGCGCCCCGGGAAGCAGTCTGGGCATATGTTCTTTGCGGGTGGGCGGCCTCGTAGGCCTCCTTAGCCGCTCGGAACGAGATACGCCTCGAAACCATGAGAGACATTATTTCTTTTTCTTTCTTTAGGGCTTTACATTCTCGGTCTGTCACTTCGTGTTCTTCACCACAGTTGACACATTTTGGGCGTGTTTCTGAACATTCGCTCTTCTCGTGTTGCTCTGAACCGCACCTGCCACATCGTGCCTTGCCTTTACATGAGGTCGAAGTGTGACCGTACCGGTGGCATCGGTAACAGCGCATGGGGCTGGGCACGAAAGCGCGGACGCGGACTTTCTCATAGCCTACAAAGATGTGTTCTGGTAAGTCTGTGGTGTCGAATGTGAGAACAACTGTGTTTGTTTCCCTAAATTCACCTTTGTCTTTTACTTTCATCTTTCTGGCAGAAATTACTCCGAACTCGTTCAGGCCGTCTACAATCTCATCCTCTGAAACTCCTCTCAGATCGTAACAGTTAATTACTCCCTTTACGAAGTTCTTTGTACGGTGGGGCTGAATCGTGACATTCACTGATATTGTTTTCATAAATCCTCCCTCTCGCCTATTGTATGTAAGTTGTTCTACGTTCAGTGCTCTTTTTGCATCTGTAGAGTTTGAAAACTCTACCTCGAGAGTGCCATCTCGGAGTCGATCGCAACGCGAAACCTTACCAAGTCTGTCACAGGCTTGCTTCCTCTGGAAGGGTGACAAGCTGGCTAGTGAGCCATCTTGTCCGCTTATCATGATCACGCGAGGGCATGATGGCTGTGGGTGTTCAGGTTGTGGTTCCCGAGTTGTTCGTGGGTTCACATAACTGGTTGCGGTTCCTTCCCCTCTAGGAGGCTGGGAAGTGTCACCCTCCGGTGGAAGGTGAAGAGAAGGGTTTGTGGGGTTAGAAGTGTCCATAAGTGAGTGTGATTGTTTCGGCCAACAACGTGCGCCCCCTTCAAACGAGGGTGCTACGTGGCGAAGCGACGCACGGGCTGGCTATACGGGGGAGACGCCGCCGTTACAGAGGGGGAGAGAGACTCACCAAACCCCCCTGCCCCGACGACGGTCCCCCCTTGCACCTAGCCTAGACGACCCCGGGCGGGGCGCGGACACCCCACCCTCCCCGGGTGAAGTTGGGACCTCACCCAAGGAGGGAGGGGCAGCGGAGCCCCACCAAAGGCCGACAGACTTTTACAATGCTGCTACTCTTGTCGATGCCTTCAAGAGTTCCCCGCCCTTGCGGAAATCCAGACCAAAGTAGAGTGTTGCTAGAGGCACACGAACCATAACAGCGCCTACCTCAGCTCAGCTACCAGGACTCCTTCATCCCGGGGTACGGGTCGGTGCGCAGCTCACCTTAAAAAGACAGGCGCCCCCACACGGCCTCATCGGAGCAGGCGACTACCACCTGCTCGTCACAACTGATTCCCGGCTGGTCCGAGAGAAGCGAGCCCCCGGCTTGCAGGGCCGGCGATTAGAGGGATCCAATCGTCAGCCACACGAGCCGGAGGCCCACATACACCCAGACCATCCAGGAATCATAGGCACGTGCGGGGACGCCCATGACACTGGGAAAAAGTGGGTAACTGGGAAGTTATGGGTTGGAAAAGGAGGAGGGTCGGTCTGCGCTGTCCAGCCCAGCCGCGCACCGCACGCGACCGAGGTGTCCACACTCAAGACGAGCAAGCGTGCACACACCCCCGCCACCCGCAGAGACACGCCGGGCCAGACATCGCAGACAGTGGATAGGAGGGGTATTTAGGAGTGGACAGAAAGGATACGGGTGGGAAGGCATGGAGAGACGAGGAAATAAGGAAAGAAGAGGAAAAGGAACACGGAGTTGGTGGGATTTGAATTTAGGAAGGCCAGGAGAGGATGAGGATGGCAGTTTCGATTTGGCCTCTCGCCCGAAGGCGGGGGGCGAAACCCATCCTGCCAACTGGGGTCGCGGGTGTCGTCACATCCCGTACCCAATTATCCATGTGCCGGACCAGTCAGCAGGTGCCAACAAGTCCAGCAGATGAAAATCGGTCCCCTGCGGGGGAAAAAGCATCATCTTTGTTGAACTTCAGGAGGGCAAATTTTGAGCTGTTTAACCAGATGATTGTTGAAACTGAATGGACAAGAGGCGAGCATCTGACAGTTGAGCTGTTCTACAAGCTCTTTATGGACAAGTTAACTGAGGCCACCGACATCTGTATACCAAAGGTCGTTGTCAAGAGGAACACCAAGAATCCCTACATGACTCGTGCCGCCTTGAAACTTAAAGATAAGAAAAACCAGAAGGCTAGAACATTCTTCCGTACCCAGGATGTTATTGACTTTGCAAGGCTTTCACTATGTGCAACCCAGCTGAGAAGTTTGACTCGGAAACTGCACCTGGAATTTGAGCGTAACCTGGCGACTGAAATCAAATCAAATCCGAAAGCATTTTGGAAATACACAGGATCGAGATTAAAAACAAGAGGCTCGATCGATGACCTCCGAAGTAGTAGCAGTATTGTGGTAACTGAAGACTGTGACAAGGCAAATTTACTGAACAACTACTTTGCTAGTGTCTTTACCTGTGAAGACACTTCAAGTTTCCCATCATTTGAAACAAGATGTACTGGCCCATTCCTGGAAGACATTGTCATCTCTCCGGACATTATAAGACAGAAGCTTAAATCGATCAAGGTCACAAGCTCTCCAGGCCCGGACCAGGTTCACTCGCGGGTCCTCCATGATGCTGCTGCTTCACTCTGTGTTCCTCTTGCAATGCTCTTCAGAAAGTCCCTGGATGAAGGTGAGGTGCCTAAAGAGTGGAAACTGGCAACAGTTGTACCCATCTTCAAGAAAGGAAACAGGCAAGATCCTGGGAACTACCGACCGATAAGTCTAACCTCCATTACCTGCAAAGTCCTGGAGTCTGTGGTCAAGGATGCCGTGCTAGACCATCTAGTTTCCCAGAATCTCTTGTCCCCTCATCAATATGGCTTTCGTCCTAAACGGTCCTGTGAATCACAGCTTCTTGAAGTTTTGAGCAACTGGACCAGGCTGCTCGAAGACAACAATCCGGTTGACGCCATCTACCTTGACCTGCGCAAAGCTTTTGATTCGGTTCCTCACCAACGGCTTATTAGGAAGCTCTGGGCGTATGGAGTCCGTGGGAAGGTACTCAAATGGATCAAAGACTTCTTGTCCCAACGATCGCAGCGCGTCATTGTTCAATCGTCGTTCTCGGATTGGGTCTGTGTCACGAGTGGTGTACCACAGGGTTCGGTTCTTGGGCCACTCCTGTTTTTAGTGTACATTAACGATTTGCCTGATTGTGTCTCTTGCGGGATCAGTATGTTTGCGGACGATACAAAATTGTTTGCCAGCTCAAACTCCCAGCTGTCCGTCGATCGTCTTCAATCAGACATCCGGAGTGTGGTTCACTGGTCGCAGAAGTGGCAAATGCCTTTCAACAACAGCAAATGTGTTACACTCCATATAGGCAACTTGAACGAAGAACACACCTACACCATGAGTGACACCTTGCTCCGGAGGGTAGATGTGGAAATGGATCTTGGTGTACTGATCGACACCGAACTTAAGTTCAAGGAGCAGGCAGCTTCAGCTGTTCTAAAAGCCACAAAAGTACTTGCTGTTATTAAGAAATCCATGGCACATCTTGACACACAAACTCTTCCGCTGCTTTATAAGGCACTTGTTCGTCCACTCCTTGAATACGGAAATGCGATTTGGGGCCCATTCAATAGGTCTGATCAAATTCTCATAGAAAAGGTCCAGCGACGTGCCACTCGCATGGTGAGTTCTCTCCGGGGCGTTGGTTATATCGCCAGGTTACGTGCTCTCAGGCTGCCATTGCTGTATTACCGAAGGAGACGTGGTGACATGATTCGCATATATCAGCTCATGCACGGAGGAATCTATCAGGATTATGGTTTGTTCTTTACACTCGACACCCAAAAGCCGTACTCGGGGTCACCCCTGGAAGATAGTAAAACCAAGTGCAGTCTCCAGAGCTAGGCGTAACTTCTTTGGTATCAGGACGGTTAGCGACTGGAATAACTTGCCAATGTCGGTTGTAACTGCGCCATCTCTGAACGTCTTCAAATCTCGACTGGACAGCCATTGGGCTTCCTCAATGTACCATGTTCCGGAGCTAGAGTGATGCATCCTACCTATCCTCTCAGCTGAGAGGTACGCCTCTTTGCCACCCCCGGGTTCCTTTTCCCGGGCAAGACCATGTTGTGATGCCCTCTACCTGAGCTCGTGGGTGACTCGGAGCCAGCGGGCCATAGTAGCCCTCAAAATCCGAAATTTTTAGGTAAGGTAAGGTAAGGTAAGGCCCAGTTAATGCATGCAGGAATTAGGAATCATCCACGGGATCATCTAGCAAAAACAAAAGAAGAAAAAACTGGAAGCCATGCCCCAGTCTTGGTCTATGCCCCCGGCCACTGCCGTCCAACAACAACAGTCAGCAAATTAGTTATTTATGGACAACATTACGTTAAGGAGGAGAAAGGTGCAAATTATTCAGACAGCCTAAATTCGGGACACCTACCGAGTAGCGGCGGATACCAGAGGTTATAATCGGCTGTGACCTTCCTTGAAATATGCTAAGGCCAACAAATACTTCGCCAGCCGCACGGTTCCCGTGTGTGTGAAGGCCAACTATTTCGGATTGATTGTAAACAAAAACAATGAAAAAAGAAAATGGCCGTAGATGGCTGCCAGATCTGGCAGCACCAAGAGAGGGAGAGGAAGGAGCCCCCAAAAAACAAAGGGTACCTAGCGGAAATCACTGCAACAAAAAACTTGATGACGTCACAGTTAGGACAGATCAGTGACATCAGTTGAAAATCGGACAACTAGGCACTGGTGGCGCTGCGCCAACGTCTACAGCAACAATTCTAAGGCACAAATTCTTGGAAAAAAATGAATAATTCCGGAAGAAAACAAGCAAGAGCGAGAGCACCGACCAAAAAAATTATTTTTGAAGCACTGGGAAGCACCCAAAACCGGGCTGTTCAGCTAGAAATCGGGTTCGAGACCGGAGCACCGCACCATCCAACCGCTCGGATCGCTTTATGTATCTGATCTGACTTTGCTGTGCTGCAGGTGAACTCCATGACTGTTCTGTGCAGCACGTGGACTCCATGACTGTGCTGTGCTCCAGGTGGATTCCATGACTCTACTGTGCTGCAGGTGGACTCCTTGACTGTGATGTGCTGCAGGTGGACTCAATGACTGTGCTTTGCTGCAGGTTGACTCCGTGACTGTGCTGTGCGGCAGGTTAACTCCATGACTGTGCTGTGCGGCAGGTGGACGCCGTGACTGTGCTGTGCTGCAGGTGGACACCATGTATGTGCTGTGCTGCAGGTTGACTCCATGACAGTGCTGTGCTGCAGGTGGATTCCATGACTCTACTGTGCTGCAGGTGGACTCCTTGACTGTGATGTGCTGCAGGTGGACTCAATGACTGTGCTTTGCTGCAGGTTGACTCCGTGACTGTGCTGTGCGGCAGGTGGACTCCGTGACTGTGCTGTGCGGCAGGTGGACTCAGTGACTGTGCTGTGTGGCAGGTGGACTCCGTGACTGTGCTGTGCGGTAGAAGGACACCATGACTGTGCTGTGCGAGAGGTGGACTTTATGACTTTGCTGTGCTGCAGGTGAACTCCATGACTGTTCTGTGCAGCACGTGGACTCCATGACTGTGCTGTGCTGCAGGTGGATTCCATGACTCTACTGTGCTGCAGGTGGACTCCGTGACTGTGTTGTGCTGCAGGTTGACTCTGTGACTGTGCTGTGCTGCAGGTGGACTCCGTGACTGTGCTGTGCGGTAGAAGGACACCATGACTGTGCTGTGCGGGAGGTGGACTTTATGACTTTGCTGTGCTGCAGGTGAACTCCATGACTGTTCTGTGCAGCACGTGGACTCCATGACTGTGCTGTGCTGCAGGTGGACTCCATGACTGTGCTGTGCTGCAGGTTGACTCCATGACTGTGCTGTGCGGCAGGTGGACTCCAGAGAGTGCTGTGCTGCAAATGGACTCCATGAATGTGCTGTGCTGCAGGTGGACTCCGTGACTGTGCTGTGTGGCAGGTGGACTCCGTGACTGTGCTTTGCTGCAGGTGGACTCCATGACTGTGCTGTGCGGCAGGTGGACTCCAGAGAGTGCTGTGCTGCAGATGGACTCCATGACTGTGCTGTGCTGCAGGTGGACTCCGTGACTGTGCTGTGCGGCAGGTGGACTCCGTGACTGTGCTGTGTGGCAGGTGGACTTTATGACTTTCTGAGGTGGACGCCGTGACTGTGCTGTGCAGCAGGTGGACTCCATGACTGTGCTGTGCTGCAGGTGGACTCCATGACTGTGCTGTGCTACAGGTGGACTCCATGACTATACTGTGCTGCAGGTGGACTTCGTAACTAAGCTCTGCTGCAGGTGGACTCCGTGACTGTGCTGTGCTGCAAGTGGACTCCGTGACTGTGCTGTGCTGCAGGTGTACTCCATAACAGTGCTGTGCTGCAGGTGGACTCCATCATGACTGTGCTGTGCTGCAGGTGTACTCCATAACAGTGCTGTGCTGCAGGTGGACTGCATGACTATACTGTGCTGCAGATGGACTCCATGACTCTGCTGTGCTGCAGGTGAAGTACATGACTGTGCTGTGCGGTAGGTGGACCCTAGAGAGTTCTGTGCTGCAGGTGAACTCCGTGACTGTGCTGTGCGGCAGGTTAACTCCATGACTGTGCTGTGCGGCAGGTGAACTCCATGACTGTGCTGTGTGGCAGGTGGACTGTGTGACTGTGCTGTGCTGCAGGTGGACTCCGTGACTGTGCTGTGCTGCAGGTGGACTCCGTGACTGTGTTGTGCTGCAGGTGGACTCCGTGACTGTGCTGTGTGGCAGGTGGACTCCGTGACTGTGCTGCAGGTGAACTCCATGACTGTGCTGTGCTGCAGGTGGACTCCGTGACTGTGCTGTGCTGCAAGTGGACTCCGTGACTGTGCTGTGCTGCAGGTGTACTCCATAACAGTGCTGTGCTGCAGGTGGACTCCATCATGACTGTGCTGTGCTGCAGGTGTACTCCATAACAGTGCTGTGCTGCAGGTGGACTGCATGACTATACTGTGCTGCAGATGGACTCCATGACTGTGCTGTGCTGGAGGTGGACTCCGTGACCGTGCTGTACTGCAGGTGGACTCCATGACTGTGCTGTGCTGCAGGTTGACTCCATGACTGTGCTGTGCGGCAGGTGTACTCCAGAGAGTGCTGTGCTGCAGATGGACTCCATGAATGTGCTGTGCTGCAGGTGGACTCCGTGACTGTGATGTGCTGCAGGTGGACTCCATGACTGTGCTTTGCTGCAGGTGGACTCCATGACTGTGCTGTGCGGCAGGTGGACTCCAGAGAGTGCTGTGCTGCGGATGGACTCCATGACTGTGCTGTGCTGCAGGTGGACTCCGTGACTGTGCTGTGCGGGAGGTGGACTCCGTGACTGTGCTGCAGGTGAACTCCATGACTGTGCTGTGCTGGAGGTGGACTCCGTGACCGTGCTGTGCTGCAGGTGGACTCCATGACTGTGCTGTGCTGCAGATTGACTCCATGACTGTGCTGTGCGGCAGGTGGACTCCATGACTCTGCTGTGCTGCAGGTGGACTCCAGAGAGTGCTGTGCTGCAGGTGGACTCCGTGACTGTGCTGTGCTTTAGATGGACTTAATGACTGTGCTGTGCTGCAGGTGGACTCCATGATAGTGCTGTGCTGCAGGTGGACTCCATGACTATACTGTGCTGCAGGTGGACTCCGTAACTAAGCTCTGCTGCAGGTGGACTCCGTGACTGTGCTATGCTGCAAGTGGACTCCGTGACTGTGCTGTGCGGCAGGTGGACTCCGTGACTGTGCTGTGTGGCAGTTGGACTCCGTCACTGTGCTGTGCTGTAGGTTGACTCCATAACAGTGCTGTGCTGCAGGTGGACTGCATGACTATACTGTGCTGCAGATGGACTCCATGACTCTGCTGTGCTGCAGGTGAAGTACATGACTGTGCTGTGCTGCAGGTTGACTCCATGACTGTGCTGTGCTGCAGGTGGACTCCGTGACTGTGATGTGCTGCAGGTGGACTCCATGACTGTGCTTTGCTGCAGGTGGACTCCGTGACTGTGCTGTGCAGTAGAAGGACACCATGACTGTGCTGTGCGGGAGGTGGACTTTATGACTTTGCTGTGCTGCAGGTGAACTCCATCACTGTTCTGTGCAGCACGTGGACTCCATGACTGTGCTGTGCTGCAGGTGGACTCCATGACTGTGCTGTGCTACAGGTGGACTCCATGACTATACTGTGCTGCAGGTGGACTTCGTAACTAAGCTCTGCTGCAGGTGGACTCCGTGACTGTACTGTGCTGCAAGTGGACTCCGTGACTGTGCTGTGCTGCAGGTGTACTCCATAACAGTGCTGTGCTGCAGGTGGACTCCATCATGACTGTGCTGTGCTGCAGGTGTACTCCATAACAGTGCTGTGCTGCAGGTGGACTGCATGACTATACTGTGCTGCAGATGGACTCCATGACTCTGCTGTGCTGCAGGTGAAGTACATGACTGTGCTGTGCGGTAGGTGGACCCTAGAGAGTTCTGTGCTGCAGGTGGACTCAGTGACTGTGCTGTGCGGCAAGTGGACTCCATGACTGTGCTGTGCGGCAGGTGGACTCCGTGACTGTGCTGTGTGGCAGGTGGACTGTGTGACTGTTTTGTGCTGGAGGTGAACTCCGTCACTGTACTGTGCTGCAGGTGGACTCCGTGATTGTGCTGTGTGGCAGGTGGACTCCATGACTATACTGTGCTCCAAATGAACTCCATGACTGTCCTGTGCTGCAGGTGGACTCCATGGAAGTTCTGTGCTGCAGGTGGACTCTAGAGAGTGCTGTGCTGCCGGTGGACTCCATGACTGTTCTGTGCTGGAGGTGGACTCCGTGACCGTGCTGTGCTGCAGGTGGACTCCATGACTGTGCTGTGCTGCAGGTTGACTCCATGACTGTGCTGTGCGGGAGGTGTACTCCAGAGAGTGCTGTGCTGCAGATGGACTCCATGAATGTGCTGTGCTGCAGGTGGACTCCGTGACTGTGATGTGCTGCAGGTGGACTCCATGACTGTGCTTTGCTGCAGGTGGACTCCATGACTGTGCTGTGCTGCAGGTGGACTCTGTGACTGTGCTGTGCGGCAGGTGGACTCCGTGATTGTGCTGTGTGGCAGGTGGACTCCGTGACTGTGCTTTGCGGCAGGTGGACTCCATGACTGTGCTGTGCTGCAGGTGGACTCCGTGACTGTGGTGTGCTGCAGGTGGACTCCGTGACTGTGCTGTGCTGCAGGTGGACTCCGTAACTGTACTGTGCTGCAGGTGGACTCTGTAACTGTGCTGTGCGGCAGGTGGACTCCGTGACTGTGCTGTGTGGCAGGTGGACTTTATGACTGTGCTGTGCTGCATGTGGACTCAGTGACTATGCTGTGCGCCAGGTGGACTCTGTGACTGTGCTGTGCGGCAGGTGGACTCCGTGACTGTGCTGTGCGGGAGGTGGACTCAGTGACTGTGCTGTGCTGCAGGTGGACTCCGTGACTGTGCTGTGCTGCAGGTGGACTCCGTGACTGTACTGTGCTGCAGGTGGACTCTGTGACTGTGCTGTGCTGCAGGTGGACTCCGTGACTGTGCTGTGCTGCAGGTGGACTCCGTGACTGTGCTGTGCTGCAGGTGGACTCCGTGACTGTGCTGTGCTGCAGGTGGACTCCGTGACTGTGCTGTGCTGCAGGTGGACTCCATGACTGTGCTGTGCTGCAGGTGGACTCCGTGACTGTGCTGTGCTGCAGGTGGACTCCGTGACTGTGCTGTGCTGCAGGTGGACTCCGTGACTGTGCTGTGCTGCAGGTGGACTCCGTGACTGTGCTGTGCTGCAGGTGGACTCCATGACTGTGCTGTGCTGCAGGTGGACTCCATGACTGTGCTGTGCTGCAGGTGGACTCCGTGACTGTGCTGTGCTGCAGGTGGACTCCGTGACTGTGCTGTGCTGGCAGGTGGACTCCGTGACTGTGCTGTGCTGCAGGTGAACTCCATGACTGTGCTATGCTGCAGGTGGACTCCGTGACTGTGCTGTGCAGCAGGTGGACTCCATGACTGTGCTGTGCTGCAGGTGGACTCCATGACTGTGCTGTGCTGCAGGTGGACTCCTTGACTGTGATGTGCTGCAGGTGGACTCAATGACTGTGCTTTGCTGCAGGTTGACTCCGTGACTGTGCTGTGCGGCAGGTGGACTCCGTGACTGTGCTGTGCGGCAGGTGGACTCAGTGACTGTGCTGTGTGGCAGGTGGACTCCGTGACTGTGCTGTGCGGGAGGTGGACTCCGTGACTGTGCTGTGCTGCAGGTGGACACCATGTATGTGCTGTGCTGCAGGTTGACTCCATGACAGTGCTGTGCTGCAGGTGGACTCCATGACTCTACTGTGCTGCAGGTGGATTCCATGACTCTGCTGTGCTGCAGGTGAAGTACATGACTGTGCTGTGCTGCAGGTTGACTCCATGACTGTGCTGTGCTGCAGGTGGACTCCGTGACTGTGATGTGCTGCAGGTGGACTCCATGACTGTGCTTTGCTGCAGGTGGACTCCGTGACTTTGCTGTGCGGTAGAAGGACACCATGACTGTGCTGTGCGGGAGGTGGACTTTATGACTTGCTGTGCTGCAGGTGAACTCCATCACTGTTCTGTGCAGCACGTGGACTCCATGACTGTGCTGTGCTGCAGGTGGACTCCATGACTGTGCTGTGCTACAGGTGGACTCCATGACTATACTGTGCTGCAGGTGGACTTCGTAACTAAGCTCTGCTGCAGGTGGACTCCGTGACTGTACTGTGCTGCAAGTGGACTCCGTGACTGTGCTGTGCTGCAGGTGTACTCCATAACAGTGCTGTGCTGCAGGTGGACTCCATCATGACTGTGCTGTGCTGCAGGTGTACTCCATAACAGTGCTGTGCTGCAGGTGGACTGCATGACTATACTGTGCTGCAGATGGACTCCATGACTCTGCTGTGCTGCAGGTGAAGTACATGACTGTGCTGTGCGGTAGGTGGACCCTAGAGAGTTCTGTGCTGCAGGTGGACTCAGTGACTGTGCTGTGCGGCAAGTGGACTCCATGACTGTGCTGTGCGGCAGGTGGACTCCGTGACTGTGCTGTGTGGCAGGTGGACTGTGTGACTGTTTTGTGCTGGAGGTGAACTCCGTCACTGTACTGTGCTGCAGGTGGACTCCGTGATTGTGCTGTGTGGCAGGTGGACTCCATGACTATACTGTGCTCCAAATGAACTCCATGACTGTCCTGTGCTGCAGGTGGACTCCATGGAAGTTCTGTGCTGCAGGTGGACTCCAGAGAGTGCTGTGCTGCCGGTGGACTCCATGACTGTTCTGTGCTGGAGGTGGACTCCGTGACCGTGCTGTGCTGCAGGTGGACTCCATGACTGTGCTGTGCTGCAGGTTGACTCCATGACTGTGCTGTGCGGGAGGTGTACTCCAGAGAGTGCTGTGCTGCAGATGGACTCCATGAATGTGCTGTGCTGCAGGTGGACTCCGTGACTGTGATGTGCTGCAGGTGGACTCCATGACTGTGCTTTGCTGCAGGTGGACTCCATGACTGTGCTGTGCTGCAGGTGGACTCTGTGACTGTGCTGTGCGGCAGGTGGACTCCGTGATTGTGCTGTGTGGCAGGTGGACTCCGTGACTGTGCTTTGCGGCAGGTGGACTCCATGACTGTGCTGTGCTGCAGGTGGACTCCGTGACTGTGGTGTGCTGCAGGTGGACTCCGTGACTGTGCTGTGCTGCAGGTGGACTCCGTAACTGTACTGTGCTGCAGGTGGACTCTGTAACTGTGCTGTGCGGCAGGTGGACTCCGTGACTGTGCTGTGTGGCAGGTGGACTTTATGACTGTGCTGTGCTGCATGTGGACTCAGTGACTATGCTGTGCGCCAGGTGGACTCTGTGACTGTGCTGTGTGGCAGGTGGACTCCGTGACTGTGCTGTGCGGGAGGTGGACTCAGTGACTGTGCTTTGTGGCAGGTTGACTCCGTGACTGTGCTGTGCTGCAGGTGGACTCCGTGACTGTACTGTGCTGCAGGTGGACTCTGTGACTGTGCTGTGCTGCAGGTGGACTCCGTGACTGTGCTGTGCTGCAGGTGGACTACGTGACTGTACTGTGCTGCAGGTGGACTCTGTGACTGTGCTGTGCTGCAGGTGGTCTCCGTGACTGTGCTGTGCTGCAGGTGAACTCCATGACTGTGCTGTGCGGTAGGTGGACCCTAGAGAGTTCTGTGCTGCAGGTGAACTCCGTGACTGTGCTGTGTGGCAGGTGGACTCCATGACTGTGCTGTGCGGCAGGTGGACTCCATGACTGTGCTATGTGGCAGGTGGACCGTGTGACTGTGCTGTGCTGCAGGTGGAGTCCGTGACTGTGCTGTGCTGCAGGTGGACTCCGTGACTGTGCTGTGCTGCAGGTGGACTCCGTGACTGTGCTGTGCTGCAGGATGACTCCATGACTGTGCTGTGCTGCAGGTGGACTCCGTGACTGTGATGTGCGGCAGGTGGACTCCGTGACTGTGCTGTGTGGCAGGTGGACTCCGTGACTGTGCTGCAGGTTGACACCATGACTGTGCTGTGCTGCAGGTTGACTCTGTGACTGTGCTGTGCGGAAGGTGGCCTCCATGATTGTGCTGTGCTGCAGGTAGACTCCGTGACTGTGCTGTGCTGCAGGTGGACTCCGTGACTGTGCTGTGTGGCAGGTGGACTTCGTGACTGTGCTGCTGGTGAACTCCATGACTGTGCTATGCTGCAGGTGGACTCCGTGACTGTGCTGTGCAGCACGTGGACTCCATGACTGTGCTGTGCTGCAGGTGGACTCCATGACTGTGCTGTGCTGCAGGTGGACTCCTTGACTGTGATGTGCTGCAGGTGGACTCAATGACTGTGCTTTGCTGCAGGTTGACTCCGTGACTGTGCTGTGCGGCAGGTGGACTCCGTGACTGTGCTGTGCGGCAGGTGGACTCAGTGACTGTGCTGTGTGGCAGGTGGACTCCGTGACTGTGCTGTGCGGGAGGTGGACTCCGTGACTGTGCTGTGCTGCAGGTGGACACCATGTATGTGCTGTGCTGCAGGTTGACTCCATGACAGTGCTGTGCTGCAGGTGGACTCCATGACTCTACTGTGCTGCAGGTGGACTCCGTGACTGTGTTGTGCTGCAGGTTGACTCTGTGACTGTGCCGTGCTGCAGGTGGACTCCGTGACTGTGCTGTGCGGTAGAAGGACACCATGACTGTGCTGTGCGGGAGGTGGACTTTATGACTTTGCTGTGCTGCAGGTGAACTCCATGACTGTTCTGTGCAGCACGTGGACTCCATGACTGTGCTGTGCTGCAGGTGGACTCCATGCCTGTGCTGTGCTGCAGGTTGACTCCATGACTGTGCTGTGTGGCAGGTGGACTCCAGAGAGTGCTGTGCTGCAGATGGACTCCATGAATGTGCGGTGCTGCAGGTGGACTCCGTGACTGTGCTGTGTGGCAGGTGGACTCCGTGACTGTGCTGCAGTTGAACTCCATGACTGTGCTGTGCTGGAGGTGGACTCCGTGACCGTGCTGTGCTGCAGGTGGACTCCATGACTGTGCTGTGCTGCAGGTTGACTCCATGACTGTGCTGTGCGGCAGGTGTACTCCAGAGAGTGCTGTGCTGCAGATGGACTCCATGAATGTGCTGTGCTGCAGGTGGACACCATGACTGTGCTGTGCGGGAGGTGGACTTTATGACTTTGCTGTGCTGCAGGTGAACTCCATGACTGTTCTGTGCCGCACGTGGACTCCATGACTGTGCTGTGCTGCAGGTGGACTCCATGACTGTGCTGTGCTGCAGGTGGACTCTGGGACTGTGCTGTGCGGCAGGTGGACTCCGTGATTGTGCTGTGTGGCAGGTGGACTCCGTGACTGTGCTTTGCGGCAGGTGGACTCCATGACTGTGCTGTGCTGCAGGTGTACTCCGTGACTGTGCTGTGCGGCAGGTGGACTCCATGACTGTGCTGTGCTGCAGGTGGACTCCAGAGAGTGCTGTGCTGCAGGTGGACTCCGTGACTGTGCTGTGCTTTAGATGGACTTAATGACTGTGCTGTGCTGCAGGTGGACTCCATGATAGTGCTGTGCTGCAGGTGGACTCCATGACTATACTGTGCTGCAGGTGGACTCCGTAACTAAGCTCTGCTGCAGGTGGACTCCGTGACTGTGCTGTGTGGCAGTTGGACTCCGTCACTGTGCTGTGCTGCAGGTGGACTCCATGACTATGCTGTGCTGCAGTTAGACTCCGTGACTGTGCTGTGCTGCAGGTGGACTATGTGACTGTGCTGTGCTGCAGGTGGACTCCGTGACTATGATGTGCTGCAGGTGGACTCCATGACTGTGCTTTGCTGCAGGTGGACTCCGTGACTGTGCTGTGCGGCAGTCGGACTCAGTGACTGTGCTGCAGTTGAACTCCATGACTGTGCTGTGCTGGAGGTGGACTCCGTGACCGTGCTGTGCTGCAGGTGGACTCCACCCTAGTGAAAAAATCCCATGGGATCATGGAAAATTCCCATGGGACTGACCTGTCCCATGGGACAATTCCATGGGATTTCATCGTCCCATGGGACTTTCCCCTGGGATTTCCAGGGGATTTCACTGTCCCATGGGACGTCGATGGGATTTTCTGTCCAATGGGACTGTCTCCACGGGATATCGACGGGACTTGTTTGTCCCATGGGACTTTCCCCTACTATTTCCATGGCAACAGAAATGTCTCCTCACCCTCCCTCCTGGCATGCGAGAATTGGTGTCTTGTGGTAAGAAACCCATCCCCCCACCCCTACCCAAAATATTATTGGAACAATTTTGGTGACCATCCATGCCTGACATCTGCCCCATTGTCAGAACCAGGGTATGTCCGGGCCGAATGCTCCCCTACAAAGAGAAAACCTGGATCCGACATTACAAGTTCCTGTTAATAACACCATGGTCTCCACACTTGAAATACTAAAACCGAACCTAATTCACCAAACCGAGCTCATTACGGCCTTCGGGGTACTGCCAGATAGATTTTCATCTCTAGTTGGGTTTTGAAGTGAGACAACAGCAATTTGCATCAATCAGTATCAGCTGACTGCGCCTGCCCAGCTTCGCAGCCGACGGTCCCGGCCTGAGTATTGTGTGTACTACTATGACTCCCTCCACCATTGCCGCAATTGCCGCCGCATCCAAACCAAACATGGCCGATTTAAAACAAAGGCCAATAATTTCCTTTACTTTACCTTTCTTTGGGCCTCTTCAGATGAATTTTACTTATCGAGAATGTATATTAATTTAATTTTAACAGTTATTTAGGGTATTTTTATGTATATTTTATATTTTAGTAGGTAAAGTAGTCTTTCAAGACAGAGATTCCTTCGATTGGTGAAAGTATTTTGCAAAATTGGCAGCACCCCTCTTCCTTCAACCGTTGCGAAAATCGGTTTGATTTGATATTTGAAATCCCAGTTGGATTTTCGTGGTGGTTAGTGCTCGTTATTTCTAAAAGGTCACTGTTCGAAATTATTGGTATTTTGAGGGATCGGAACTGATGAGTCCAGCTTCAAACCAGAGTGCTGTCGTGGAATGGCTGGAAAACCCGCCTTCATTTTCGGTACTACCCGTGAAGTTTATCAAAGAAGGTCTTGGTGGTCTATCGCTTGGTGCTCGGGTGGAAGCGAAACATGGGAAACGGTGGTTTCCTGCAGTTCCTAAGAGCTCAAGGTGCGTGGTACGTCTTTTCCATTTGATGTCAATTTTTTGTTCTTCTTTTCCAGCTTATTAGCCTTTTAGCACAAATATACTTAGGTAGGTACATATTCAATTACCTGCTACCAAACAGGTATGTTCATTCAGACATTTATACTTCCTTCATTTCTTTGCTTGTTTTCAAGGTCGAGACACAGCCGCTTTAACAGCGCTCTGGGGAGTACTGTATCCTCAATACCTAGCATGGAGCAGCTTTGGTCATGCAGTGGTTTCAGTGGCCCAAGCTGAGCTGCACTTGATAGTCACAGATGCAAGCTCCCCAAGTCAATAAACGTTCTTGCGGCAATTAATTTTGACCATGAGAGCCGGCTGTCTGAAATAAGCTAAATCAAACCAGAAACATCTGGGATTTATTTTCAACAAAATGTGAGGAATCCAAAGTGATTTCACACCCTGGTGTTTGGTCTGTTTTTTTGCCTTTATCCTACTCAATTTTGAGCCCTCACCTTAGGGAAGAATGATTTTACCCAAGGCCCCTGCCTCTGCTTTTTGCCATATGGTTCTGATGCTGTTTATGTATATGTGTGTAGTGTCGCAACCTTGAACGATCCGATTAAAATGTGGAATAAAGTAACAACATGATTATCCACACCATCAGCAACAAGAACACACAATCACATGCTTACACTACCGAGTTCAAAACTGAACTGATTTTGCTAACCCTTGGTAATTCTGACATCAACTCTTTAGGCAAATCCTTCCTTTAGCTTAACACAATAGATGCCAGAAGCAACCGGAACAAAACCTCTAAATAACATTAGGAAATTATAACTCTCCAGATACTACAATGTGAATCCGTTCATATATATTCATGTCACACAGAGCACAACTGTTAATAATACAAAAACGCTGCAAAAATAGTTATAGGAAAGACAAGTGGCTGGAGTTAAATTTGAAAGACACTCCTTTGGGAGGACGAGGTGGACGGGGGCACCAGAGCTTGGGCATTCGCGGCGGCGACGGGGCCAGGGGCGCAGCGGAGCGCGCCCAACCCGTCGGTGGGGGGAGCGCGACGCAGCGGCGGAGGGACGCAGTAGCGGAGGGGGCTCAACGCAGCGGCAGAGGGAGCTCGATGCAGCGGCGGAGGGAGCGCGGCGCAGCGGCGGAGGGAGCGCGACGCAGCGGCGGAGGGAGCGCGGCACAGCGGCAGAGGGAGCGCGACGCCGCGGGCGGATGACACGTCAGTCTGCTTTGCTTAACGGCGCACGAGTCCGGATTTCTGAGGGGCATTCATGTGTTTGGGGACAGAGTGGAGAGGGTAATTTATTTAGGCACACAGCATCAAGGATAGCTCAATATCAATATAAAGATTGTATCAGTGCAGATTTGATACCATGAATGATGTGATGCATTGGTGGTAAACAATACCTCAGCAGAGTTACAATCAGCTCATGTAGGGATGAGGCAAAAAAACAAGACACATAAACAAAACATACGCGGCGCCACCGCCCGATCGGCGCACATCGCAGCCGCGAGCAGCGGTCCGCAGCACCGACCCGTCCACAAACAGCTCGCACCACAGGACCTCGCCGCGAGCAGGACGCCGAAACCACCACTCGCCGCTGGGGCGGCTCAGCCCCCGGCGAGAGGCGCACCAGCGGGGTGCGCCCTCCACAGCTCCAGCCAGGTAGGGTCGAGAGGACAGGTGGAGCCACCTTCCGCCCCTCAGAGGGCGCCACCGCGCTCAGCGGGTAGCCGCAGCGCCAACAGGGCCAGCACCGGCGGCAACCCGACCCGCCAGGCAGCCCCCGCAGTACGCCGCTTCAGCAGCCGAGGTCAGCGTGAGCCACGGCGCACAGGCAGGGGAGCCCTAGCAGGGGTCGGGCAGAGGAGCCGCCGGTCATACCCAGTATGCGGCGCCCCACACTGCCGGGAAAAACACATGTCAGTCAGGTGGGAATAGGACGGCCATTGGTCGCGCACCTAGTTGAGAGAGAGAGAGGGGCAGAGGGTTGGTTTTGATGGGTTGCGCGATTTGGGAGGATGATTTGGAATAAGACATGAGGGTGCCAGAGGTGATCCTGTTAGACTCCCTATACTGTCGAAATCATTTAACTAACGCACATAATCACGAGGTAATTTAGTAAGCGATAATAATTTCTTTTATTTTAGCCTTGAGAGTGGTGCATGTCTCGAAAATCACTAAGCAGAGTCATTTACAAACTAAACCTCGGATCCTAATATCTGAGTGTACAATCTAATCGACCAGACTACAGTTTAACCTAAGCCTAACCTAACCTTGGCCCCCATCCACAGACCAAACAGCATGAGCTTGCCGAATGCGGCGCAATCCACACCGCATCCACTGGCGTTGCCGATGGCACCACCAGGAGAGCAGCGCGGATCACAACCCACGCTGCAACGTCTACGAAACGGGGCCCATATCAAATACATGTAACGGAAGAGGATACAAAATATAAATGTTGAGAAAATCCTGAATAAATCGATTAATAATCGTCAATATATAGCTTCTTCACAACTAGCTTGAAAAACGTTTTCGAAAGAGGTACATCGTCTATATTTCTGATTTTAGTTGCCACGGTTCTATTCCAAATCCTTGGGGCAGATACAAAGAGGGAAAATTTCCGATACATTGTACGAACAGATGGTACTCTAAAGTGTTGCATTTGTCTGGCGTTTCGTTGGTTGGGATCAAATTCAATTCTATACAGACGAGAGCCCAGTGGCCGGGGTAGTTGATTGCAGAGAAATTTGTGCATTAATTTGAGCTGTGTAAATTCGACAAGGTGATGGAGTTTCAAGATACCGTATTTTTTGAAGATTGGGTTTGTGTGGGCCAGCCGATCTGCTCCATCAATTACTCTCACGATTCTTTTTTGCAGAGTGACTAGTTTTCTAAGCTTATAATCATATGTAGAACCCCAAAGCTGAATACAATATGTTAGGAACGGTAGGATAAGTGAGTTATATAAGAGGTGAATAAGGCACGAACTTAGAATATATCTGTTCCTCTGAATAATGCCGATGGTTCTAGATATGGAGTTTTCTAGGCTTTTGATCTGTGTCTTCCACCTCAAATCCTCATCAATAAGTATGCCAAGATATTTGGTTGAAAATTTCCTTTCGAGGGGAGCATCACCTATCTTTACTTGTAAGTCTAAATTTTTGTCATGGGAGAAAAGCTGGAACGTAGACTTGCTGGCATTGAGGGTTAACCGGTTGCAATTTAGCCATTTACAGATGGATGAGATACTATGGTCGATGTTGCGTTGAAGGGAGTCCAGTGAATCCGGCGTGAACAAGAGTGCCGTATCATCCGCAAATAAGTAGAATGAGGGAATCGTAGAACTTTTGTGTATATCATTAATATATAAGAGAAAGAGTAAAGGGCCCAGGACCGAGCCCTGGGGGACACCCATTGTAATTGATTTAGGAATTGTGGATTTATATGAATTGAATTTGACATTTTGGCTACGATTACAGAGGTAAGATTCAAAGAATTTTAGGGGAACATTTTGGATACCATACATTTTTAGTTTTTGAATGAGAATTCCATGATTAACCGTGTCGAATGCCTTGCGGAAATCGAGGTAAATAGATGCACAAATTTTCTTACAAGCCAGCGCGGAGGTTATTTCTTCATAGAGTAGGGCAATTGGCATAAACGTACCGTGATTTTTGCGGAAGCCGAATTGGTGATCAAAAATTATGTTATTTTCCTGTAAGAAATTCGATAACCTGGCCATAAACTAATTTTTCTAGTACCTTTGAGAGACTTGGGAGGAGGGAGATCGGTCTATAGTTATTAGGACTCAAAGGGTTACCATTTTTGTGGATTGGGACCACAAGTGCATCTTTGAACTGATTTGGAAATGTTCCGGACAGGAGACATAAATTGAATACATGAGTAAGATGCGGTGAAATATTGGGACAGATAAGTTTAAGTATTTTGGACGAGATGCCATCTGTCCCACTGCCAGTACTTTTTAAGGACAAAATTACAGAGCAAATTGTTTCATTATTGACGGGTGGAACTCAAAAGGGCGTCCCCTATAGGGCTCCACAAACTGTAGCGGATCCGAGGTGGAGGGTGGAAGAGCATCATTTAAAGAGCTACCGATAGTTGCGAAAAAGTCGTTGAAGTGATTAGCAATTTGGTATTGATCCGATACTAATTTGTCATTAATTTCAAATTGTTCAGGGAGATCTTTGCTGCGTTTAGATTTGTGGGTAAGGTCTAGTAATGTGCCGAACAGTTTCCTAGGGTTTGATTGGTTTTCCTCTAATTTTCTTTGGTAATACAATTTTTTGGCAGTCCTAATAGAGCTGACCAAGATATTGCGATACGTCTTGTATATCACTTCATCCTCACGTTTTCCTGTTTTGATGTACTTATGGTAAAGGTCATTCTTTTTATTGATGGATTGTAAAAGGCTAAATGATATCCATGGTTGTTTTGGCATGTGTCTCCTACCCAATTTTGTTATAGATAGCTTTTTTATTTCCTCTGCCAATGTTGAATGGATGAGGCTGGCAGCCATTACTGGATCGTGAATATCGAAAATATTTGCTAGCTTGTTGGTGAGGTTTACCTTCAAGGTATCAATTTTTCTAAAGTCAAATGAGAAATTAGAGCTAGGTTTGGAGGTTGGAGGTTTCGTTGTAGATTGCAGACTCAAGATAATCGGGAGATGGTCGCTAATATCGGACGTAAGAACTGATGAAGAGCGTATGAGGGAAACATCGTTTGTGAAAAAATTGTCAATGAGTGTCTTAGAGAATGTAGTTACCCTGGTAGGAATCGAAATACACGGAAAGTAACCTAGGGAGGAAAGTGACTGTGTGAATATGCTGCTGGGCTCATAGGTTTCATGTTTCAGAATATCCAAATTGAAGTCACCCCCCAAAATACAAGTCTTTTTGTTTCTGTTGAGTGTTTCTAGAGTTGATTCTATATAATCTATAAATAATGATGATGGGAACGAGGGAGACCTATAGCAACAACCAACGACAAGATGAAAGGGGGTAAGTTTTGAAATTTCAATAAATACAGATTGCTGTTGAATAGTATGAGTTTCTAGATCAGGCCTTCTTTTATAGGGAATGCTACTATCAATATAAAGACCTGCACCTTTGCCTCTGAATTGAGAAGGTGCTGAGTATTCAAATACATAGTTATCAAGATCATATTGTTCACTGGTATCAGGAGGGAGCCATAACTCTGTTAATAATACAAATTGGGGTTTGGGGTTTAGGTTTTGTACTAAGCGTTGGAGGCTATCAAAATTTTTGGGAGCGAGCGGATGTTAATGTGCAAAAGAAATAAGTTGTTTTGGTCATTTCTAGTGTTGTTAAGGTCAGCTACACTGATATATTTGCATGACTCAAGGATAGGTGATAGACTGGATGCAATAGGGAAGGCCGCGCCATCAATGCCAGAGTAGTGTGGGTGGTACCTTGGCAGTTCTGGAACTGAGTAAGTGGGCCCAGCAGGCATAGAAGTTTGGAAAATCTTTTGGGGTATACACAGAAAGAGTAAGCAAACAGAAAAAACGGTTTAGACAATAGAAGAGTAACACCAAGTAGACCCACCAAGCATTTTAGAGTGAATCATAATAGATCTAAAATAGTTTGACTATGTTGTGATGTTGGAAACAAATGAGCATCATGATTGATTACAATAATAGCAAACCAAATATCTAATTCATGGAGACTGCATACACAAAGGCACATTAAGATGAAACCTTGTGAAAATTGTGTTATGCAAACACGCATGCAAACAACCCAAAAGAAGCCAAACATGAACCAGCAAGGGAGCAAAAAAAAATATATAGTTAGTAGAAGAAGTAAGGAAGATGAGAGCTCTGTTTGGTTAGACAGAGTCTGTTTGGCCTGTCGCTGTTAAAGGGGATGATGGCCTGGGGACGAGATCTGCAGCCAAGCCTCTCAGCTGTTGGGCGTAGCCAGGCGGCGGAGTGCGCAGGGGCGGAATGGAGGGCAAGCCAGCTCCAGCGGATGAAATACCAGCGCAGCCCGGCAAACCAGGATTCCGAGTGAGACCCGCAGCAGCCCCACGTTCACCCAGAGAGTCACCACCAGCCCCGGTCACGGAGGCACGCTCCTCCACCCCCACCTCACCCCCACCCACCACACCGCAAGACGGAACCTCAACAGTGGCTCCAAGCTCCGGCACAGAGGCAGAGGGCACCACTGTCACACAAACATCTCCCCCACGAGCGCCATGCAGCGGGGCATCTCTTGCCGGGGCCACGGGAACATGATCAGCAGGGCAAGGGACGTGGACAGCACCCCCAGCAGCAACAGGTTCGCCAGAACCACCACAGGGGCCCCGCCCACCTGGTGAGGCCCCCGATTGGAACCACCTCACAGGCAGCGCCCGGCCACAGCACCACCCTGACGCGAGTGGCGACGAGCCGCAAGCGCAGTGTCCGCCGCTGACCCCACAACCGCCGGGGTAGGGAGGTCCCTTTTGACATCATTGAGCGCTTAGGCACAGTGTCATCAATGTTTGCTCTTCGTCCCCGATCGCTGCAGAGTTGGAGTATGTCCTCCCTGGTGGAGTGCACAGGGACCTCCGTGGCCTTGGTAGAGTTGTGAAGCCTGATGAAGATTCTACCACTGTTGGTATAATAGGACACAAAAGGGGATCCGTCCTTGGGGTTATGGAGCTTCTGCAGCATCTTAACTACGGCTAGACGCTGGGGAGTCAAGCTTTCGTGCACAAGCAAACCACGGCGCTCAGGACGGACCCTACGGCTGTACACATACATCCTCTGGTCCAGGTAGGCAAATCGCACCAGAATCACCCTCTTACTCTGGAGCCGATGGCATGCAGTGATTTCCCCCGATCGAACGGTAACTCCCAGGTAGTCCTTCATCAGAGAGATAGCCACCCTTCTGGTGTCCTCATCCCTTTCAGGGGGAGGAACAACCCTACCTGACAGCAGGAGAGTAAACTTCCTGCTGTATTGGCATTGTTCCTCCAATGCGTCCACCAGCTGTGCCTGGTTATGCGACAGCTGGGCATGGCTCTCCAGAGCCGAGGAACAGCTTTGCTCGAGATTGGTGATACTGGCTCTCAGGGACTCCCCCATTTCCATATTTTCAGACACCTTGCACTCGCATGTCCTAAGCTCAGAGCGAACCTCCCTAACCTCCCCTCGAAGTGCCTCAATATCATTCCTAAAGGACTGGAGTTGATCCCTGAGTTCCTCGATAGCTGTGTCTATGTACTTTAGAGCAGGCTTCATATTTTACCAGGGTACTTAAGTAAGTGGATTGCTACTACAGTGCTATAACAGGTTAGTATTGAAATTACTGTTACAGAGTCGGGACAATCATGCAACAATGGTAGGTCTACTTGATGAACTAATTGGAACCACACATGGTATCCACAGGTAGTAAAGAAACAGTTACTGCCAATACAAAAAGACAAGAATGCTTACACTAGAAAGAAGAAGTGGTGATCTCCAAAAACAGACTTCAGCCTCCAGCTGGCCAAGTTGAAGAGAAGTGTTGCACGTAACAGCCCGAGACCTCAGCAAGCACTGAGGGAGAAATGGATATTTGTTGTAGCAATTTGAACCTATATGTGACTTCAAGAGTGCTGGCTTCAAAATATTTACCAGGAGTTGCTCACAAGATATCTATAGTTTAACAGTAATGATTACAGCCAAAGATCTATTATGCAAGTGGAATTGTATGAGCACACTTGGTTCACTAATGTGCATGTATATTTGCACTTAATTTATTTTCTGCAACCTGAGGGACTAACTTCTGCTCCGTGCTTGATATAAACCAGGCACTGCATCTGAGATGGAGCGCAAGATGAAGGAGATAGAGGCTGAGAGTTCGGACAGCACTGACTTCTCTGGCAGTGAGACTGAAGATGACCATGTCTCGTATGGCAAAGGTCATAGAGTGAAGCAGGTCAGAAAGTTTCTGGACTTCGAGGTGGAGAGCCTGAGAAAATCTCCGGATGCCAAGGTAAGGATTGAAAACAATAATACCAAGTCTCTGCATGTCTGAGCTTGATGCCTCAGCTAATTAAGTAAATATTAAAGGTTGATAATTAATTAAATATTAAGTAAAAATAAGGGTTGATTATGAATTATATTGTCTATTCTTGGATGATGAACTAACACATTTGCCTGTCCTCAGATTTCGTCCGAAAAAAGACGGGACTTGAATATGGGAAGACAAAGGAAATCCTCCGCAGAAAAATTCATGACGAGCAGAAGATGTTAAAAAGAAGTGAAGGGCGGAGTGAAGTGAACCAGTAGTGCGTAGTGAGAGAAAACCAAAGGATTTAACTGAATATAATATAGTTGAATCTGAAAACCAAAAGTCTTTAGTTCTGACGTCTTAGTGATGATGCTTTCAGGACCGGCGTAGAGATGCTGTCAAATTTATGGCGAACAGTCTTCTGGAATTGGCATTGAAACCCCTCTTGGACTGGCTGGTTTTCCTTGGGTCCTGCATGGTATTTCCATGGGACCAGCGCAGAGTTTCTATGTGAATCCCATGGATCAGCGCATGGGATTCCCATGGGAATGCGCATGGAATTATCATGGGAATGCGCATGGGATTCTCATGGGAATGCGCATGGGATTCTCATGGGAATGCGCATGGGATTCTCATGGGAAGGCGCATGGGATTCCCATGGGAATGCGCATGGGATTCCCATGGGAATGCGCATGGGATTCCCATGCAAATCCCTGTTTCACTTTCGTATGGGATTGTCCCATGCATTTTTCATGGGACAGTCCCATGGGATTTTTTCACTAGGGCATGACTGTGCTGTGCTGCAGGTGGACTCCATGACTGTGCTGTGCTGCAGGTGGACTCCAGTGACTGTGCTGTGCTGCAGGTGGACTCCATGACTGTGCTGTGCTGCAGGTGGACTCCATGACTGTGCTGTGCTGCAGGTGGACTCCATGACTGTGCTGTGCTGCAGGTGGACTCCATGACTGTGCTGTGCTGCAGGTGGACTCCGTGACTGTGCTGTGCTGCAGGTGGACTCCATGACTGTGCTGTGCTGCAGGTGGACTCCGTGACTGTGCTGTGCTGGCAGGTGGACTCCAGTGACTGTGCTGTGCTGCAGGTGGACTCCGTGACTGTGCTGTGCTGCAGGTGGACTCCATGACTGTGCTGTGCGGCAGGTGGACTCCATGACTGTGCTGTGCTGCAGGTGGACTCCGTGACTGTGCTGTGTGGCAGGTGGACTCCGTGACTGTGCTGTGTGGCAGGTGGACTCCGTGACTGTGCTGTGCTGCAGGTGGACTCCATGACTGTGCTGTGCTGCAGGTGGACTCCGTGACTGTGCTGTGCTGCAGGTGGACTCCGTGACTGTGCTGTGCTGCAGGTGGACTCCATGACTGTGCTGTGCTGCAGGTGGACTCCATGACTGTGCTGTGCTGCAGGTGGACTCCATGACTGTGCTGTGCGGCAGGTGGACTCCATGACTGTGCTGTGCTGCAGGTGGACTCCGTGACTGTGCCCTGCTGCAGGTGGACTCCGTGACTGTGCTGTGCTGCAGGTGGACTCCGTGACTGTGCTGTGCTGCAGGTGGACTCCATGACTGTGCTGTGCTGCAGGTGGACTCCGTGACTGTGCTGTGCTGCAGGTGGACTCTGTGACTGTGCTGTGCTGCAGGTGGACTCCATGACTGTGCTGTGCTGCAGGTGGACTCCATGACTGTGCTGTGCTGCAGGTGGACTCCATGACTGTGCTGTGCTGCAGGTTGACTCCATGACTGTGCTGTGCGGCAGGTGGACTCCATGACTGTGCTGTGCTGCAGGTGGACTCCATGACTGTGCTGTGCTGCAGGTGGACTCCGTGACTGTGCTGTGCTGCAGGTGGACTCCGTGACTGTGCTGTGCGGCAGGTGGACTCCATGACTGTGCTGTGCTGCAGGTGGACTCCATGACTGTGCTGTGCGGCAGGTGGACTCCATGATTGTGCTGTGTGGCAGGTGGACTCCGTGACTGTGCTGTGCGGCAGGTGGACTCCGTGATTGTGCTGTGTGGCAGGTGGACTCCATGACTGTGCTGTGCTGCAGGTGGACTCCGTGACTGTGCTGTGCTGCAGGTGGACTCCATGACTGTGCTGTGCTGCAGGTGGACTCCATGACTGTGCTGTGTGGCAGGTGGACTCCATGACTGTGCTGTGCTGCAGGTGGACTCCATGACTGTGCTGTGCTGCAGGTGGACTCCATGACTGTGCTGTGCTGCAGGTGGACTCCATGAGAGTGCTGTGCTGCAGGTGGACTCCGTGACTGTGCTGTGCTGCAGGTGGACTCAATGACTGTGCTGTGCTGCAGGTGGACTCCATGACTGTGCTGTGCTGCAGGTGGACTCCATGACTGTGCTGTGCTGCAGGTGGACTCCGTGACTGTGCTGTGCTGCAGGTGGACTCCGTGACTGTGCTGTGCTGCAGGTGGACTCCATGACTGTGCTGTGCTGCAGGTGGACTCCATGACTGTGCTGTGCTGCAGGTGGACTCCGTGACTGTGCTGTGCGGCAGGTGGACTCAGTGACTGTGCTGTGCTGCAGGTGGACTCAGTGACTGTGCTGTGCTGCAGGTGGACTCCATGACTGTGCTGTGCTGCAGGTGGACTCCATGACTGTGCTGTGCTGCAGGTGAACTCCATGACTGTGCTGTGCGGCAGGTGGACTCTGTGACTGTGCTGTGCTGCAGGTGGACTCCGTGACTGTGCTGTGTGGCAGGTGGACTCCATGACTGTGCTGTGCTGCAGGTGGACTCCATGACTGTGCTGTGCTGCAGGTGGACTCCGTGACTGTGCTGTGCTGCAGGTGGACTCCATGACTGTGCTGTGCTGCAGGTGGACTCCATGACTGTGCTGTGCTGCAGGTGGACTCCATGACTGTGCTGTGTGGCAGGTGGACTCCGTGACTGTGCTGTGCTGCAGGTGGACTCCGTGACTGTGCTGTGCTGCAGGTGGACTCCATGACTGTGCTGTGCTGCAGGTGGACTCCGTGACTGTGCTGTGCGGCAGGTGGACTCCGTGACTGTGCTGTGCTGCAGGTGGACTCCGTGACTGTGCTGTGCTGCAGGTGGACTCCATGACTGTGCTGTGCTGCAGGTGGACTCCATGACTGTGCTGTGCTGCAGGTGGACTCCGTGACTGTGCTGTGCTGCAGGTGGACTCCATGACTGTGCTGTGCTGCAGGTGGACTCTGTGACTGTGCTGTGCTGCAGGTGGACTCCATGACTGTGCTGTGCTGCAGGTGGACTCCGTGACTGTGCTGTGCTGCAGGTGGACTCCATGACTGTGCTGTGTGGCAGGTGGACTCCGTGACTGTGCTGTGCGGCAGGTGGACTCCGTGACTGTGCTGTGTGGCAGGTGGACTCCATGACTGTGCTGTGCTGCAGGTGGACTCCATGACTGTGCTGTGCTGCAGGTGGACTCCGTGACTGTGCTGTGCTGCAGGTGGACTCCATGACTGTGCTGTGCTGCAGGTGGACTCCATGACTGTGCTGTGCTGGCAGGTGGACTCCATGACTGTGCTGTGCTGCAGGTGGACTCCGTGACTGTGCTGTGCTGCAGGTGGACTCCGTGACTGTGCTGTGCTGCAGGTGGACTCCATGACTGTGCTGTGCTGCAGGTGGACTCCGTGACTGTGCTGTGCTGCAGGTGGACTCCATGACTGTGCTGTGCTGCAGGTGGACTCCATGACTGTGCTGTGCTGCAGGTGGACTCCATGACTGTGCTGTGCTGCAGGTGGACTCCATGACTGTGCTGTGCTGCAGGTGGACTCCGTGACTGTGCTGTGCTGCAGGTGGACTCCATGACTGTGCTGTGCTGCAGGTGGACTCCGTGACTGTGCTGTGCTGCAGGTGGACTCCGTGACTGTGCTGTGCGGCAGGTGGACTCCATGACTGTGCTGTGCTGCAGGTGGACTCCGTGACTGTGCTGTGCTGCAGGTGGACTCCGTGACTGTGCTGTGCTGCAGGTGGACTCCGTGACTGTGCTGTGCTGCAGGTGGACTCCATGACTGTGCTGTGCTGCAGGTGGACTCCATGACTGTGCTGTGCTGCAGGTGGACTCCGTGACTGTGCTGTGCTGCAGGTGGACTCCGTGACTGTGCTGTGCGGCAGGTGGACTCCATGACTGTGCTGTGCTGCAGGTGGACTCCATGACTGTGCTGTGCTGCAGGTTGACTCCATGACTGTGCTGTGCGGCAGGTGGACTCCAGAGAGTGCTGTGCTGCAGGTGGACTCCATGACTGTGCTGTGCTGCAGGTGGACTCCGTGACTGTGCTGTGCTGCAGGTGGACTCCATGACTGTGCTGTGCTGCAGGTGGACTCCATGACTGTGCTGTGCTGCAGGTGGACTCCATGACTGTGCTGTGCTGCAGGTGGACTCCGTGACTGTGCTGTGCTGCAGGTGGACTCCATGACTGTGCTGTGCTGCAGGTGGACTCCGTGACTGTGCTGTGCTGCAGGTGGACTCCGTGACTGTGCTGTGCGGCAGGTGGACTCCGTGACTGTGCTGTGCTGCAGGTGGACTCCGTGACTGTGCTGTGCGGCAGGTGGACTCCGTGACTGTGCTGTGCTGCAGGTGGACTCCATGACTGTGCTGTGCTGCAGGTGGACTCCATGACTGTGCTGTGCTGCAGGTGGACTCCGTGACTGTGCTGTGTGGCAGGTGGACTCCGTGACTGTGCTGTGCTGCAGGTGGACTCCGTGACTGTGCTGTGCTGCAGGTGGACTCCATGACTGTGCTGTGCTGCAGGTGGACTCCATGACTGTGCTGTGCTGCAGGTGGACTCCATGACTGTGCTGTGCTGCAGGTGGACTCCGTGACTGTGCTGTGCTGCAGGTGGACTCCGTGACTGTGCTGTGCTGCAGGTGGACTCCATGACTGTGCTGTGCTGCAGGTGGACTCCGTGACTGTGCTGTGCGGGAGGTGGACTCCGTGACTGTGCTGTGCTGCAGGTGGACTCCGTGACTGTGCTGTGCGGCAGGTGGACTCCGTGACTGTGCTGTGCGGCAGGTGGACTCCGTGACTGTGCTGTGCTGCAGGTGGACTCCATGACTGTGCTGTGCTGCAGGTGGACTCCGTGACTGTGCTGTGCTGCAGGTGGACTCCATGACTGTGCTGTGCTGCAGGTGGACTCCATGACTGTGCTGTGCTGCAGGTGGACTCCATGACTGTGCTGTGCTGCAGGTGGACTCCGTGACTGTGCTGTGCTGCAGGTGGACTCCATGACTGTGCTGTGCTGCAGGTGGACTCCGTGACTGTGCTGTGCTGCAGGTGGACTCCGTGACTGTGCTGTGCTGCAGGTGGACTCCGTGACTGTGCTGTGCTGCAGGTGGACTCCATGACTGTGCTGTGCTGCAGGTGGACTCCGTGACTGTGCTGTGCTGCAGGTGGACTCCGTGACTGTGCTGTGCTGCAGGTGGACTCCATGACTGTGCTGTGCTGCAGGTGGACTCCATGACTGTGCTGTGCTGCAGGTGGACTCCATGACTGTGCTGTGCTGCAGGTGGACTCCATGACTGTGCTGTGCGGCAGGTGGACTCCATGACTGTGCTGTGCTGCAGGTGGACTCCATGACTGTGCTGTGCTGCAGGTGGACTCCGTGACTGTGCTGTGCTGCAGGTGGACTCCGTGACTGTGCTGTGCGGCAGGTGGACTCCATGACTGTGCTGTGCTGCAGGTGGACTCCGTGACTGTGCTGTGCGGCAGGTGGACTCCATGACTGTGCTGTGCTGCAGGTGGACTCCATGACTGTGCTGTGCTGCAGGTGGACTCCGTGACTGTGCTGTGCTGCAGGTGGACTCCGTGACTGTGCTGTGCTGCAGGTGGACTCCGTGACTGTGCTGTGTGGCAGGTGGACTCCATGACTGTGCTGTGCTGCAGGTGGACTCCATGACTGTGCTGTGCTGCAGGTGGACTCCATGACTGTGCTGTGCTGCAGGTGGACTCCATGACAGTGCTGTGCTGCAGGTGGACTCCGTGACTGTGCTGTGCTGCAGGTGGACTCCATGACTGTGCTGTGCTGCAGGTGGACTCCATGACTGTGCTGTGCTGCAGGTGGACTCCATGACTGTGCTGTGCTGCAGGTGGACTCCGTGACTGTGCTGTGCTGCAGGTGGACTCCGTGACTGTGCTGTGCTGCAGGTGGACTCCATGACTGTGCTGTGCTGCAGGTGGACTCCATGACTGTGCTGTGCGGCAGGTGGACTCCGTGACTGTGCTGTGCTGCAGGTGGACTCCATGACTGTGCTGTGTGGCAGGTGGACTCTGTGACTGTGCTGTGCTGCAGGTGGACTCCGTGACTGTGCTGTGCTGCAGGTGGACTCCATGACTGTGCTGTGCTGCAGGTGGACTCCATGACTGTGCTGTGCTGCAGGTGGACTCCGTGACTGTGCTGTGTGGCAGGTGGACTCCATGACTGTGCTGTGCTGCAGGTGGACTCCGTGACTGTGCTGTGCTGCAGGTGGACTCCGTGACTGTGCTGTGCTGCAGGTGGACTCCATGACTGTGCTGTGCTGCAGGTGGACTCCATGACTGTGCTGTGCTGCAGGTGGACTCCGTGACTGTGCTGTGCTGCAGGTGGACTCCGTGACTGTGCTGTGCTGCAGGTGGACTCCATGACTGTGCTGTGCTGCAGGTGGACTCCGTGACTGTGCTGTGCTGGCAGGTGGACTCCGTGACTGTGCTGTGTTGCAGGTGGACTCCGTGACTGTGCTGTGCGGCAGGTGGACTCCGTGACTGTGCTGTGTGGCAGGTGGACTCCGTGACTGTGCTGTGCTGCAGGTGGACTCCATGACTGTGCTGTGCTGCAGGTGGACTCCGTGACTGTGCTGTGCTGCAGGTGGACTCCGTGACTGTGCTGTGCTGCAGGTGGACTCCATGACTGTGCTGTGCTGCAGGTGGACTCCATGTCTGTGCTGTGCTGCAGGTGAACTCCGTAACTGTGCCCTGCTGCAGGTGGACTCCGTGACTGTGCTGTGTGGCAGGTGGACTCCGTGACTGTGCTGTGCAGCACGTGGACTCCATGACTGTGCTGTGCTGCAGGTGGACTCCATGACTGTGCTGTGCTACAGGTGGACTCCATGACTATACTGTGCTGCAGGTGGACTTCGTAACTAAGCTCTGCTGCAGGTGGACTCCGTGACTGTGCTGTGCTGCAAGTGGACTCCGTGACTGTGCTGTGCTGCAGGTGTACTCCATAACAGTGCTGTGCTGCAGGTGGACTCCATCATGACTGTGCTGTGCTGCAGGTGTACTCCATAACAGTGCTGTGCTGCAGGTGGACTGCATGACTATGCTGTGCTGCAGATGGACTCCATGACTCTGCTGTGCTGCAGGTGAACTACATGACTGTGCTGTGCGGTAGGTGGACCCTAGAGAGTTCTGTGCTGCAGGTGAACTCCGTGAAAAGATCGAGGCTTGCCTGACTGACACCCTGCTTGAGCGTTTGCCGGCAGGTCTGGTGTCGTTGCTGCTTGCTGTCGTTGCTGCTTGCTGCGTTTCCTGCTGCGAAGACAAGAAGAAGGAGTAGAAGACTTTTTCAAGACCTGCTCCCGGCTCGAGTCTTCGCTGCGACCAGTCTGTCCCACCGACCGCTGTTTTTACAGCTGGTCGGTGCGGTACTTTGACTCCAGCCGGCCTCACCAGCCGCTGTTTTTACAGCTGGTTGGTGTGGTGCTGTTGGACGTCAGCTGGTCTTTTCGGTAATTACCCTATCGGTCCAGGTGGTCTTGGTTTCTTGGATTCCGGCCACCTGGTACCTCTTCTTCTCAGTCCCATAACCCTACTCTTTCTCTTCTATCTCTTTTACTCTTCGGCCGGAAACCCGAGTGGTGGGACGCTTGCGTCCCGGGGTGAGCACGCTTGTTGGACCTCGTCAGTCCTTGGGCGTGTGGCTTTGGCTGGACCTATCGGTCCTCCATTGCTAAAATCCCTAATACGTAAGGCCATCTCACTTTCACCCCCGCTTAATAGAAGCGGGGCCCCTCTCAAACCCTCCACCCGGGCTGCGTCTGTGCAAGGGTACCACGGTACCTGCCCCTAGGGACTCACAAGCATAGGCCCCAGTCAGGCTCCTTTTTAGAGGCTGAGTCAGCCACCTAGGCCCCTGTTAGGTCCTGAAGAGGCACCTGCCTCCCCTCCGACTTAAACCCCCTCTTAGTGGCTGAGTCAGCCTTTTGCTCACACTTTTCTAAGGCTAGGTGCTTTCTCTAAGCACTCCCCAGTTAGGATAATACTCCATCACCCAACCCTAGCTAGGTTAATACTCCCATTAGCTTTGCTAGTAAAACTAGGACCACTCTCTTCAATTCAACTTCTCTAGCCATTTCTACCCAAAAGGTGTTAGCAAAGCTAATACCAAGTCTCTCATTGAAACTTAAACGTACCATGGCTTCCACCTCTCTCTTCCGCCCCTCCAGCCCCCGTTTAAACAAAGCCAACCTGCCAAGCGGAGCTTGGCTGGTTGGCACCTACCTTTCGGCGCACCAAAACTTGGCAAAAGAGTCAACCTTTAATTTGGATAAGGCCATCAGCCAAAAAGTCAAAGGTAGTTTTGAGATTATTAAGCACCAAAAAGATATCCTCATCAAAACCTCTAATCAGGAATCTACCCGAGCCCTGCTGGCCACAAAAACTTTTGGGTCGAAACCTGTCATATTTTCTGTTCACCACTCCCTTAACTTCTACCGGGGCATCATCAATGCCCCGGAAGTGTCCCATCTCTCTGATGTGGACCTTGAGCACATGTTTGACTTTAAAGGTCAAAATGTGCTAGCCCTTGAAAAGTTGAACCCCAACAAAAATTCTGCCCAAAAAGACCCACGTCTACGAGACCACCGTTTTATTGTCACCTTCGACACAAAGTGTCGGGATGACTGCGGCCAAATTAAACTGGGCGACTGTGTCTACCCAGTTAGGCCGTACTACCCCCTCCCTATTCGTTGCCAAACTTGTCAAAGGTACGGGCACGTAGAATCAAACTGTAAAAACCCCACCCCACGATGCGGCAAGTGCAGTGCTAAGCACCGCACTAAAGATTGCACCTCAAAAAGCCTCAAGTGCGCTGCCTGTGGCGGCGCTCATGGGGCAGATAATCCCAAGTGCCCGACCTGGCTCCGAGAAAAAGAAGTTAACGTTTTGGCTGAGGAAAAAAAGCTCCCGTTTGACCTGGCCCGCAAAGAAGTGCTGCAAAAAGAAAAGAGCCGCACAGTCCCAAAAAGCTGTGGTAGCAAGGCTACCACAGCAGCCCCCAGCACAGCCGGCCAGGAACACCCCATTTCCAAACATCCTCAGCCACCCAAAAACACAAGCCGCCACATCCGCCCCCTAATGGAGCCCCTTTTCTTGGCGCCCATCAGGCCGTCCGTCCCCCTCCCCCCACCACGTGGCGCAATCACTTTTTGGCGTAGGTGGACGCCCGCTGCGGGCTGGGAGGATCTCCCGACCCGCACTAGTTCTCCGCCAGGTCTTCCGACCGAAAATCCTCCCGCCCCTCAGGCACCTAAAATCACCAGGAAGACCTGGACACCAGCAGCAGGGTGGCAAAGCCACTCTGCACGAGTGACTGAAAAGTCTGATTTTCCCTTGCTACCTGCCCCCAAGCACTCTAAATTCACAGGTGCTCCCCTTCCCAGGCGCCGCCAAAGGCAGGCTCCGAGAAGGCCTTTAACGAGTGGCAGCCTACCCCCTCAGGGTAAAACGGCTGCCACTCAAACCAAAATCCAAAAAGTAAACATTTCAACCCAAACTGAAACTGCTCCTCTCTCCTTGGAAAGAAGCGATGCTTCTTTCCAAACAGCACCAACCACCCGCACTTGCGGATCCCAAACCGACCTCATAGGTCATTATATGCAGTTTCAGTTCTCAAGTGACTTTGAAACGTCAGACGACAAAAGTCAGTCTGGCAACGAGCTGTCCGGGACAGAGACCGTCTCTGACACCAGCAGTGCTTCAGAGACGAGCTCTGCAAAAACTGTTATAAACTCTTCCAGAGCTCCCCTCCTGGAAACCCCCAGCCCCGGCTCCTCCAGCCCCGGCAGCTCACCCGTAGCAAGGAAAATTAGCTTTTCCAGACACTCCACCCCAGTTTCTCCTGCTAGCGATAGCAGCAGCAGCAGGTGCTCGTATAACCTTCGTAAGCGTAGATCCCCTAATCACAAACGTTAAAAACCACCATGGGTTCAATTCTACAATGGAATACAAATGGCCTTATCGGGAAATTCCCGCTTTTTTCATCAATATTTGCTGAGAAAAAACCGGCACTAGCAGCATTACAAGAGACCCACTTTACTGATAAAGATAACGATAAATACAAAATCTCGGGTTACTCTTGGTATCGCCATAACGTAAACGCTGCTGTCCGTAAGGGAGGCACAGCCATCCTAATAGAAAATAGCATCCCACACAGTCACGTGCCTTTGGTAACATCACTGGACTGTGTAGCTATTAGTTTGAAAATACAACACGTCCAATTGACGGTTGTCTCAATATACATATCCCCTTGCGACCCTGATCCAACGGATCGGGAACTCGCACAACTATTTAATCAAATTAACGGGCCTTTGTTATTACTTGGAGATTTGAATGGTCACCACCCATCCTGGGGCAGCGCCACGCCAAACCGTAGAGGTGAAATTATATATGACGCAATAGGTTTTCAAAATTTAGTTATCCTAAATAACGGCGCACCAACCCGCCAAGCAACGCAAAGCGGACATTTAGACTCAGCCATTGATATTTCGTGCTGCACGCCTAGAATTGCGTCACTGTTTACCTGGGATGTCGAAGACAACCCAGGCATGAGCGATCACCTCCCAATCAAAATCAATGTCCCCCAAGGAGCACTCGACCGCGTTGATCTGTTTACCCCTTCCTGGAGTCTAAAACGAGCGGACTGGACAAAATTTGAGGCAGAGGTCGACCTCACACTGGTCACCGAAGGTGACCCACACTCGGCAGACATTGAGTTAATACTAAGAGCCATAAGCTCAGCAGCACAAGTAGCAATACCAAAAACCAAAGGACCCCGAAAGAAAAACGGAGCCCCATGGTGGAACGCAGAGACGGCACACGCCAAAGCTCAAATGATTAGAGCCCGCAAGGCATATGAGAGGAGGGCACACAGCCCTACTCGATCCGCACTTCGGGCAGCAAAAGAACACTTTCGAAACACGTGCAAGCGGGTTCAAAAGGACAGTTTCAACTCCTTTGCCTCCAAATTCAACCGCTTCACTCCCACCACCCAAGTTTGGAAAACCATTAGAGCTTTCTCTGCGAGGCGACCACCCCGTGGACCTTTCCCTCAGCTAGAAATAGCTGGCCAACCCATCACCGAACCTAAGGAAGTCATGGATAAATTTGCTGATCATTACGCCAGTGTCGCAGCTAATAACTCATACAGCCAGCGCTCCAAAGACCAGGCAGAATGGTGCAAAAGCACACATTCATCAATTATGGTAATCAAGAGTATTATAATGTACCATTTACAATGACCGAGCTAAATTACGCCATTAGCAAGTGTGGAAACACTGCAGTGGGCCCTGACGAAATTCACTACTCTTTCTTCAGGCACCTCAGCCAAACAGCACTAAAGTACCTGCTTTCGGCCATTAACAACATGTTTCTTAGCGACTCTTTCCCCACATCGTGGCGAGAGAGTATTATCATCCCCCTTCCAAAACCTGGCAAAGAAAAAACAGACCCAAAAGGTTATCGCCCAATTTCGCTTACTAGCTGTGCTAGCAAGCTTGTCGAGCGCATGGTAAACGTTAGACTTCACGAGATCCTCGAAAAGAAGCTTGATGCTATGCAATCAGGCTTCCGGCGCGGGCGAGCCACCACTGACAATTTGGTGAAACTAGTCAGTGACATCCAAAATGGCTTTTACAAAAAGCAAGTAACAATAGCTGCATTCTTAGACATTAAATCGGCGTTCGATCGCGTACAAAAAGACGCCCTGTTGTTTAAATTAAGCAAACTAGGAATTCGCGGCCACCTTGCAAAATTCATCGAAAACTTCCTCAAGGACCGAAAATTTAAAGTCCGTTGTGGCACCACATTCTCCTACCTGGCAACCCAGGACCAAGGCACACCCCAGGGTAGCGTTCTGTCCCCCACCCTCTTTTTAGTAATGATCAATGATCTCTTCGCCAAAAAGCTACCGCCTGGAATAAATTACTCCCTCTTTGCGGACGATGTCGCCATTTGGAAAACCACTGCAATCGATACCAGGCGGTATAACGAACCAGAATTCCAACACGCAACTACGCAGTTGCAGGATAGCCTAAACGACATCAATAATTGGTGTAGCTTAATGGGTCTATCTCTCTCGGCGGAAAAATCATCAGTCGTTGTCTTTGCCAGAGCGCATTCCAGACACGACCCTCCACGGCTCCAAATCTCGGGTAAACCTATTGAATGCACCAATAGCTTCAAATTCTTGGGCGTCACCCTAGATTCCCGATTGAGTTTCAATGAGCACATCACCAAAGTCGTCTCTAGCTGTCAAAAGCGAGTCAACATTCTCCGCATGCTCGGCGGCACAGAGTATGGCGGGGATCGAAAGACCCTGCTTATGCTCTACAAGTCCCTGATTCGGTCCATTCTCGAATATAATTCGTTCGTTTTTGACTCGACGAACAAGACCAATAAATTAAAGCTAGAGCGAGTCCAAAACGCCAGTATCCGGGCAGCCACAGGCGCGCTCGGAGAATCCCCCATCACCAGCCTGCTAACTGATAGCGGGCTGTGCCCTCTACAGACAAGACGCGACGCCCAGCTTATCTCTTACTACATTAAGGTTCAATCCACCGAAAATCACCCGGCAAAACAATGTTTTGCCCATCCCAGACGAGCAAATAAAGCCACTCTACAGAAGTGGCCCCCATTTAAGCACAGAGTAGCGAAAACCCTGGAAAGCCTAAATCTTGCACTGCCAGCGACAATAGGCAAACCCCCCACTCTCCCGCTTCTGGACTCGAAAAGAGCCCAAAGTGGAATTTCTTTTCACTTCCCGTAAAACGGACTTCTCAGAGGAAGAAGTCTCCCAAAAATTCCTAGAGTTCCGATCTTGTAACGCGGAAAAGACCTTTATATTTACAGACGGCTCCAAAATAGGCGAAAAAGTAGGCCTCGGCATCTGGGGGCAAAACATTTGCCTTCAGAAAAGACTTCCGGACAACTGCTCCATCTTCACAGCCGAGGCTGTTGCCATCCTAAATGCATTAGCCATAATCAGAACCCAAAATATCAACTCAGCCGTCATCTGTTCAGACTCTAAATCTGTCCTGCAGGCCATCAGTAACGTAGTCAACCCCAACCACCACGTTATAGCAGATATTCAGAAAGGTATCGATGATACCCCTGATGTCTCTTTTCTTTGGATCCCGGGCCACTGCAAAATTCAAGGAAATGAGAAGGCCGATGAGCAGGCAAAAAAGTCCCTAGAACTTAGAGAGATCGCACCCTTAAAGTGGTCTGGAGACGATAGCAAAGCTCTCCTCCAGGACACCATCCGGAAGCAAATTCAACATAACTGGACCACAAACCACAGCGCCCACCTATTTTATATCAAGCCTAACATCGGCTACTGGCCCAGTTCCAACCAAAAGAGTCGCCGGCGCGAGGTTATTCTAACCAGACTCAGAAATGGACACACAAAATTAAATGCCTATTGGAACGCGGGTACCTGTGGTACCTGCGACGCAATGGAGAATCCCCATCACATTCTCATCGATTGTCCCCAGCACAATACCCATCGGCAACCCATGCTAGATTACTGCCGAATCCAAAACATCCCTGTAGACCTAAAAACTCTGCTCGGTAACGACCATCCTGAACTTCTCGAAAAAGTCTTTACATTTCTAAAGGACTCTGGGCTAGAGAAGTTTCTATAAATCACTCCTCCCAGTATATATGATGAGGGTGCATGGTGCACCCCCAAAGTAGGACTTGCCTATTTTCTAATCATAGCTGATCCACTGCGAAATTTAAGCAATAGTTTTGTAACCTTTAAATGGTTCATTGTAGGCTAAGGATAGGTTATGTTAGGCTAACTTTGAAATCAGGTTAGGTTAGATAGGCTAGATTTCTTCACCGCAGTGATACCTTTCACTGCGGGTCTATACTAACCACACCTATACTCTTACTAACAATCTAACTATCCTCTCACACTTCTTTCTCTGCGCGGCGGCTGCCCAGCCGAAGAGGGGAGCTGCAACTTCACCTCCGGGTTGCAGGGTAAATCGCGGCACCCTGGCCAGGTGTTTAGCGCACTTTCTAAAATACGAAATTATTGAGTTAACGGAGGCTTTCGAGTAACGTATACAAGCGGACATCAATAGCTGACACACAAAATTCTAAATTCTAAATTCCAAATTCTAAATTCCAAATTCTAAATTTCAAACTCTAAATTTATAAGGTCTTCAACCACAGAAATAACCTTCGCACTCTGCGGGTCTAAACTTATTAAAAGACCTCCCTTGGCATGGCTATGCCATTGCCACGACCGATCCACTTGCAAGCTAAAACATCTTGCAACCCATTACTTGAAATAACTCCCATTGCTTTAACAGACTAACGTAGCTTACCCTCACACTAAATTCTAAAATTCTCCCACACACTCCTTTAGAGGCGGGCAAAGGTGCTATGCACAGAACGCCTAATAAAAAGCCATTGCTTGCTTGCATGCAACTCCGTGACTGTGCTGTGCGGCAGGTTAACTCCATGACTGTGCTGTGCGGTTATCTGCCCATCCCACGTCTACGAAACACAATATTATCCGAAACATGTTCCACAGGGCTATGGATAACTCATCGGGCCCAGAGAAAGAGAGAAAAAGCGTAGATAAGATTTGGAATCTGCTTCTAAAAAATGGGTATCATGCAGGGCTTCTCAGGCGTTTGTTGAGGGAGGTTAGACTAGCTAGGACAGGTAACGGAAGGTGCAAGAAAAAGAAAGAAGGCTCCGATTCTTATGATGGGTTCTTGACTTTGCCGTACGTAGACGAACAGCTACTCTGTAAAATAAAAAAGGTCGTAAAGAAATCTAACCTGAAAGTACATATAGCCTGGAAGAATAACAAGAAACTTAAGTCGTCATTGGTTAGGTCGGCCATTTCTAAGCCAAAATGTCCTGGGGGTCAGAGGTGTCATTTATGCAAGTCAGGTTTTAAAGGCGACTGCACACAGAAAAATTTAGTGTATCAAATAGACTGTAGACTATGTAACCAGGATCAAAACAGGGCTCAATACGTAGGGGAGTCGATGAGGCCCGTCCGATTGCGATTTAACGAACATTTGCGGGACGCGAAAAATAAAACTAGGAACACACCTCTAGGAGATCATTTCCTCGAGAAACATGCAGCACAGGTCACTCAGGCTATATCAGAACCACTTGAGCTAAAAGTAGTTTATCGGGCACGTGATCATCCAGATAGAAAGATAGCCGAATCCATAATCATTCAGGATCATCATCCCAGCCTTAAAGTACAAGGTACGTCCTGGCCTATTATGCGGGTCTAGGATAGGCTATCACTTAACAGCAGTGGCTTAAGAGGTAAGGGAGGGATCAGCGTAAGTATATGTGTTCTGGGGTAGGACTTCCTTACATTATTGATAGTGTTATTGATGCTAGACGTATATGCTTTTGACGTTTAACTTTGGGCCCGATTTACAGGCTGGGAATAGGGCTATGATGGTTGAATTAGTTTGGGCTAGTCAGAAGTGATGGACTTAGGTCACAGATAAGGCTCAGGTTTTTTTTAGGTAATTTATCTTTGATGGTGCTTTTCTGCAACCAGATGTATACTCTTTCAACGCTTAACGTTGGGCCAGAGATACAGGCAGGGAAAAAGTGTTTATTAATGATTGATCAGATTAACTAGCTCATAGAGATGTTTTGATTTTAGGGGTACGTACTGGGGTTGGGGTTTTTGAAATATGCAACTAATTATTGATAATACTTTTCTGCAGTTAGACGTATAACCATTCGACACTTAACGTTGGGCTAGAGGTACAGGCTGAGGATAAGTATTTACCAATGATTGTTCACATTAACTAGCTATAAAAGTTGCATTTGTTTAAGAGGTACATACTAAGGGCAAGGTTTGTTGAATAAGTATAATGTAAAATTTATAATGTGTTTTTTTACAGCCACACGTATACTCTTTCGACGCTTAACGTTGGGCCAGAGGAGCAGGCTGTGGAAAATGGGTTTATCAATTACAAAAAAAAAGTGGACCTTGACCACTAGGTACAATCTTAACTAAATAATTCGAGGGAGGCTTTTATTGTAAATATAGCATCATCTTAAAGGGGATAGTATGCAGTCTTTACACCGATCTAGTATCACGTCTACTAGTGCTTAATAGGTAGTTTTTGGTTAGCATTTTAGCTGCAGTCGACGGAAAAAAATATATATAAGAAGAACAGAAATATTCAAATAACGGATAAAGGTACTTCAGCAAGTTTTTCACTGTTAATCAAAAGCTAGTGTTTGGCTGATATAAAAGAAAAGACTGTCACAAATACTGCTCTAGGTTTGTCGTATTGTCGGCATTACTTTTAGGTTAGAGGTACCAATATGGTTGTTGTCACGACATCCAATCTTATTTTAACGATTCATTCTAAAAGGCATTTTTGTGTGAAGCTCAATTCGAGGTCTGGCTATACTAGGACTGAGAATTTTTGATATTTACTCCACGATTCTGATGAAGGGCTGTGCCCGAATATACAATCTTCAGTGTTTTTTTACATTTCCGGATTCGAGGGGAGAGGCCAGGGAACATCTTAACAACTCATCATCATGCTCCTCGCCGCAGCACTTAAAAACTTATCAACGTTTGAATCCAACATTGGCCGTCAAAGAGTGCTGGCAGAAAGTTTGAAAAACCCCGAAAAACTAGCCAAGACCATTCTTCGTATTGAGTTCCTTACTGCTTTCCGAAGAGAATGCTTAGTTCCTCGTTTCATCCAAGATTCGTTAAGACCAGTGACAGCAATTTTTAACAACAATGATCGTATTCAAGCTCGTTCTACTTACTTTGCAAAGACACTTTTGAATGAAGCTATCTCGGAGTCCTTTAGGACGAAGGCTTTTTTAGAGCGTGAACGATCACGGAATTTTGAACTCCTTCGCGCATTTTTAGATCAGAATCGTTTCGATTATGTATTCCGAAAGTGCCATCAAGTCTTTGACCAAACCATTTTTGACAACCGACGTCGTCTTATTCGGAAGTTTAGACAACTTCAAGAGAACTGTAGGAACAGCCAACGTCAAGATGTGTCAGTGAACGATGAAACTAAGAAAAGAGTGAACAACTTATCGTCTCAGGGCATAAATGAAGCGTGCATAGGTGTTTTAGCGAAAGGACCGAACTTTGCAATGACTCAGTGCGTTACGAGAGAAGTGTTATTAGACGTAGCTAAAGGAGTGGAACGGCTCGCGTACGCAAAACGTTGGAAGGACAAGATCTCAGGACCAAGTGGAGCCACCCGTACACCATCAGAGAACGCCACAGACGGAGCTCCCACCATCGTGCCAGCCGACCCTGCCGCTCCGACGTCATCATCATCATCTGGCGGGGCAACACCAAGAGCGCTGGGCAGCGGAGCATCGGGTACCAACTCGGTGGCGGACGACCCTGATGGGGGTGTGCGCCAACAGCGGGCAGGTCGCCTTCCAAACCTCTCCTTTAGATTTCCTGATACCGGTAAGACGTTTCCAGAACCTTCGAACAGGATCGTCGAGTCTAGCCTTCAAAAACTCAAAGATGATCTTCTGCGTACGTATAAAAGTCACAGAGTAGCTACCCATAATGTAACGGCTGAGCAACGTAATCTTGTCCATGAACTCGCAAAAAACGAAAATGTCATAGTTAAACAGAGCGACAAATGTAAGGGTTTTGTAATTCTAGACAAAGATGTCTATATAAACAAGGTTAACACTATCTTAGGTGACCCGGAGAGCTATGAAAAGTTAAGAAAGAATCCTGTTCAGAATGTGGAAGCCAAAACCAAACGTACGCTCAAAAGCGTTGCGAGGGGAAAACTGCCGGATAGGACAGTAACAGATCTAACCCCGCGCATAGTAGAACCCCCGTATTTTATGGCTTACCGAAGGATCATAAACCATTAGTCCCTCTCAGACCAGTCATATCTGCCTGTGGAGGGCCCACAGAGAAAACTTCCTGTTTGCTTGAGAGAATACTTAATCAACTTCTCCAGTTTGTACCCACGCATATTTGGGATACCAAAGACTTTTGAGGAGACTCTCAAATCACACTCAATCAGAAGGCATACCAGCAGGTAGTATTTTCTTCAGCATAGACGTTGTCAATTTGTATGGAAACATACCCGTTCCTGAAGCTATCAAAGCGGTAGAAGCAAAGCTAGACAATCATTCACAGAATATTGATACTTTTGGCCTGACCAAAGACGACATTTCTAAACTTCTCGACCAGTGTCTGAGTGACAATGTTTTCTCATTTGGGGATCAGTACTACCGACAAAAATTAGGGTTAGCTATGGGGAATCCATGTGCACCTGCCTTGGCCATTCTGTTCTTAGATATGTTTGAAACCAATACGTTAGCTACATGTCCTGTCAAACCAGAGTTCTTGGTAAGGTACATTGACGATTATGCAGGTATCTTCTCGCATGGGCAGGAAGCTTTGGATGACTTCCTTAGCTATATGAACAGTAGACATCCACACCTAAAATTTACCATGGAGCACACGGGTAGTGGGAGTGGGGTGCCCTATTTGGATACGTTAGTCACAGCAGAAACACACGGCCAAAACACTAAGATAGAGACAGAGCTCTACATCAAACCAACCAACTCGGGAATCATCCTCCATAGTACATCTGCCCATCCCACGTCTACGAAACACAATATTATCCGAAACATGTTCCACAGGGCTATGGATAACTCATCGGGCCCAGAGAAAGAGAGAAAAAGCGTAGATAAGATTTGGAATCTGCTTCTAAAAAATGGGTATCATGCAGGGCTTCTCAGGCGTTTGTTGAGGGAGGTTAGACTAGCTAGGACAGGTAACGGAAGGTGCAAGAAAAAGAAAGAAGGCTCCGATTCTTATGATGGGTTCTTGACTTTGCCGTACGTAGACGAACAGCTACTCTGTAAAATAAAAAAGGTCGTAAAGAAATCTAACCTGAAAGTACATATAGCCTGGAAGAATAACAAGAAACTTAAGTCGTCATTGGTTAGGTCGGCCATTTCTAAGCCAAAATGTCCTGGGGGTCAGAGGTGTCATTTATGCAAGTCAGGTTTTAAAGGCGACTGCACACAGAAAAATTTAGTGTATCAAATAGACTGTAGACTATGTAACCAGGATCAAAACAGGGCTCAATACGTAGGGGAGTCGATGAGGCCCGTCCGATTGCGATTTAACGAACATTTGCGGGACGCGAAAAATAAAACTAGGAACACACCTCTAGGAGATCATTTCCTCGAGAAACATGCAGCACAGGTCACTCAGGCTATATCAGAACCACTTGAGCTAAAAGTAGTTTATCGGGCACGTGATCATCCAGATAGAAAGATAGCCGAATCCATAATCATTCAGGATCATCATCCCAGCCTTAACGTACAAGGTACGTCCTGGCCTATTATGCGGGTCTAGAATAGGCTATCACTTAACAGCAGTGGCTTAAGAGGTAAGGGAGGGATCAGCGTAAGTATATGTGTTCTGGGGTAGGACTTCCTTACATTATTGATAGTGTTATTGATGCTAGACGTATATGCTTTTGACGTTTAACTTTGGGCCCGATTTACAGGCTGGGAAAAGGGCTATGATGGTTGAATTAGTTTGGCTAGTCAGAAGTGATGGACTTAGGTCACAGATAAGGCTCAGGTTTTTTTAGGTAATTTATCTTTGATGGTGCTTTTCTGCAACCAGATGTATACTCTTTCAACGCTTAACGTTGGGCCAGAGATACAGGCAGGGAAAAAGTGTTTATTAATGATTGATCAGATTAACTAGCTCATAGAGATGTTTTGATTTTAGGGGTACGTACTGGGGTTGGGGTTTTTGAAATATGCAACTAATTATTGATAATACTTTTCTGCAGTTAGACGTATAACCATTCGACACTTAACGTTGGGCTAGAGGTACAGGCTGAGGATAAGTATTTACCAATGATTGTTCACATTAACTAGCTATAAAAGTTGCATTTGTTTAAGAGGTACATACTAAGGGCAAGGGTTGTTGAATAAGTATAATGTAAAATTTATAATGTGTTTTTTTACAGCCACACGTATACTCTTTCGACGCTTAACGTTGGGCCAGAGGAGCAGGCTGTGGAAAATGGGTTTATCAATTACAAAAAAAAGTGGACCTTGACCACTAGGTACAATCTTAACTAAATAATTCGAGGGAGGCTTTTATTGTAAATATAGCATCATCTTAAAGGGGATAGTATGCAGTCTTTACACCGATCTAGTATCACGTCTACTAGTGCTTAATAGGTAGTTTTTGGTTAGCATTTTAGCTGCAGTCGACGGAAAAAAATATATATAAGAAGAACAGAAATATTCAAATAACGGATAAAGGTACTTCAGCAAGTTTTTCACTGTTAATCAAAAGCTAGTGTTTGGCTGATATAAAAGAAAAGACTGTCACAAATACTGCTCTAGGTTTGTCGTATTGTCGGCATTACTTTTAGGTTAGAGGTACCAATATGGTTGTTGTCACGACATCCAATCTTATTTTAACGATTCATTCTAAAAGGCATTTTTGTGTGAAGCTCAATTCGAGGTCTGGCTATCCTAGGACTGAGAATTTTTGATATTTACTCCACGATTCTGATGAAGGGCTGTGCCCGAATATACAATCTTCAGTGTTTTTTACATTTCCAGATTCGAGGGGAGAGGCCAGGGAACATCTTAACAACTAGATGAATTTTGCATTGCGTAGCCGAGGAGCATGATTATAAATTGGTAAGATGTTTCATGGCTTTGCCTCTCGAATTCTTGACGCAAAATGGAGCCTGTGATCACACTGTGATCACATATTCGGGCACAGCCCCTCGTCAGAATCCTCATAATACAATAAGCGAAAACTTGGTCATAGTGTGACCAAAGGCTTGAAATTTAGATCTGATTTGGAAATCGAATGCTGGAATAATGCAATTCAGTACTGGAATATTCAAATATTGGAACTCGATTCGAGGTTATCCTAGCACTCTGACTAAAAATGTATGTGTTCACCTATTATATTATGAGAATTTTGGTGAAGGGATGTACCTGAATATTTATCAGTGTATTAGCCCCATTTTGGAACTATGATTCGAGGAGGCTGGTCATGAAATATCTTATCAACGTAGATAATCTAATACACAATCTAATAGAAATAACGGTTGATATACTATTTTATATAATGATATGATGTTATATGAAGTGCTTCTGGAATTGTTTGTTCTATTATGGGAAAGGACCGTTTCCGAACTCCGAAGTATTAAAAATAAACGCTTATCATTTTCATAAACAAATGTCACTCATGAGGCTAACAGCTTGCTTGTCTTAAAGCTGCGATGCGTCTTCTTAGGTTTAGACTCTGTGACTACCAATGTTAAGATTAATTATAGAATCCTTTTTATTTAATAAGGCTATAATTTTGAGGTATATTTTCTTGATGTGCCCTGATCAGAAACTAACTCAACTTGAAGTAAAAAACAATGTATTCTTAAATCTTGTATATATATATATACGAAAAAAATTAGAAAGAGCTACCACCACGGACAGAGGAGTGAGGTGGCCAATCCATCTCCAACCTGCAACACACAACAAACGCTCCCCCTGAAACAAAAAGTGATCAGGTTTGGGTTCGTGGTGCGTTCCACACTTTTGTTAGTTCATCCAAGGATCGTGGTGGCTGCTCTCTGGTTCCCCAGTTCTGACGCATATCAAGAGTTATTCTTCCGTATCACATTCAGCTATTCTCCGGTTCTCTAGACTACGTGTTTTTATATTCTCCGGAGACCAAAGAATTACAATTATATCAAAGATTTAGATGTCGACGGACACATTTAATCTGATTGATTGATTGAGTGTTCCGGCCATATGGGAGGGGGCGCACCTGCAGGCGCCCCAACCGCCGCAGGAACATCGCCAGCCGTCGTGGGTCCGCCAGCGCTTCCCGGATGGGCGGGTCGTCCCGTCCAAATATGTCCCAGCGCAGGTCAGCGCACGCAGGGCACCGGGTCAGAAGGTGGTGGAGGATCTCGTCCTCTCCATCGTCGCAATCCTGTAACGTGGCCTCCGGGTTCAGGCCGATCCTCTTTCGGTAGCTGCACAGGAGAAGGGAGTGGCCAATGCGCAGGCGCTCCACCTCCACACTCTCCTGCCGTGAAAGGCCCAGGTGGTCTTTCAGGGTGGTCCACCCTGGGAGACCGCCACATTCAATCTCGAACACGTTTTATCTCGTACGGATTAACGTTTTATCTCGTTTTACCAGATTAACACGCGCATTGACGGGGCTCTGAGCCACCTTCGCTTTGACAGGGGGCGCGAGTACCCCCTAAAACCTCCAGAACCACGGTAGGTAGTGAAAAATGGTAAACGGCTTTGGGTAGCCCATACGCTTCTCCATCGAAATATTTTATCCATTTTGTCAGGTCACTTCAATCGGATGAGTTCACTTTGTTCCGACTTATGTTGTCTTAAACTTTGAGGTCAGGTCACTTGACCTGTACTGGTGACCTGACCTGAGATGACCTAACCTTAAAATTTTGACAAAAGTTGTAAAAATGATGAGAGAGGGTATGTCAAGTTTTTTAACCCGAGTTTATTTTTAACTCGAGTGTGTTAAGTACCTACCTAACAAATGTGTGATGGCTTAAATTCCGTGGCGGCGCCCCTGCCTAGTTTTCTTTGCCTAGTGTCAGGAGTGTATGTTTTACTATGTACTGCGTTTTTACTGTTAATATACGCGTATGGATACAAGTGCGGCGGCGCTACGCGCCGCCGTTTTTATGTTTTGTCCAAAAAACCAGACGGGGGGTGGGTACCCGCCTCCCGTCAATGCGCGTGTTAACCCGCGCCCCCACCGGGGGTCCGGCGCCACCTTCGCCCCACCGGGGGCCATCGATGGCCCCCTCTAACTCCGAAAATATGGGCGCTAGCGCAAATCTGCAAAGTGCACTAGAAAGCTCGCGTGAATTCAGTAAGAAATTACTTCACATGTTTTAGTGTTCAGGTCAATGGTTTGACCTCCAGAGGTCAAATTAGGTCAAGATCGGCTATTTTCACTCAAATATGCAATGCTTAGCAAACTGGGCATAACTCTTATGCCCTTAGAGCTATTCAGGTGTGGGAAAGTACATTTGATAGGAAATTGCCAGTACTTTTTCTGCTATGGAAACGTAAAGACCTCCCGCCAGTAGTTTGACCTCCAGAGGTCACCCTGTGACCTAGTATGACCTGAGGTCACGAAAGGTCAGAAAGTGACCTTGCCGTATATCAAATGAAAGCCAATGACGAGACAAACACGATGGTGTTTGTTTCAGCGCTCTAGCTTATACAGGTCAAAGTTATTGTCAAAATACTGTTTTTGACCCCTGGTGACCTTGGATGACCTTGGGGATGTCAAGGGCAAATATGGCCCCCTGGAATCCGTGAAAGGGTGTCCAAAAACGCTTTTCTGATCAAGCTGAGCATTTTCAATCGTTTTTGTGACTTTTAGATCATAAGACAGCTTTTCCCATGCTTTTTCAATGGGAGAGGTCACCTCGTGACCTGACCTCAGGGCACGAAATCGAAAAATCCCGGATATACACCTTGTAGACCCTGGAGGGGTATTAAAGTGTAGGAAGTTTCAAATCGATCGACTCCGAAATGTAGCTCTTACAGAGCTCTAAAGCTGAAGTGAGGTGACCTTGGTTGAACTCGTCTGGTGACCTGACCTTGGGTGACCCGCGGTAAAAAATTTCAGGGATGGTGGGAAAATGATGCAGTGAGAGGTAGAGCCCTCAACCACGGTGCTGCGCCTCATCGTCTTTCTGCTATCCCGGAAAAACCTTAGGGGGGCCATCGATGGCCCCGGTGGGGCGAGGGTTAAACGATTAATTAATCTCGAGACACATTAATCTCGAGATTAACACATATAATCTCAAAGAGCCACCCCTGCTTTTTATTGGGCCGGTTTCTGGTTCTTGGTTTGCACGAAAACCGGTCAGCCTTCAAGAATGGCCTTCAGCAAAGGACACAAAAGACATTTTCGAACGGCGAACAGCGTGTCCCGCTGGTCAGAACAGGGGAACTAGTCTCCAATAGAGGGAAATCTGACGAATTGAGAACCATTGCAGGGAGCTGGAGACAAGCCGGTTCCAGTTTGGCACGCCGGTCAGATTAGAAAAATATTTGGGGCTAATATTCCCTTTCCCTCAGCTACCCGGACGGAGGGATAACCAGAAGAAATTGTCCTTAGAATATTTACTTCATCCCATAGGAGGATCCAGGAGGGCAAAGGGGGCACGTGCCCCCCCCTCCCCTCTCTGATCAACTCTCGGTGAACCCTAAAATGTCGCGTCCCATCCCCTCCCCCAGGATGCGAAAATCGGCGCACACTGATAGGATCAAATGTGGCGCCCCCCCTGGTCCGGATGGTGCCCTCCCCGGAAGTTACCCCCCGATCGGCAATCATGGATCCGGCTATGCTTCATCCATTAGTACGCATGAACAAACAAGAAGAAAATCAGAAAAATTGTTTTTACAGTAAAAGCTTACACGACTTAGATTCGAACCCGTATTCCCCGTGTGAGAGTCGGGAATGGAGGCCACTATACCATCCCTGCTGTGCGACACCTGCCCGATTTTAAAACTTTCCTGATTAGTTTTTTCAAGCCAAATGTTTTGGACAAACTTATCTAATATTTGTATTTTTTGAGGGTTAATAAAAATAAATTGAATACGAATACAGCATAAAAACATTTTCTACCCCCAAAAAATCATTTATAGAACTTAAAACTTTGATTGATAGAATAGAGGTGAAGAGCAGGTTACAGCTTATTATTGATATTGTTAGCAAATTTGAATAATTCTTGAGTGGCCTCCAAAAATTTAGCTGAAGATAAAGAAATGATTGATAGTACCAGAATCAGGATTTTTCAAATATTAAGAAACCACAATAAAAATTTTTGCGACAATGTCCCTTTAATGAGTGAAAGGAAACGTCGCAGAAGCGCCAGAAATGTACAAGACACCCCCAGTTTAAAGGGAGATACGCGAAAAAATTTTTATTGGCTAGATCAAAAGGTCACAAAAAGTTGTTTCAGAAGTCATATTCTCATTTTTGCGAATTCAGCCTCCAAATGCCTTAAAATTGATCTCAAAGTCAACATTTATAGACGACTTTATCGATACACTGCATATCGATGTATATGACGTACACACGGCTAGGGCTATCAATTTCCCTAAAACAATGGTCGTATTTTTCCTAAGCAGTGACTTGAAAGTCTTGAACCGATAAAAACAAAAATTATTTCAGAATATCTACAGCCCAAAATAATATTATAATAGAAATATAGGATTTTTAAGTAATCACAACTGACCAATCAGAAGGCATAGCCAACTCAAAGGGGGATCACGTGACCTTCCTGACGCAAAAGTTTCGTCATTCTGGGGATATTGCAGAAAACGGTTGAAGACCCGAGGACGCAGTGAGACATATATGAACGAAAAGAAACATATTTAATCTGTATTGAAGCAAGGGAAACAAAAGCATAGTTATATAGGGGGATTTCGAAGATTTTAGTGAGAGTTGTTCTCTTATTCTCATGTTATCTTCCACAGGTAATAGTACAAATAGTATTTTGCAGAGCTGATGCAGAAGAAATCTTCTGTTTTGTGCCTGTTTTTTTCTTTGTACCACCGAGTATATGTGAATGGCTTCAGAAAAATAAAGCCCATCGGCCCATCTGCCGTGCTATCATAGTTAGCAAACCAATAGAGACACCATAGTTAGTTACAACAGTACTCTGAGCAAGTGCCATAAAACGTTGTTTTTAGTCAGAAAGCATAAGGGAAGGAGATTGTGGGATGTTGGTGTGCGATCATACATGTAGGTTCTGGAGAAACTATGATATTGTGCTAAGGTTGATGATGGATGAAATATTTTTGTACCAACTGTAAGTGAACTCTGTGAGTTTGCTAACTTTTAAAGATAGATGTTCTTTAATATTTGTCATTCTTAAAAGATAAGCAAGACATTTTTTGGGTTTTGGCAACCTATGTGGCCCTTGAACCTTTTAAATTAAAGATTAAACAGAGCATTCAGATAGCTCAAATTAGACCTTAACATGCCTTGATCTATACATGTTTAGGTACTATGGCAAGCCCATCTCTTTTTCTCCCGTATGCTAGGTGGGGCAAATTTAGAAGTCTTATCCTTCCTCTATGTTGGAGATGTATGATGTGGGTAACAACAACTCTATTTTCTGTCCTCAATGATATTCTGTCTGGAGAATGTGGCTGGTTTCTTGAGGCATTTGGGGCAGCGCAGATCCTGCATATATCTGGAGGCATAAACTTGATTTCCAGAAGAAACTTTTGTTTCCAACCGGTGCACACATCCATTTTGGTGTGTGGGGAGGTCGCTTATCAATAATTGCCATTTTCTCTGTTCTCCTTTTCATTGCTTTGTAGCAAACATGATATGTTTTATATATATTCACCATTGTGGAAAGTATGGCAGCTGGTCAGAAGAGTCACACCAGCCATCCAAAACTCGGGCACAAATTTGCACAGCCAGCCACCTAAATTCACACCAATCTGCAGTATACCAGGGAGAAAGCACCCATCCCTACCCTAGTGTGCAAAGTATGGCATTTTCTTCAAGATCTCGTTGGTGCGAGTGTCTTGGAGACAGAATCAAGTGGTGCAAAGTCAATCAACCTTGTATGAATTTGTGAGACTGGTGCAAGAAAGGTGACACTGAAAACCAAACAAATATTGACTGAATGGTTATAAAGACTGAGGAGGGGGCTTGAAAAAGTCCTTAACTATCTCACTAATAAGAGAGACAGCATTGCATTGTGTGGGTAGGAATGAGAGCGTTTTTCCCTGGTAATATGACAGGTTAGTGTCAATTTTTGGTGGCTGTCGGTGCAAGAATTTCAGATGGCTGGTGCAGCTTGTCTGGCCTGCTGCCATACTTTGCAGACAGGTCCCTACCCACGGTTCCTATAGATACGGTTCGGACATGACAGCCAGCTGACTGCCTGATTTGGCAGCACGTTGAGGATACGGCTGTATTTTGAAGGGTTTTGTTCAAGATAATTCTAATTTTGCTAGCATAAGGTAGAATGCAGCGTTTTGATTGGGTAATCGAAGCGTTTGAAACAGAATTCTGAAGGAATTAGCATGAAGTTTATTGTGGATTTTCCTTGTTATAAAAGCGCTTTAGAGACTAAAAACTGCACCCAGAAGATAGCCTGATCAATTTTACATACCAAAAATAAAAAATATACCCTTAAGCACCACTTAAATTTTCCCACTGGCCCGTGCCCCCAAACCCCTGCAAACCGTCCCATTGGAATTACATGTTAAATTTTGCTGCCAAAAAACTGTTAGAACCAGAAGTGGAACCTTCAGAACCCCCAGAATTCTAGAGAAGTATCTCATGTCCGCCCCCTGGTCCCTACCCACATGATGCAATTTTCCTTGTGTCTTTATAACCATTTTTCTATCATTTGTTTGGTTTTCAGCATTACCTCCCTTGCACCAGTCTCAAATTTGCACCAGGTTAATAAAATTTGCACCACTTGTTCCTGTCTCCAGGGGCACTCACATTGACTAGGCCTAGTCAAAAGTACCATACTTGTAGCAAACAATGATTTTCCTGCTTCTTTTTCTGCTGTCACTTTTGTGTAATAACTTGAAATATAGTAATGTGATGGATAGCATTCTTATAAAACATTTTGGCCCTAAGCCAAGTTTGTGCTCACATTTAAGTCCTGGGAATTGAAGTCTTCCATTCCATATTTTTTGCCTGTCCTTTCCTAATGCTTGTATGAATTTTTCAGGTGCTGCCAGTGGCTTAAGATCTGTGGATGGTCCCTCACTTCCTGAAGCTGCTGAGGAACCACATCTTGGACCAGGGTCTGAGGCTACGGGGTCCAGAGGCACCGGTAGTAGACAAGGGCCTCCCCCAGCAGCTTTTGGCAAAGGAAAATGCCAAGCTTCTGCTTTGTCACGCCCTTCAGTTGAAGCATATAAAGGTATGGGCCATCTGTTTTGTGCATCAAACTTTTACTTGCGTTCTTTTTATATGTGCTGGACGTGAAATTTAAATCATTTGTATAGGATTTTAAATTATTCAGTGCTCGAGAGTGCACCTTTCCATTTGGTTTGTACCGTTTTTATTAATATATTGTGTACAATAGTATTTGCAGAGGCAAAATGGATTGCATTGCTATCAAATGAATCTCAGGTCACTCATCCGAATGAACATATCAATATATTTTTCACTGGCAACGGGAACATAGCAATAATTTTAGTGGTCCTCTTTTGAATAAAAGGACATTATGAACCTTCCTGATAGGTGAAAATAGATTTAAAACAAATCTATAAATGTGTGAGAGCTGATCATGTTTCATCTTCTAATATCTGTTAAGTTGAACAATCATGATAAATGACTAGATTGTGAATATTTGGCTAAGTGTCAGTTATTCGCTCGATATAGCAAAATATCCAATAAAACTGTTCATTTTGACAATCCCCCTTCAGTTGATGATCGTCAGATGAAGTTTATACCACAAAATTTCCGTCAGGTGACTGGCCAGGAGCGACAGCGAGTACGTCCAGCGGCCCAGATGCTCAGCGAGCGCGTGGGAAAGTGTCTACTCCACCTATTCGGTCAGCGCTTCGTCAAGCAGGCTCAGTTCGTCATCACCTGCGACGAGATGTTCGACACCTGCAACTTTCGGTGCTTCCTGGACGGCAAGGCTCATCGGTCAGCATTCGGCTTGGAGCACACCATCAATGCTCAGTATACTTCTCTGCTCGAGTTCATGCGGCTGATTCGGGACTCCCGAGTCGGATGCCAGAGCAGGTACCATTCCAGAACGGGTTCATCATGTCCTTAAAAGCCCTGCGAGGTCTCCACAGCATGCTTCAGAACATCTACGGTGTCAAGTACTTTCTGACGTCTCGGGTGAATCAGGACATGGTAACAAACTTCTTCTCTCAGGTCAGGTGCTTGGGAGCAGGCAGCACCCACCCAACGGCGGTGGAGGCGAAGACTCGTGTTCTCATGCTAGACCACATGCTGATGGAGCCCCAGTCTCGCTGGAAGAAGAAGAATCAACATACCTGAGTGCGGCTACCCTGCAACTGGACACCCCCCCTCCGACAGTCATTACTGAAGAGCTGGATGACATCGCTGCTGTGTGATCAGATGGAGAGGGTGCAGCCGTGCCCCGCTCCACCGGTACCGGACAACCCGGAGCAGGACTGGCTGGACGAGGATGACCAGGACGACGCCGCGGAACGAGCTGCTCCGTCAGCAGGGGACGCGAACCAAAAACTTTGTAAGCAGGCACCGGCCTACGTGGCGGGCTTTGTTGCTGCAAAATGCAAACCTGTGGACAGCTCTCTCTGATACATATCATCGACCGTGCCTGTAGTAGATGAAAGTGGGAAACTGGAGTGGTTGCAACGTCTCAATCGGGGTGGTCTCACAATACCAAGTGAAAAGTGGCTTAGGCAAGTAGGGGAGCTAGAGGTTTTAGTTTGTGATATGCATGGACCAAGCGACATCGATAGGAAACCAGGATTCATTCGCCGTTTGACTTCTGATGTGCTGGTTAAATTCCCGGACCTTCACGAAAAGGTAGCGCGAAAGTACGCGGTGACGAGAACACACATGCGGGTGAAGTGGCTGCAACGGTTGTATGCGGAGGGGAAGCGAAAGGCAAGGGCAGAACAGAAAAGTCGTCGGGAAATGAAGAGAATGCGTTACTACATTTAGTAAAAGTGATTGAGTAGTATCCTCAGGTAGCCAGCTATTATTGATGATACTGTATCTGCACCCAGTTCGTATACTAATCGGGCGTTTACCCGCTGTAGCGCCGCGTCAGAGGTACGAGTCGGTGATTGATAAAGGATTATTTATATATTTTAGGAACGTGCATTGATCTATATATCTATGATAGAAGTGATAACAGTTGTGTGTACGTTTGGTTTTTTACATGTGTTTTTTTGTGATTTGGATGTCCCTTGCGCAAAAACATTTAAAAACCTAAAAAATAGCGGGGAGTGGTGTGGCCCATAATATTTGCTATACATTTTTCTTCCTTGTTTTTCTTCGTAAAGTAAATGGGCACATGGGGAAGGGAAGGGCACTCCTGCATACCCAACAATGGGCAGGGGCAAAATTTTATGCGTGATCTGTACATTTTGTGTTGCGTAGTTTGTTGCCGCCGTAAACTTATCAGTTGTGTATGCTAGTCAAATCAAACTGTTGGCTTCCCTGTTATGTATAGTAGTGTGACCTTTGTACACAGTGTCCTATTTTTGGTGCATCTGAACAAGAAGTGAAGTATTCGTCATATATTTATCGTGACGAACGGCTCAGTGGCTGAGACTGCGTTAGTGCGCAAACCATGAAAGAATACGTGTGGAAATGAACGCGACACCACACAAATTATGTGCACGGCGTTACGATTTCGTTTAGCATTTGTATACCGTCGATTCTCTGCTCACCTATATCATGATTAAATGTATGATTATGGATTGCGATATTTCATTTGGAAATGTCTGCCGAGATGGTGCTGAATTAAATAGTCTTTCCGAAAAATTGCGCTCAATGTGATGTCAAAGGAGCTTCTTCGCTGCCGTGATGAATATAAATCACTGCATTGGTACATAAATTTTGTTCCACGGTATTTACCTAAGCATTTTAACACAAATTATATCGTTTTCTGGTGAAGTTGCTAGATCTTCGAAAAAAATGCCTCCCACGTTTGTTGTGTTGTGCCCTGATTTAGCTTGAAAAATTTGAGAAAATGCCTGAAAATAAATATCCATTGAAAAATGTTCCCGCTGAACATATGGCTGGTAGTTATGTTAACACGCGCATTGACGGGGGCGGGTACCCGCCCCCCCTCGGGTTTTCGGAGACAGCAGAAAAACGGCGGCGCGTAGCGCCGCCGCACTTGGCATACATTTTCCCTCATCATTTTTACAACTTCTGTGAAAATTTTAAGGTTAGGTCATCTCAGGTCAGATCACCAGTACAGGTCGTGACCTGACCTCAAAAAAGTTTAAGATAGTATAAGTCGGAGCAGAGTGAGCTTATCCGATTGAAACTCATCACATAATGGGCCCACCGAGTTTTCTAAAATATTTTCCGGTATTTTTGACATCGATGACCTAAGGTCAGGTACAAGGCATGACCTCTCCGTTGGAAATACATGGGAAAAATGTTTTTTACTGAATAAATCAGTAAGGGATGGTGATAAAGCGTTCATTCTAGTCGCATTAGACTCACCTTGTCTCTGCGGTTCTAATAATATAAATTTTATATAATTTGACCTTGACCTGACCTCAGGTCAGGTCAAATCCTTGATTTGACCTAGCAAGGTCAAATCATATATCATTCGATTCGGCTTGCTACGAGGATTCCTATAGTTTAAAAGTAGTTTTGCTCTATCTTTACTTGTTCAGATGTAATGGCCGAAAACCTTAATTTATATGTTATCCCTAGGACGGCCAGTGTGCAAAGTATGACATTTTTGACGAGATCTCGTTGGTGCGAGTGCACTTGGGGACAGAAGCGAGTGTGCGAATTTTACCAACCTGGTGCGAATTTGTGAGACTGGTGCAAAGAAGGTGACACTGAAAACCAAACAAATAATGGCTAAGTGGTTATAAAGATACAGGAGGGGGCCTTATGAAAAGTCCTCAACTAACTAACTAACTAATAAAAGAGATAGCATTGCATCTTGTGGGTAGGAATGGGTGCGTTTTCTCCCTGGTATATGGAAGATTGGTGCGAATTTTTGGTGGCTGGCGGTGCGAGAATTTTAGATGACTGGTGCGACTCGTCTGGCCTGCTGCCATACTTCGCAGACTTGAAGGACGGCATGTTTCAACCTCTCGTGACCTTAAATGTGACCTGACCAAAAATGGTTCAAATATTTTCGATAAAGAAATAGATGGGCTACCCAACGCTTTACCGTTTTTCGCTACCTACCGTGGTTCTCGAGATCTTAGGGGGCGGGTACCCACCCCCTCGTCAAGGTGAAGGTGGCTCAGACCCCGTCAAAGCGCGTGTTAAATTAGGAGACATTAAAATTGTAGTGAAAATTTCCCGCAAGGTCATTTTCATTTCCGCTGGGGGCTAGAGGGTAAGATGCTCCAACGACAGAACACTTGTGCCAATGAGCGCTGCCACGGCACCTAGAATTAGGGGGCAAACCCATTTCTGCCTCTCCTAGGTGGGAACTAATATTTTTTTGCTCTACAGACCTTGTGTAAACATCTCTTTCAGTGCTTGTCAGACCTAGTATAAAGCTACATCTCCAAGAACATGATCGCTCTCCGGGGCGAAGGGGAGCGAATATTTTTTACTCTACAGACCTAGCGTAAACACTTTCAAAAATTTCTCCGGCGTTTTGGGGGCCAAAAGAGTTTGGTCCCCCTCCAACGCTTTGGGGGGCGATGGTCCCTCCGATACACATTTGGTCCCTCCGATACACATCAACTCTACAGCACAACCCCTGGCCATCCTCGGCGCTCATAGATTCTGATCTAAATGCACCTTTTTCCCCTCTACAATAGAAAACCTGGATCAGCCATTGTATGTTTCTGTTCAGAGCACCATAGTCTACACACTTGAAACACTAAAAACGGGTCTTCACTCATACGCGTCGGAAAAAGGGGCCAGGGGACCTGGCCCCCACTTTTCGGCCAAAAATTTCCTGATCTCAGTAAAAATTAGGGAAACCGGACATTCTCATATCCAGCCGCTGCGGAAGGATACGAGGAGCCCAAATTCGAAGAGTTTTTGGTCCTGATGTTGAAAGTTTTTTGTCAGCATCAGGTTGAAGTTTGGCTGCCCCCCCCCCACTTTTTTCGGTGGCGACACTTATGTCTTCAATGTCCTTACTTTACCAAGCCGAGCCCATTACAGCCTTCGGGGTACCGCCGGACAGATTTTCATCTCTAGTTGGGTTCTAAAGTGACTCAACGGCAATTTGCATTACTCCCGGCCGGCTCCTGGGTTTGTTTTGCAAAACTCGAACAGAGGTGTGTTGGACTGCTGGCAACCTACAAACTCTTTTGTGGTGCGCAGGAGCAATTCTGCATATTAGGGGCTGGCTGCAGTCTGCATTCTATAAAATACGATATTGCGCGTGCGCGTGGCAGAAAAACCTGCCAGTCCACCTGCAGCCGAACACATTTTCGATTTTTTCGGGTCGGACCGTAGGTAGAGGTTTAAATCTTTTTTCAAATCTTTTTTGTGGGATAAATTTGTAAAATTAATGACTAAAAAAAGTGTAAAAATACATTCTGAATACAAATACATAATATGAGAAACATCAAAACACAATTTAAGTAACCATGGCAACGAGAAAAGACTGTCCCTGGCTAGTGATGGAGTGCTGGGTTTAATACTCTAACTGCTATTGATAAATATTTAGATAATTGTGATGTGGCCTCCCAAAAAATTGGTCGAAGATGCAAAAATGATTATTGGTTTCAGGATCAGGATTTTTCAAATATCAAGAAACCACAATAAAAATTTTTTCGCGTATCTCCCTTTAACTTTTCAACCCCAAACCCGCCATCGTTCAAATCGGCTACTTTCGTTGGCGGTGATATCTGTTCTTCGTGTGTTTGCGTGGAAATTAAATAACGGTACCCTCCGGCGACCGCCTATGCTCGCAAACGCAAACCAGCTACTAGCATTCAGAGTTTTCCAGAACTTTAAGAAATGTAATTTTACTAAAAACTAGTCTTTTTAATTCATTTATTGCTAGAATTGTGACTGAAAATTTATAATAATTCGTAAAAACTCAATATATAATTTATTTGAAAGCAGGATTGTATGTATTAGGGGTGCTCAGTCTAAGAGTGAGGCAACTCACGCATGCGCAGTGGACAGCGACGATGCCCTGCGGGTGCGTTTCGCAAAGACGCAGTTTTATAGCCCAGGGATTTCTGGAATTTGCCTGCATTGTATCTTTTACTCAATATTTTTTTAAGAAACCTTAATCGATATCAAACGTGCATGAATGGCAATAAAATAGATCAAGAAATGTTTTATGTGGTTGATTGGCCATTGTTTCAGTTTTATGAACCAAACTCGCTCATTTCTCAGGGTAAAGGTGCCACTTCAAAAACATGTGCAATTCAAGGTGAGGTATCCGCCGACGGGGCGCTTGTGTCGCACCTGGAGGCCGAGAGGGCGCTGGCGTAACACCGCACTGCAGTGAGGGCACTACGGTCGTGCCTCACTGCTATTGGTGCGGGTGCGTCGACGCAAACGTCGGGGGAGCGGGCAGGGACGAATCTCAGAAAGGCGATGATCCGATCTGATGGTAGTTTTCGATGGTCTCCAAACTTTGGTATAAGAAGTCAAAATCCGAGCATCGCCGGATCTGGGCGGGCAATGGGGCCAATGCCACTACATACATACATAGGGTAGAAACTTGGAAAACCATGCGAATTTGAAAAAAATATCATCACTTTTCATTTATAAGATCACACTTTTCACCCTCACTTGCCCCCTCCCGTCAAGAGCATTATCCACTCAGGAATAGACGTCACGCCCCACCCCGCCGCACTCGCTAGAATCGCGGGTCAAATATCCCCCTCCCTCTAAAAAGCTCGAGTCCTGGATCCACCTACAACCGGCGGAGCAATATGTTTGAAGATGTGAGGCACCCCACAAACATAACTTGAATAACGGCCAAAACGCAGTGTTTACAACATTATATTATCAACAGTACATGTGTGTTCATAACGATAGTTTTGCACCTATCGGCGTGCCAGCAACGATCAGCAACCCGGTCCTGAGACCGGCCCTGTCGCCCCCTTTATGAACCCATGTGAGCTTTTCCCCGTCCCTTTTACTCACCATACGTCGAAGACAGGAGCATATAATTTAATCATTACATTTTTCTGATTACGTCACCTGTTTACGGTTGAACACCCAAATTAATTCGCCTGTAAATCACCGTGGTATTTCTTGTTTCGAACCGATATATATATATATATATATATATATATATATATATATATATATATATATATATATATATATATATATATATATATATATATATATGAGCACTAATCACTTCACATTGCGGCAAATAAACATGCAACACGATTAACACCACAGAGATTGATTAGATTGTCAAGATGAATAAATTGTCTAAAAGGAAAGCTTTACATTACGAGACAAGGACAAAATTCATAATACACTCTAAGCGTTACAATGAAAGTACACGTGAGGGGGAGGGGCTACTCTATGATAGCCGAGGCCCCTCAAAAAGTAGGAGAGTTCCCCTGGCGTTCTGCTGTTTATTGATCAGTGGGTCGCGCTCCCTGATGCACACGGCCTCTAGTGCCGCCAGGCGTCGGACGTCCCGAGCTCGTCCAATGATGGTGGTGTTCTCTACCAATTGCTGCCTGGTCAGTCGCCTGTGATGTTCTTCCAGGGTGTGGGAGGATGGTGCTCCACTCTGCAGGTGCATTGTGAGTCTTCTTGATAGCGTTGTTGTCGTGTACCCAATATAATTACTGTTTGGGAGGAGTGCACAGTCTCCTATCTGACAATTATATTGGTACACGACGTTTGTTTGTTTCAGTGCCGATTTGTCCTCCGCCATGTTGTTCTTCATTACCAGGGATGAAGTTGACGGGCTCTGGTAATAAACTTGCAGCTTGATGTTTGCCTCGGGATCGGTTGGCTTGCAGTTCTTTGTGATTATCCTTTTTAGCACCTTTTCTTCGGTCTCGTAGCCTGCTGTCATTTGGCTTCTATAGAAGATGTTGATGGTGTTTGTTTGGTCTTTTGCTGCTGTTGCTGTTAAGTATTTGTTCAGAGTGTTGTTGATTTGTTGGTCTATAAATGCGATGTCGTAGCTGTTGTCCGCTAGCGTTTGTTTTATTCGTCTTAATTCTTTGTGCACGAGAGGCCATGAAGAACAGTGGGTGAGCGCCCGGTGAACGTATGCTCTCACCACACTGCTTTTGTAGCGTTGAGGGCACTGGCTCTTGTAATGTAGGCACCTTCCGGCGTCTGTCGTCTTGCGATGAACGCTGGTGACGAATGGTCCGTCAGCTGCGTCGATAGAAATGTCTAAGAAATTAATATTTTCTTCAACACTTTCTTCTACCGTGAAGGTAAGCCCCGACACTGCTTCTAGTCTCGACTTGAGGTGTTGCAAGTCATCTTGATTTCCAACTTCCAGAAGTATGTCATCAACATACCTGCAATAGAGGGCTGGTTTTTCAGGCGTGTGTTCTAACACTTCGTCTTCGACTGCCGCCATAAAGGCTTGGGCGAAGAGCACACCCAGTGGCGAGCCCATGGCAACACCGTCAGTTTGGTAATACATATTCCCTTGCGGGCATCGAAATGGAGACTTGGTGGTGCACAGCCTGAGCATGGCACACATAATGTGCTCGGGGATGTCAAGTCCTGGTAGTGTGTCATGGCGATACACATAATCAGCAAGGATCTTGATTGTCCGTTCCACAGGTACGTTGGTAAACAGGCTAGTCACGTCCAAAGAAGCTAGGCTTCCAGTCCTTGTCCTGCCTTTTACGAGATCGATGAACTCAGCCGATGATTTCAGCGAGTATGTTGATGGCACGTAAGGGCTGATGAGCTTGTTCAATGTTTTTGCTAGCTGATACGTAGGCAGCGGGATTTGTGATATAATGGGTCGCAGTGGGTTTCCTTCCTTGTGCGTTTTTACATTACCGTAAAAATATCCAGGCTGGTATTCACCCACTATCCGTTCAAACTTGATTACCTTACTGACCTTGTTGGAAGCGTCTATAAGGTTGTTGGCCTGCTTTTTTAATTCTTCAACCGGATTTCTTGTTATTCTTTTGAACTTGGTTTCATCATTTAAGATGACAGCTGTTTTCTGATAGTATTCTTCAGCGTTTATCACGACAAATAGCTGGGCTTTGTCTGCTTTGCGCACGACGATGTTCTTATTGTGCTGGAGATCTTTAGCAGCGCACCGAAGACGTGGGTGAAGTGATGGCTTGCTACCTCCGCTCCTGTTTTTGGTACTTTCTGCCCTGAGCTGCTCCTGTACATCCGGGTTGACACTTAACTTATTTTCCCTATTCAGCTTGCAAATTCTCTGATACAAAAGCTCTAATTCAACTTTCTTGGCCTGCGTTGAATAACGGGGTGCTAGGGTATAACTAATGCCCAAGTTAAGCAGTTCTTTCTGGTCTTTTGTAAGAACAGTGCTGGATAGGTTGATAAATCCTTCCTTAGGTTTTGCTATTGGGACCCAACCTCCATATAGCTTACACAACTTTTTCTGAATGCAACTCTCTTGTATTGCACTGCTGATACAAAGTTGCTGCTTCAAAACTTCATCAGTTCGGCTTCGAAGATCTTCGTCAATCAGCGCGCTATTGTATTCCAAAGTTTATCAGAAACTTCTTTTTGGATGTTTTCCACAATACGTAACTTACGTTGCAGTTCACTTTTCACTAGGTTCTTCCTGAACTCAAGTGTAAAATGCCTTTGCTGGATTGCTTCGTCGTTCAAATGTACATTAGTATAAGACGGAAGCAAGTTATTATTAATACAGTGCTGGTTGAACGTCACCGCAGCTTTGGCTTTGTGTAGTTTTCTTTCTAGGGTTTCAATGTTCCTGATAAGTTTTCGGTTTTCTATGCTATGTTCGTGTAAAATTGTTCCGATATTCATGTCATATTAAAGAAAATTGAAGTAAAAACGCACCTAAAGTCGACCGGTTTCATTTATCTCACATAAACATTTTCAAGACTGAGGTACGTTGAATAGTAGTTACAAAATTTAAGGTTTGAATTTTTGTAACTACTTCAAAAATTTCAAAAATTCAAACCTTAAATTTTGTAACTACTATTCAACGTACCTCAGTCTTGAAAATGTTTATGTGAGATAAATGAAACCGGTCGACTTTAGGTGCGTTTTTACTTCAATTTTCTTTAATATGACATGAATATCGGAACAATTTTACACGAACATAGCATAGAAAACCGAAAACTTATCAGGAACATTGAAACCCTAGAAAGAAAACTACACAAAGCCAAAGCTGCGGTGACGTTCAACCAGCACTGTATTAATAATAACTTGCTTCCGTCTTATACTAATGTACATTTGAACGACGAAGCAATCCAGCAAAGGCATTTTACACTTGAGTTCAGGAAGAACCTAGTGAAAAGTGAACTGCAACGTAAGTTACGTATTGTGGAAAACATCCAAAAAGAAGTTTCTGATAAACTTTTGGAATACAATAGCGCGCTGATTGACGAAGATCTTCGAAGCCGAACTGATGAAGTTTTGAAGCAGCAACTTTGTATCAGCAGTGCAATACAAGAGAGTTGCATTCAGAAAAGTTGTGTAAGCTATATGGAGGTTGGGTCCCAATAGCAAAACCTAAGGAAGGATTTATCAACCTATCCAGCACTGTTCTTACAAAAGACCAGAAAGAACTGCTTAACTTGGGCATTAGTTATACCCTAGCACCCCGTTATTCAACGCAGGCCAAGAAAGTTGAATTAGAGCTTTTGTATCAGAGAATTTGCAAGCTGAATAGGGAAAATAAGTTAAGTGTCAACCCGGATGTACAGGAGCAGCTCAGGGCAGAAAGTACCAAAAACAGGAGCGGAGGTAGCAAGCCATCACTTCACCCACGTCTTCGGTGCGCTGCTAAAGATCTCCAGCACAATAAGAACATCGTCGTGCGCAAAGCAGACAAAGCCCAGCTATTTGTCGTGATAAACGCTGAAGAATACTATCAGAAAACAGCTGTCATCTTAAATGATGAAACCAAGTTCAAAAGAATAACAAGAAATCCGGTTGAAGAATTAAAAAAGCAGGCCAACAACCTTATAGACGCTTCCAACAAGGTCAGTAAGGTAATCAAGTTTGAACGGATAGTGGGTGAATACCAGCCTGGATATTTTTACGGTAATGTAAAAACGCACAAGGAAGGAAACCCACTGCGACCCATTATATCACAAATCCCGCTGCCTACGTATCAGCTAGCAAAAACATTGAACAAGCTCATCAGCCCTTACGTGCCATCAACATACTCGCTGAAATCATCGGCTGAGTTCATCGATCTCGTAAAAGGCAGGACAAGGACTGGAAGCCTAGCTTCTTTGGACGTGACTAGCCTGTTTACCAACGTACCTGTGGAACGGACAATCAAGATCCTTGCTGATTATGTGTATCGCCATGACACACTACCAGGACTTGACATCCCCGAGCACATTATGTGTGCCATGCTCAGGCTGTGCACCACCAAGTCTCCATTTCGATGCCCGCAAGGGAATATGTATTACCAAACTGACGGTGTTGCCATGGGCTCGCCACTGGGTGTGCTCTTCGCCCAAGCCTTTATGGCGGCAGTCGAAGACGAAGTGTTAGAACACACGCCTGAAAAACCAGCCCTCTATTGCAGGTATGTTGATGACATACTTCTGGAAGTTGGAAATCAAGATGACTTGCAACACCTCAAGTCGAGACTAGAAGCAGTGTCGGGGCTTACCTTCACGGTAGAAGAAAGTGTTGAAGAAAATATTAATTTCTTAGACATTTCTATCGACGCAGCTGACGGACCATTCGTCACCAGCGTTCATCGCAAGACGACAGACGCCGGAAGGTGCCTACATTACAAGAGCCAGTGCCCTCAACGCTACAAAAGCAGTGTGGTGAGAGCATACGTTCACCGGGCGCTCACCCACTGTTCTTCATGGCCTCTCGTGCACAAAGAATTAAGACGAATAAAACAAACGCTAGCGGACAACAGCTACGACATCGCATTTATAGACCAACAAATCAACAACACTCTGAACAAATACTTAACAGCAACAGCAGCAAAAGACCAAACAAACACCATCAACATCTTCTATAGAAGCCAAATGACAGCAGGCTACGAGACCGAAGAAAAGGTGCTAAAAAGGATAATCACAAAGAACTGCAAGCCAACCGATCCCGAGGCAAACATCAAGCTGCAAGTTTATTACCAGAGCCCGTCAACTTCATCCCTGGTAATGAAGAACAACATGGCGGAGGACAAATCGGCACTGAAACAAACAAACGTCGTGTACCAATATAATTGTCAGATAGGAGACTGTGCACTCCTCCCAAACAGTAATTATATTGGGTACACGACAACAACGCTATCAAGAAGACTCACAATGCACCTGCAGAGTGGAGCACCATCCTCCCACACCCTGGAAGAACATCACAGGCGACTGACCAGGCAGCAATTGGTAGAGAACACCACCATCATTGGACGAGCTCGGGACGTCCGACGCCTGGCGGCACTAGAGGCCGTGTGCATCAGGGAGCGCGACCCACTGATCAATAAACAGCAGAACGCCAGGGGAACTCTCCTACTTTTTGAGGGGCCTCGGCTATCATAGAGTAGCCCCTCCCCCTCACGTGTACTTTCATTGTAACGCTTAGAGTGTATTATGAATTTTGTCCTTGTCTCGTAATGTAAAGCTTTCCTTTTAGACAATTTATTCATCTTGACAATCTAATCAATCTCTGTGGTGTTAATCGTGTTGCATGTTTATTTGCCGCAATGTGAAGTGATTAGTGCTCATATGCATGGGATCTTGTGCGAGACATCAAAAATTCAAACCTTAAATTTTGTAACTACTATTCAACGTACCTCAGTCTTGAAAATGTTTATGTGAGATAAATGAAACCGGTCGACTTTAGGTGCGTTTTTACTTCAATTTTCTTTAATATGACATGAATATCGGAACAATTTTACACGAACATAGCATAGAAAACCGAAAACTTATCAGGAACATTGAAACCCTAGAAAGAAAACTACACAAAGCCAAAGCTGCGGTGACGTTCAACCAGCACTGTATTAATAATAACTTGCTTCCGTCTTATACTAATGTACATTTGAACGACGAAGCAATCCAGCAAAGGCATTTTACACTTGAGTTCAGGAAGAACCTAGTGAAAAGTGAACTGCAACGTAAGTTACGTATTGTGGAAAACATCCAAAAAGAAGTTTCTGATAAACTTTTGGAATACAATAGCGCGCTGATTGACGAAGATCTTCGAAGCCGAACTGATGAAGTTTTGAAGCAGCAACTTTGTATCAGCAGTGCAATACAAGAGAGTTGCATTCAGAAAAAGTTGTGTAAGCTATATGGAGGTTGGGTCCCAATAGCAAAACCTAAGGAAGGATTTATCAACCTATCCAGCACTGTTCTTACAAAAGACCAGAAAGAACTGCTTAACTTGGGCATTAGTTATACCCTAGCACCCCGTTATTCAACGCAGGCCAAGAAAGTTGAATTAGAGCTTTTGTATCAGAGAATTTGCAAGCTGAATAGGGAAAATAAGTTAAGTGTCAACCCGGATGTACAGGAGCAGCTCAGGGCAGAAAGTACCAAAAACAGGAGCGGAGGTAGCAAGCCATCACTTCACCCACGTCTTCGGTGCGCTGCTAAAGATCTCCAGCACAATAAGAACATCGTCGTGCGCAAAGCAGACAAAGCCCAGCTATTTGTCGTGATAAACGCTGAAGAATACTATCAGAAAACAGCTGTCATCTTAAATGATGAAACCAAGTTCAAAAGAATAACAAGAAATCCGGTTGAAGAATTAAAAAAGCAGGCCAACAACCTTATAGACGCTTCCAACAAGGTCAGTAAGGTAATCAAGTTTGAACGGATAGTGGGTGAATACCAGCCTGGATATTTTTACGGTAATGTAAAAACGCACAAGGAAGGAAACCCACTGCGACCCATTATATCACAAATCCCGCTGCCTACGTATCAGCTAGCAAAAACATTGAACAAGCTCATCAGCCCTTACGTGCCATCAACATACTCGCTGAAATCATCGGCTGAGTTCATCGATCTCGTAAAAGGCAGGACAAGGACTGGAAGCCTAGCTTCTTTGGACGTGACTAGCCTGTTTACCAACGTACCTGTGGAACGGACAATCAAGATCCTTGCTGATTATGTGTATCGCCATGACACACTACCAGGACTTGACATCCCCGAGCACATTATGTGTGCCATGCTCAGGCTGTGCACCACCAAGTCTCCATTTCGATGCCCGCAAGGGAATATGTATTACCAAACTGACGGTGTTGCCATGGGCTCGCCACTGGGTGTGCTCTTCGCCCAAGCCTTTATGGCGGCAGTCGAAGACGAAGTGTTAGAACACACGCCTGAAAAACCAGCCCTCTATTGCAGGTATGTTGATGACATACTTCTGGAAGTTGGAAATCAAGATGACTTGCAACACCTCAAGTCGAGACTAGAAGCAGTGTCGGGGCTTACCTTCACGGTAGAAGAAAGTGTTGAAGAAAATATTAATTTCTTAGACATTTCTATCGACGCAGCTGACGGACCATTCGTCACCAGCGTTCATCGCAAGACGACAGACGCCGGAAGGTGCCTACATTACAAGAGCCAGTGCCCTCAACGCTACAAAAGCAGTGTGGTGAGAGCATACGTTCACCGGGCGCTCACCCACTGTTCTTCATGGCCTCTCGTGCACAAAGAATTAAGACGAATAAAACAAACGCTAGCGGACAACAGCTACGACATCGCATTTATAGACCAACAAATCAACAACACTCTGAACAAATACTTAACAGCAACAGCAGCAAAAGACCAAACAAACACCATCAACATCTTCTATAGAAGCCAAATGACAGCAGGCTACGAGACCGAAGAAAAGGTGCTAAAAAGGATAATCACAAAGAACTGCAAGCCAACCGATCCCGAGGCAAACATCAAGCTGCAAGTTTATTACCAGAGCCCGTCAACTTCATCCCTGGTAATGAAGAACAACATGGCGGAGGACAAATCGGCACTGAAACAAACAAACGTCGTGTACCAATATAATTGTCAGATAGGAGACTGTGCACTCCTCCCAAACAGTAATTATATTGGGTACACGACAACAACGCTATCAAGAAGACTCACAATGCACCTGCAGAGTGGAGCACCATCCTCCCACACCCTGGAAGAACATCACAGGCGACTGACCAGGCAGCAATTGGTAGAGAACACCACCATCATTGGACGAGCTCGGGACGTCCGACGCCTGGCGGCACTAGAGGCCGTGTGCATCAGGGAGCGCGACCCACTGATCAATAAACAGCAGAACGCCAGGGGAACTCTCCTACTTTTTGAGGGGCCTCGGCTATCATAGAGTAGCCCCTCCCCCTCACGTGTACTTTCATTGTAACGCTTAGAGTGTATTATGAATTTTGTCCTTGTCTCGTAATGTAAAGCTTTCCTTTTAGACAATTTATTCATCTTGACAATCTAATCAATCTCTGTGGTGTTAATCGTGTTGCATGTTTATTTGCCGCAATGTGAAGTGATTAGTGCTCATATGCATGGGATCTTGTGCGAGACATCAAAAATTCAAACCTTAAATTTTGTAACTACTATTCAACGTACCTCAGTCTTGAAAATGTTTATGTGAGATAAATGAAACCGGTCGACTTTAGGTGCGTTTTTACTTCAATTTTCTTTAATATGACATGAATATCGGAACAATTTTACACGAACATAGCATAGAAAACCGAAAACTTATCAGGAACATTGAAACCCTAGAAAGAAAACTACACAAAGCCAAAGCTGCGGTGACGTTCAACCAGCACTGTATTAATAATAACTTGCTTCCGTCTTATACTAATATATATATATATATATATATATATATATATATATATATATATATATATATATATATATATTAAAAAACTTAACTCAGAGACAAGGCGAACTCGGGAAACATCTGTCTTTTGAATGTTTGTTCAAGCTGCCCTGCGTCGTCTGCGAGGGTAGCAGCTTTTGACTCATTTTAACTGGTTTATACCTGCTCTCTATCACTTCCTCACTTTATTTGATTATGGCTCACGACAGACCTGTATGGCAGAGCATGTCATGGATAGGAAATGATAAGGGATATACTGTCTAACCAGATCCATGGAATGATGGAATCAGAATGACCCTGGTTGCTTTCGAATTCGGCTATGTGTATGAGTCGTCCTTTCTTTCGTCGAATCAATAGAAGTATTCACTTTTTTCGTTTGTGAATAGGATTTAGGTAGATTAGTAATCGTGGTTTTCAAATGGATTTGTTTCGAATTTTCCCGACAACTTCGGGTATGGAATGAATGGTATGATTATATGTGAATTTTCTTGGCAATGACTAACTCTACCGCACGGAACGCTACACACAATCAAGCGATAAAAAGCTGCTTGCAAAACACACGTAGGAGGAGGAGGCTCAATTTGACAAGGTCTTCATCGTGACGTCTTTGTTAGATCCTAAGCAGTTACCGCCCGTCAGGATGGATTACATAGAGGTCAGTTCCCAAATGTCCATGCCAGCAACGCAGTCGCTCCACTCTTCACATGTGTCCTGGCGCTGCCCTGGATGCTGGTAAAATGAATAGCAAAAGCTGCTGCATGATACATGTACCCGCAAAAACCACTGCGTCGTCAGCTCCGTGCCTTCCTGCCACAAAAATACACATATTTTTTCCGGAAAAGAGTTCATCTGCATAACCGACAATCTGCTAAGTAACAGCACCGAATTCCACAAGAATAGCCAATGCACTTTTGCCGATTTCTTGCGCTTAACCTCTATGACGCAACGCGGCTTGGTGCTCTGATTCTATCGCAATCGCAGGATTCGAGTCAAATTCCCGACGACCCATTCAAACTTTCGCAAAGTTTCGCTCTGCTGGCCACCACCGTCACCAGCTGGCGCAGCACCCGTGAAGAGACGCTCACGCTTTCCAGGGTCGATACTATCCTCCTGGAGACGAACCTCCCCGCCACCTTCCACTCTGGAGAGCAAGCGCCGGCGTCCACTTCAACTTTGATGTAGGCCTGAGGACGTAACGCCCTCGAATCTGTCCGGAACACCGCAGAGGAGGCACACCTAATGTCACTCTCACCACGAATTACGAATAAGTGTGGTTAGATGATTCTCCATGAAGGTCGGAGTCTTACGAGGAGATGGTGGTGCCCCGAGCACGTTTCAAAACGGTGATGGACGTCAACTGAAGGCAGCGGCCGGTCAGATCTGCTCAAGCAGCCGAGCCGAGCTCTCCGCCCCGCGCGCAGCCTTACAGGTAATCCGAAATTCGGCAGAAGTCACCTGTGTTGAGTCCATGGTTGCATGCGCCGGCCCTCTGGCTATGCTGTACCTGCTGGCGAGTGACTCTGCCGCTCACGCCTTCGTCTGGAGGTGGAGCTCAAGCTGCTGCTGCTGCTGCCGACTATAGACCAGAAGAAAAGCTTCATACAATAAATCCCTGGACACTGCAGCCATTCCAGGAACGAACGAGCCGACATCCTGCCACGGATGTGTCTAGCCTGCCTCAGGAGCATGCGTGCGTCGATGAAGAGACCCTAGCCAAGGCTGTTTTGCACACTGCCATCTGGGATGAGACGATCAATGCAGTCAGAAGCTAAATGTTGTTTACCTCTCCAGCAAACTATTCCCGATGAAAAAGTCTGAAATAAAAGGAAAGAAATTCCTTTTATAAACAGCATCATACAAACCTCAAATAGTTTTCACCAGCTTCAGCCAAATATACAATTTACTTAGCCAGAGAAGATTATATTTTTGGCTCTTAATCTCAAACATATACTGCAAGCAAAAATATACCGATTTCTTAAGGAAAAGAGGTACCACAATCATTGAAAAAACACTTGCTGGGTTCTATTATTAAGTCCCAAGGCCCCACTAGAAGTATACTCCAGTATCAACAGCTATCAATTAAAGCAAAATGGTTCAAACATAAAAATACATAAAAATTACTGTTTGACTAATATATGCAGCAGAATAACTAATTGATGTCGCAGGCATTCTAGTAAACCATAGAAGCATGGGTGCACAACATAAAATGAAGATTCCAACTCACCCACATGAACAGAAATTGTGGGTCTGTACCAGATATACAAGATCTAAAGGTTTAAAAATCAAGTTGGTTTCTCATAATCAACAACTGAAAGAACAGAACACAATGTTCACCTATTTACTCGATGAAGTACCTAGAAGATGAATGTACCTAAATTCATGCTGGAAGCCTTGCACAGGTTTTTATTGTGAATCAAAACATAATGTAACTCACAACTTCCAGTTAGCTTCTTGTTAAATAACTTATTTAATAAGTGGCTTATGCAAAATCTTACCTTGCTTGAATGCAAATACTGGGATTTTAGTCTGTAACTTGATTGTGTAGAATTTCACTCAATACTCTGTGAGCAGCTAGCTAACCCGCTCTACCCCTTTATTTACAGGAACATTCTGCATTATATAAATCTGATATGACCTGAAAAGTGAAAATATCATAACATTAGCACATTCATGAGTACTTCTAGATATTCACAGTGGAAATAGATATTTTGTTTAAGATACAAGTACATTTCAGAAAATAATTAGCACATCTGACACAGTCTGACACAGTGAACAGAAAAAGGACAATTATATTTCTGACATCTGAAATGATATATTGACATTCAGATCTGGCAATGTTTGACAACAGGCATAGGCAACAACAAAAAAGCCTGACCTTCATTAGAATGTTATTTTATTTCATACTCTATATGAAGACACATGGACAGAAACTATAATAGCTATAATAAGGTATGAATACTATAAGAAGCCAGTAATAATACAAAAATAAATAATATGCTGAGTTATGTACGCAACCACGAGAATTTCCTTTTTCACTTACCGTTATTATTATCCACTGTCCTCTGCAAATTCCTTCTTTACCGTGGGTAGTGTCCCTTCAATGATTGAAATACGAGCGCCATTCTCGCCGAGGTTTTCAAAAGCTCATCGCCATCTCGGCTAGCTAATTCGGAGCGATAGGCTTCTTTTGATGACGTCACATGCCCGGAGGGTACCGTTATTTAACTTCCACGGTGTGTTTGGGGCCGACTCGATACCTGTGTACCTGCTACATTCATTTTTCGATCCAGGTTGAAACTTAATCAAGTAATGGAAAGTGGTCCCAAACTTAAGAAATACAAGGCTTTCCTTGAGCCTGGATCACGTGAAAGTATCCCTCGCTCCACTGTGTGGCGCTATGATTCTGCTGCCTCAAGCAGTGCACTGGCGCTCTCTCAAAATAGTCGGGAGTCAAGAAATGTTAATTTAGAGCAGCCACTTCTTGCACCTCAGGGGTCTCCTGGGAGGTATGTATGTATTTAGTTTTCTGACCATTTATATTTTAAAGAAAATATTTGGTATCCGGTAGGCATATGATGTAAATGCTCGCTTTCTTCCTGGGTCGAGTTGTTAGCCTGTCATTGCTTTGCACTTGAGTCTCCCTCGAAACAAGCAATGGAGCTGCCTCAAGTGCTGCATCAGCTGACATGCGGCTCTGTCTCTAGGAACATATGTATGGACATAGTTATGACATGGTGTCAGAGAAAGTGGCCTTGCTTCAATGGCATGAAAGTAACCCTTTGAGCTCTGTAATGGTTGCATTTTCTGCCAGCTCTAGCTTTTGTCAATGGAAACTGAAACAGCTCTAACCCATTTGTTAAGTGACTTGGGAACAGAAAGCAGTATAGGTGGTTACAGATCTCCCTCAACTAGAGGTTCTTGGCATGAAAACCGGGCTATGTAGCTGATGGATATACCTCGAAAAAGGAATGAAATTTGTTTGCTTGTAAATTTTACACATCTTACTTGGAAACACTTGTAAAGATGAGTTATCTATTTTTATTGCCTTTTTCTAGATATCCCAGTTTGTCATGAAACCATCTTTCATTAATAGTACAGGCTATAGACTAAGTTTCCATCGCAAGAAGGCTATCCTGATTTGCCCTATATCTGGATATGGTTTCCCAAATTTGAAATTATAAGGGGAAAGGTTTCCTGCACGCTCTGAAGAGCCTTCCAGTTCCCAGCACACAGGTCTGCTCGAAAGCACTATTAATAAATAAATCACTTGCATCCCAACTTTTTCATATTTGAATAGTGAACATTTAATAAAACTATTATACTGGTCAAAAACCCTCATTAAAATGTAATGCAGGCATTCATTTAATTGATGAAAATTGGGGCATGTGTTGGATGAATCTATTCGATGTTTTGAAACCAATCTATTAGATCAAGTTTAAAAAATAAGTGTCTGAATCCATTTTTGTAAGTGGAAATCAGTATATTGACAGGGGAAAAATACTATGAAGTGATTGTATTGGACAGTTGTTCTTTTCAATACCTTGCACATTTTCCTCTTGGTTTACCTTGCATGTATAATGTATTGCTTGACAGACAGATGGTGGTTTATTTTTTTGTATTTTCAATTTGTGTGCCTTCAATATTGAGACCTAAATATTTAGTTTCTTCTTCCAAATTTTTTTGGGGACAAAATATATTAAAGTGTAGGTGAACATTTTTTGCCACTGTTGCAGGGATGCACAAATGTGCAACAGGTCATATCTGGAGAATTCAGATCAAGTGCCTGAATATTCTGAAGATTCAAATCAGCAGGATACTAAATCAGATGGGACATCTTCAGATGGAATGTCAGATGAAACTTCATCGCATGGAGGATCATCAGATGAAGCATCTCTGCCAGGGGAGGAAGGCAATGTGGATGAGTTTCCTGAGTTAGAGGTGTGTTGGATGTCAGTGTATTTTGTTGCATTTAACAGTTATTTGTTGCACCTTGCAGGCCATTTCAAACGGTTGATTTTAGCATTCTGTAACCAATTTACTGGTTGTCATGTTTTGATCTTTGTATCTTTTAAACTTTAAAACATAGATCAATGGTGTGGCCCTGAAGGTTTTCAATGAATACCTACTAATTATTGGTAATCATACATCAAAGGTATGATTTTTTTGCTGTAATGCTATAAAGGGGAAACAATAATTAAGCCCAACAGCAATTTTCATATATATGTAATGAATTTCATATCATCCATATAAATATATGTGAATGAAGTTAAATTCAGTAGTATTACATGTACTGGGAGATATGTTGGAAGTAAACATTTGGAGTGCATGTCCATAACATGTCCAGTGGTTGAGGTCTCGACCTATATGAACCTATATTAAGTTGAACGCATAGCAGCAAAACTTAAAATGTTTCAATGATTCAACGCTTGTCCTTTGCAGTCGGGAAAATGTGCTTGCACGTTACACCTTTCTCTTTCTTTTCTCTTTGTCAGGACTGGGATGACTTCCTTGGTGTTAAAGGTGACGAAAAGCTGTCGAGTAACGGTGCAGTCATCAGAAGGGAAGCCATTCTTCTGCTGTTGGTGTTCTTTTACACCCACGGATTGACTCTGAAAGCGCTTGGTGATTTAGCTACCCTGATCAACGTCCTGTTCGGCTATGAGGCGGTCCCTGGTTCTGTGTATCGACTTTCAAAGCTGCTTGGTACATTCACTGCGAAGTCGAAGATCCATGTTTTTTGTCCAGCCTGCTCGGTTCTGCTGAAATCTGGTGATGCCACAAGCCACCAGTGTAGCAAGCTATGGTGTGAGGGATGTAAAGAGTGGTGCAGCGCGATGATAGGGAAATGTAGTAACTATTTTGTTACGTTGTCGGTTAGGGATCAGGTGCAGCGTTTGATCAGAAAGTATAAGACTTTCATAAGTTTTGAAAAAAGTTCATACGGAGTCATGAAGGATATTAGAGACGGTGAAATGCTGCGACGGCTCAGGGTAAGGAATGGATCCAAGCACTTCTTCTCACTTTGTTTTAGCAGTGATGGAAGTCCTGCTTTTAAAACTGGCGGGATGTTCCTTTGGCCTATAACAGCATTCCTCAACGAGTTTTCCCCAAAGGTGAGATTTGCACTTCCGATCGTGGCGGGATTGTGGTGCAATAATCTCCCTGTATCCATGACTCTCTTCTTTAGTACGTTTGTGTCAGAAATGGTATCGCTGGAAGATCTTGGTGTACTTTGGTACAACGGTGAAACGGCGATCCGTTGCAAAGTTTACGCTGTTTGTGCCTCACCTGATACCCTGGGCAGGGCGTCGATGCAGAACCTGATTCGATTCAACGGGTTCTATGGCTGCTCTTGGTGTTTTCACCACGGAAAACACATCGGTGGTCAAGTGAAGTACCCTACGTTGGATGAACCGTCGCAATTACGAACGGACGCGTCGATGCGCCTCGATGCAAAAAAGGCACTGACAGCGGGTAGCAACGTACGGGGAGTCAAGGGTCCATCGTGTATGTTCAACCTTCCGAGTTTTGACTTGGTCCGCGGGTTTGTACCAGACTACATGCATTGCGTGTGTCTAGGTGTAGTGAAAATGCTAGCTGACTTCTGGATGAGCTCAAAAAATCATACGAAAGAGTTCTATATCGGCCGAAAAACTCAAGTCGCAGATGTAGACGCCCGTCTCAGCGCCATTCGGCCTCCAAAAGAGATAACCCGGTTGCCCCGCCACATTTCTACCAGGAAGGACTGGAAGGCCTCAGAATGGAGGGCATGGGCTCTCTTTTTGCTGTCCCATGTCTCCATGGTATCCTTCAGCGCCGCTTCCTCTCTCATTTCTCTCTGCTCTCTACTGCCTTGTACCTGCTTCTTCAAGATACGGTAAGTACTTCAGATGTGACTGAAGCAGAGCAGCTCCTGTTTGAGTTTGTTGTAACGTTTGAAATGTTTTATGGCGCGAATGCTATGACGTCCAACGTCCATCAACTGACCCACCTAGCCCAGAGTGTCAGAAGTTGGGGTCCGTTGTGGGCTCATTCAGCCTTTCCATTTGAAGATTGGAACGGGAGGCTGCTGCGCTATGCACATGGGACGCATTCTGTCGCAAACCAGATTCTGAAGCGGTTTGCCCTCTCTCATTACATCGATGAGCTGCTGCATAGGACGGAGATGGGCGCTAAAACCAAGGCATTTTGTCACGTTGCGCTGGGTGAGCGTCGGATCAACTGTTATGAACAGTCAGATGATGGAACAACTGGTCTTGGTGCTGGCGTACCCAAGTGTCTAACTGTTGAGGAAAAGGAAGCCGTTGGAAGAGTCTTACCTTCTCCACCAACTGCTGCAACGTTCTACAAGAGGCTGGTCCACAAGGGTGTGCTATTCAGCGTGGAAAATGAGTCAAGGAAGCGCTGTGACTCCTACGTTACCATTGGATGTGGCGAACACCTTGCGGTGACCTCGTTTGCGCTTTTTAACCAAGATGGCGAAAAGGTTTTCATGATTATCGGCCGGCCACCTGTAGCATGCCGAGAAAGATTGGATAGCTTTCCAAGGCATGGTAGAATGTTGCGGCATGGAAGGGGGCTGGTAGCCGTGCGAAGCGAAGAGTTGAGGATGAAATGCGTGGCAGTTAGGTGTGGCGATTATATTATTGTAAGTGAGCTACCTAGTAAAGCTCTGGGAAACTAGATGCCCAGTGTGCGCGTGGAAGTATAAGTGGCGTCAGCTGTTCACCTGTTTATGTTTTCGGTCCGGAATGGGGTTTCTGAACGCTTTTTGGTTTTGAACGTGATCCGGCTTTGGTTGAATGCTCTCTCCTTGCCACGTTTCCAATAAACTTTTGGATTCTTTTGAAACGGATATCTCATTTCAGAATACTGTTTCGAAGTGTTTTTCTATTCTTTTGGTGAACTGTTCCGGACCTTTCTCACAGTTCCCTCATTGATCTTACTTTAGACATTTAATTTGTTCGCAACGTTTCACTGTTAATTAGCTTATACTAAAATTCCTTGCTTTCAAATTTGTTGGACACTAGATAGTACTGAAAATCGTGCCGAACGTGATCAGGGACACTGCGCCTGGGACATATCGTACTGAGTTGTGAAGCTGTTCACATACAATTTTTATCGTACTGTAACTTAATCAATTAATTGCAGTGATTGACAGGTATTCACATTTGAAGAAAAATCTTAGCAGTTGGACGCGTTTCGACCCGAGTCTTTATCAGCATCTAATAATAGGACGAGGTAAGATGTTAGAAATTCCTCGTCCCATTATTAGATGCTGATAGACTCCGGTGGAAACGCGTCCATCTGCTGTTTTGATTAAAATGAGCCAATTAAGCGATACATCTCCATGTACCTCTATGCAGCCATTTATTGGTGTAGGTTAAAACGGTAAACGTAAATAAAATATTACATTTCTATTTGTAATTTGTGTGCTTTATTTCGAATCTGACCGTTCGCCGGCACTTGTTGCTACATCTCACCGCAGCTGTCTGAATACCCACTCAAAATGAGAGGAGCATACCACCACCATGACCATTCAACCACCAGACTGCCCACCAGAAACTATCACACGATCACCAAACACAGAACAGAAACTACAGCTGTAGTATAGCCTACACTACAGCTGTAGTACAGACAGTACAGCTGCCTGATAGCCTAGGCTATCAGGATGACCACCATAAACCACCAGACCATCAGGATGACCATCAGACCACCAGCATATCGAGCAATGACCACCAGAAACCACCAGACCATCAGAAAACAACCACCAGAAACCATCAGGCAGACCACCAGACCATCAGGATGACCACCAGGCATACCACCAGACCATCAGGATGACCACCAGAAACCACCAGGCAGACCACCAGACCATCAGGATGACCACCAGAAACCACCAGGCAGACCACCAGACCATCAGGATGACCACCAGAAACCATCAGGCAGACCACCAGACCATCAGGATGACCACCAGAAACCACCAGAATTCACCAGGCAGACCACCAGACCATCAGGACGACCACCAGAAACCATCAGAAACCACCAGACCATCAGGAAAATCCTGATGGTTTTTTTTTTCAAGGGACATGACTGTGCTGTGCTGCAGGTGGACTCCGTGACTGTGCTGTGCTGCAGGTGGACTCCGTGACTGTGCTGTGTGGCAGGTGGACTCCGTGACTGTGCTGTGCTGCAGGTGGACTCCATGACTGTGCTGTGCTGCAGGTGGACTCCGTGACTGTGCTGTGCTGGCAGGTGGACTCCGTGACTGTGCTGTGCGGCAGGTGGACTCCATGACTGTGCTGTGCTGCAGGTGGACTCCGTGACTGTGCTGTGCGGCAGGTGGACTCCATGACTGTGCTGTGTGGCAGGTGGACTCCGTGACTGTGCTGTGCGGCAGGTGGACTCCGTGACTGTGCTGTGCTGCAGGTGGACTCCATGACTGTGCTGTGCTGCAGGTGCAGGTGGACTCCATGACTGTGCTGTGCTGCAGGTGGACTCCATGACTGTGCTGTGCTGCAGGTGGACTCCATGACTGTGCTGTGCTGCAGGTGGACTCCATGACTGTGCTGTGCTGCAGGTGGACTCCATGACTGTGCTGTGCTGCAGGTGGACTCCATGACTGTGCTGTGCGGCAGGTGGACTCCCAGAGAGTGCTGTGCTGCAGGTGGACTCCGTGACTGTGCTGTGCTGCAGGTGGACTCCGTGACTGTGCTGTGCGGCAGGTGGACTCCATGACTGTGCTGTGCTGCAGGTGGACTCCATGACTGTGCTGTGCTGCAGGTGGACTCCGTGACTGTGCTGTGCTGCAGGTGGACTCCATGACTGTGCTGTGTGGTAGGTGGACTCCTTGAGAGTGCTGTGCTGCAGGTGGACTCCATGACTGTGCTGTGCTGCAGGTGGACTCCGTGACTGTGCTGTGCTGCAGGTGGACTCCATGACTGTGCTGTGCTGCAGGTGGACTCCATGACTGTGCTGTGCTGCAGGTGGACTCCGTGACTGTGCTGTGCTGCAGGTGGACTCCGTGACTGTGCTGTGCGGCAGGTGGACTCCGTGACTGTGCTGTGTGGCAGGTGGACTCCATGACTGTGCTGTGCGGCAGGTGGACTCCATGACTGTGCTGTGCTGCAGGTGGACTCCATGACTGTGCTGTGCTGCAGGTGGACTCCATGACTGTGCTGTGCTGCAGGTGGACTCCATGACTGTGCTGTGCTGCAGGTGGACTCCATGACTGTGCTGTGCTGCAGGTGGACTCGATGACTGTGCTGTGCTGCAGGTGGACTCCATGACTGTGCTGTGCTGCAGGTGGACTCCATGACTGTGCTGTGCTGCAGGTGGACTCCATGACTGTGCTGTGCTGCAGGTGGACTCCGTGACTGTGCTGTGCGGTAGGTGGACCCTAGAGAGTTCTGTGCTGCAGGTGGACTCTGTGACTGTGCTGTGCTGCAGGTGGACTCTGTGACTGTGCTGTGCGGCAGGTGGACTCCATGACTGTGCTGTGCTGCAGGTGGACTCCATGACTGTGCTGTGCTGCAGGTGGACTCCATGACTGTGCTGTGCTGCAGGTGGACTCCATGACTGTGCTGTGCGGTAGGTGGACCCTAGAGAGTTCTGTGCTGTAGGTGGACTCCGTGACTGTGCTGTGCGGCAGGTGGACTCCATGACTGTGCTGTGCGGCAGGTGAACTCCATGACTGTGCTGTGTGGCAGGTGGACTGTGTGACTGTGCTGTGCTGCAGGTGGACTCCGTGACTGTGCTGTGCTGCAGGTGGACTCCGTGACTGTGCTGTGCTGCAGGTGGACTCCATGACTGTGCTGTGCTGCAGGTGGACTCCGTGACTGTGCTGTGCGGCAGGTGGACTCCGTGACTGTGCTGTGTGGCAGGTGGACTCCGTGACTGTGCTGTGCTGCAGGTGGACACCATGACTGTGCTGTGCTGCAGGTTGACTCCATGACAGTGCTGTGCTGCAGGTGGACTCCATGACTATACTGTGCTGCAGGTGGACTCCGTGACTGTGATGTGCTGCAGGTGGACTCCATGACTGTGCTGTGCTGCAGGTGGACTCCATGACTGTGCTGTGTGGCAGGTGGACTCCGTGACTGTGCTGTGCTGCAGGTGGACTCCGTGACTGTGCTGTGCTGCAGGTGGACTCCGTGACTGTGCTGTGCTGCAGGTGGACTCCATGACTGTGCTGTGCTGCAGGTGGACTCCATGACTGTGCTGTGCTGCAGGTGGACTCCGTGACTGTGCTGTGCTGGCAGGTGGACTCCATGACTGTGCTGTGCTGCAGGTGGACTCCATGACTGTGCTGTGCTGCAGGTGGACTCCATGACTGTGCTGTGCTGCAGGTGGACTCCATGACTGTGCTGTGCTGCAGGTGGACTCCGTGACTGTGCTGTGCTGCAGGTGGACTCCATGACTGTGCTGTGCTGCAGGTGGACTCCATGACTGTGCTGTGCTGCAGGTGGACTCCGTGACTGTGCTGTGCTGCAGGTGGACTCCATGACTGTGCTGTGCTGCAGGTGGACTCCATGACTGTGCTGTGCTGCAGGTGGACTCCATGACTGTGCTGTGCTGCAGGTGGACTCCATGACTGTGCTGTGCTGCAGGTGGACTCCATGACTGTGCTGTGCTGCAGGTGGACTCCATGACTGTGCTGTGCTGCAGGTGGACTCCGTGACTGTGCTGTGCTGCAGGTGGACTCCGTGACTGTGCTGTGCTGCAGGTGGACTCCATGACTGTGCTGTGCTGCAGGTGGACTCCGTGACTGTGCTGTGCTGCAGGTGGACTCCGTGACTGTGCTGTGCGGCAGGTGGACTCCGTGACTGTGCTGTGCTGGCAGGTGGACTCCGTGACTGTGCTGTGCTGCAGGTGGACTCCATGACTGTGCTGTGCTGCAGGTGGACTCCATGACTGTGCTGTGCTGCAGGTGGACTCCGTGACTGTGCTGTGCTGCAGGTGGACTCCATGACTGTGCTGTGCTGCAGGTGGACTCCATGACTGTGCTGTGCTGCAGGTGGACTCCGTGACTGTGCTGTGCTGCAGGTGGACTCCATGACTGTGCTGTGCTGCAGGTGGACTCCATGACTGTGCTGTGCTGCAGGTGGACTCCATGACTGTGCTGTGCTGCAGGTGGACTCCATGACTGTGCTGTGCTGCAGGTGGACTCCGTGACTGTGCTGTGCTGCAGGTGGACTCCATGACTGTGCTGTGCTGCAGGTGGACTCCATGACTGTGCTGTGCTGCAGGTGGACTCCATGACTGTGCTGTGCTGCAGGTGGACTCCATGACTGTGCTGTGCTGCAGGTGGACTCCATGACTGTGCTGTGCTGCAGGTGGACTCCTAGAGAGTGTGCTGTGCTGCAGGTGGACTCCATGACTGTGCTGTGCTGCAGGTGGACTCCATGACTGTGCTGTGCTGCAGGTGGACTCCATGACTGTGCTGTGCTGCAGGTGGACTCCGTGACTGTGCTGTGCTGCAGGTGGACTCCATGACTGTGCTGTGCTGCAGGTGGACTCCATGACTGTGCTGTGCTGGCAGGTGGACTCCGTGACTGTGCTGTGCGGCAGGTGGACTCAGTGACTGTGCTGGGGGCAGGTGGACTCCGTGACTGTGCTGTGCTGCAGGTGGACTCCATGACTGTGCTGTGCTGCAGGTGGACTCCGTGACTGTGCTGTGCTGCAGGTGGACTCCATGACTGTGCTGTGCTGCAGGTGGACTCCATGACTGTGCTGTGCTGCAGGTGGACTCCGTGACTGTGCTGTGCTGCAGGTGGACTCCATGACTGTGCTGTGCTGCAGGTGGACTCCATGACTGTGCTGTGCTGCAGGTGGACTCCATGACTGTGCTGTGCTGCAGGTGGACTCCATGACTGTGCTGTGCTGCAGGTGGACTCCATGACTGTGCTGTGCTGCAGGTGGACTCCATGACTGTGCTGTGCTGCAGGTGGACTCCGTGACTGTGCTGTGCTGCAGGTGGACTCCGTGACTGTGCTGTGCTGCAGGTGGACTCCATGACTGTGCTGTGCTGCAGGTGGACTCCGTGACTGTGCTGTGCGGCAGGTGGACTCCATGACTGTGCTGTGCTGCAGGTGGACTCCATGACTGTGCTGTGCTGCAGGTGGACTCCGTGACTGTGCTGTGCTGCAGGTGGACTCCATGACTGTGCTGTGCTGCAGGTGGACTCCATGACTGTGCTGTGCTGCAGGTGGACTCCATGACTGTGCTGTGCTGCAGGTGGACTCCATGACTGTGCTGTGCTGCAGGTGGACTCCATGACTGTGCTGTGCTGCAGGTGGACTCCGTGACTGTGCTGTGCTGCAGGTGGACTCCGTGACTGTGCTGTGCTGCAGGTGGACTCCGTGACTGTGCTGTGTGGCAGGTGGACTCCATGACTGTGCTGTGCTGGCAGGTGGACTCCATGACTGTGCTGTGCTGCAGGTGGACTCCATGACTGTGCTGTGCTGCAGGTGGACTCCATGACTGTGCTGTGCTGCAGGTGGACTCCATGACTGTGCTGTGCTGCAGGTGGACTCCATGACTGTGCTGTGCTGCAGGTGGACTCCATGACTGTGCTGTGCTGCAGGTGGACTCCATGAGTGTGCTGTGCTGCAGGTGGACTCCATGACTGTGCTGTGCTGCAGGTGGACTCCATGACTGTGCTGTGCTGCAGGTGGACTCCAGAGAGTGCTGTGCTGCAGGTGGACTCCATGACTGTGCTGTGCTGCAGGTGGACTCCGTGACTGTGCTGTGCTGCAGGTGGACTCCATGACTGTGCTGTGCTGCAGGTGGACTCCGTGACTGTGCTGTGCTGCAGGTGGACTCCATGACTGTGCTGTGCTGCAGGTGGACTCCATGACTGTGCTGTGCTGCAGGTGGACTCCGTGACTGTGCTGTGCTGCAGGTGGACTCCATGACTGTGCTGTGCTGCAGGTGGACTCCGTGACTGTGCTGTGCTGCAGGTGGACTCCATGACTGTGCTGTGCTGCAGGTGGACTCCATGACTGTGCTGTGCTGCAGGTGGACTCCGTGACTGTGCTGTGCTGCAGGTGGACTCCATGACTGTGCTGTGCTGCAGGTGGACTCCATGACTGTGCTGTGCTGCAGGTGGACTCCATGACTGTGCTGTGCTGCAGGTGGACTCCGTGACTGTGCTGTGCTGCAGGTGGACTCCATGACTGTGCTGTGCTGCAGGTGGACTCCATGACTGTGCTGTGCTGCAGGTGGACTCCGTGACTGTGCTGTGCTGCAGGTGGACTCCATGACTGTGCTGTGCTGCAGGTGGACTCCGTGACTGTGCTGTGCTGCAGGTGGACTCCATGACTGTGCTGTGCTGCAGGTGGACTCCATGACTGTGCTGTGCTGCAGGTGGACTCCATGACTGTGCTGTGCTGCAGGTGGACTCCATGACTGTGCTGTGCTGCAGGTGGACTCCGTGACTGTGCTGTGCTGCAGGTGGACTCCATGACTGTGCTGTGCTGCAGGTGGACTCCATGACTGTGCTGTGCTGCAGGTGGACTCCGTGACTGTGCTGTGCTGCAGGTGGACTCCGTGACTGTGCTGTGCTGGCAGGTGGACTCCGTGACTGTGCTGTGCTGCAGGTGGACTCCATGACTGTGCTGTGCTGCAGGTGGACTCCATGACTGTGCTGTGCTGCAGGTGGACTCCATGACTGTGCTGTGCTGCAGGTGGACTCCGTGACTGTGCTGTGCTGCAGGTGGACTCCATGACTGTGCTGTGCTGCAGGTGGACTCCATGACTGTGCTGTGCTGCAGGTGGACTCCATGACTGTGCTGTGCTGCAGGTGGACTCCATGACTGTGCTGTGCTGCAGGTGGACTCCGTGACTGTGCTGTGCTGCAGGTGGACTCCATGACTGTGCTGTGCTGCAGGTGGACTCCGTGACTGTGCTGTGCTGCAGGTGGACTCCATGACTGTGCTGTGCTGCAGGTGGACTCCGTGACTGTGCTGTGCTGCAGGTGGACTCCATGACTGTGCTGTGCTGCAGGTGGACTCCATGACTGTGCTGTGCTGCAGGTGGACTCCGTGACTGTGCTGTGCTGCAGGTGGACTCCATGACTGTGCTGTGCTGCAGGTGGACTCCATGACTGTGCTGTGCTGCAGGTGGACTCCGTGACTGTGCTGTGCTGCAGGTGGACTCCATGACTGTGCTGTGCGGCAGGTGGACTCCATGAGAGTGCTGTGCTGCAGGTGGACTCCATGACTGTGCTGTGCTGCAGGTGGACTCCATGACTGTGCTGTGCTGCAGGTGGACTCCGTGACTGTGCTGTGCTGCAGGTGGACTCCATGACTGTGCTGTGCTGCAGGTGGACTCCGTGACTGTGCTGTGCTGCAGGTGGACTCCGTGACTGTGCTGTGCTGCAGGTGGACTCCGTGACTGTGCTGTGCTGCAGGTGGACTCCATGACTGTGCTGTGCTGCAGGTGGACTCCATGACTGTGCTGTGCTGCAGGTGGACTCCATGACTGTGCTGTGCTGCAGGTGGACTCCATGACTGTGCTGTGCTGGCAGGTGGACTCCATGACTGTGCTGTGCTGCAGGTGGACTCCATGACTGTGCTGTGCTGCAGGTGGACTCCATGACTGTGCTGTGCTGCAGGTGGACTCCATGACTGTGCTGTGCTGCAGGTGGACTCCATGACTGTGCTGTGCTGCAGGTGGACTCCATGACTGTGCTGTGCTGCAGGTGGACTCCATGACTGTGCTGTGCTGCAGGTGGACTCCGTGACTGTGCTGTGCTGCAGGTGGACTCCGTGACTGTGCTGTGCTGCAGGTGGACTCCATGACTGTGCTGTGCTGCAGGTGGACTCCATGACTGTGCTGTGCTGCAGGTGGACTCTGTGACTGTGCTGTGCTGCAGGTGGACTCCGTGACTGTGCTGTGCTGCAGGTGGACTCCATGACTGTGCTGTGCTGCAGGTGGACTCCATGACTGTGCTGTGCTGCAGGTGGACTCCATGACTGTGCTGTGCTGCAGGTGGACTCCATGACTGTGCTGTGCTGCAGGTGGACTCCGTGACTGTGCTGTGCTGCAGGTGGACTCCATGACTGTGCTGTGCTGCAGGTGGACTCCATGACTGTGCTGTGCTGCAGGTGGACTCCGTGACTGTGCTGTGCTGCAGGTGGACTCCATGACTGTGCTGTGCGGCAGGTGGACTCCATGACTGTGCTGTGCTGCAGGTGGACTCCATGACTGTGCTGTGCTGCAGGTGGACTCCATGACTGTGCTGTGCTGCAGGTGGACTCCATGACTGTGCTGTGCTGCAGGTGGACTCCGTGACTGTGCTGTGCTGCAGGTGGACTCCATGACTGTGCTGTGCTGCAGGTGGACTCCATGACTGTGCTGTGCTGCAGGTGGACTCCGTGACTGTGCTGTGCTGCAGGTGGACTCCGTGACTGTGCTGTGCTGCAGGTGGACTCCATGACTGTGCTGTGCTGCAGGTGGACTCCGTGACTGTGCTGTGCTGCAGGTGGACTCCATGACTGTGCTGTGCTGCAGGTGGACTCCATGACTGTGCTGTGCTGCAGGTGGACTCCATGACTGTGCTGTGCTGCAGGTGGACTCCATGACTGTGCTGTGCTGCAGGTGGACTCCATGACTGTGCTGTGCTGCAGGTGGACTCCATGACTGTGCTGTGCTGCAGGTGGACTCCATGACTGTGCTGTGCTGCAGGTGGACTCCATGACTGTGCTGTGCTGGCAGGTGGACTCCGTGACTGTGCTGTGCTGCAGGTGGACTCCGTGACTGTGCTGTGCTGCAGGTGGACTCAGTGACTGTGCTGTGCTGCAGGTGGACTCCGTGACTGTGCTGTGCGGCAGGTGGACTCCATGACTGTGCTGTGCTGCAGGTGGACTCCGTGACTGTGCTGTGCTGCAGGTGGACTCCGTGACTGTGCTGTGTGGCAGGTGGACTCCGTGACTGTGCTGTGCTGCAGGTGGACACCATGACTGTGCTGTGCTGCAGGTGGACTCCATGACTGTGCTGTGCGGCAGGTGGACTCCATGACTGTGCTGTGCTGCAGGTGGACTCCATGACTGTGCTGTGCTGCAGGTGGACTCCGTGACTGTGCTGTGCTGCAGGTGGACTTCAGAGAGTGCTGTGCTGCAGGTGGACTCCATGACTGTGCTGTGCTGCAGGTTGACTCCATGACTGTGCTGTGCGGCAGGTGGACTCCAGAGAGTGCTGTGCTGCAGATGGACTCCATGACTGTGCTGTGCGGTAGGTGGACCCTAGAGAGTTCTGTGCTGCAGGTGGACTCCATGACTGTGCTTTGCTGCAGGTGGACTCCGTGACTGTGCTGTGTGGTAGGTGGACTCCGTGACTATACTGTGCTGCAGGTGGACTCCGTGACTGTGATGTGCTGCAGGTGGACTCCATGACTGTGCTTTGCTGCAGGTGGACTCCATGACTGTGCTGTGCGGCAGGTGGACTCCGTGACTGTGCTCTGCTGCAGGTTGACTCCGTGACTGTTCTGTGCGGCAGGTGGACTCAGTGACTGTGCTGTGTGGCAGGTGGACTTCGTGACTGTGCTGTGCGGCAGGTGGACTCCATGACTGTGCTGTGCTGCAGGTGGACTCCATGACTGTGCTGTGCTGCAGGTGGACTCCAAAGAGTGCTGTGCTGCAGGTGGACTCCATGACTGTGCTGTGCTGCAGGTGTACTCCATAACAGTGCTGTGCTGCAGGTGGACTCCATGACTATACTGTGCTGCAGATGGACTCCATGACTGTGCTGTGCTGCAGGTGGACTCCATGACAGTGCTGTGCTGCAGGTGGACTCCATGACAGTGCTGTGCTGCAGGTGGACTCCGTGACTGTGCTGTGCGGTAGGTGGACCCTAGAGAGTTCTGTGCTGCAGGTGGACTCTGTGACTGTGCTGTGCTGCAGGTGGACTCTGCGACTGTGCTGTGCGGCAGGTGGACTCCATGACTGTGCTGTGCTGCAGGTGGACTCCATGACTGTGCTGTGTTGCAGGTGGACTCCGTGACTGTGCTGTGCTGCAGGTGAACTACATGACTGTGCTGTGCGGTAGGTGGACCCTAGAGAGTTCTGTGCTGCAGGTGGACTCCATGACTGTGCTGTGCGGCAGGTGGACTCCGTGACTGTGCTGTGCGGCAGGTGGACTCAGTGACTGTGCTGTGCGGCAGGTGGACTCCGTGACTGCACTGTGCTGCAGGTGGACTCCGTAACTGTGCTGTGCAGCAGGTGGACTCCGTGATTGTGCTGTGTGGCAGGTGGACTCCGTGACTGTGCTGTGTGGCAGGTGGACTTTATGACTGTGCTGTGCTGCAGGTGGACTCCGTGACTGTGCTGTGCAGCAGGTGGACTCCATGACTGTGCTGTGCTGCAGGTGGACTCCATGACTGTGCTGTGCTGCAGGTGGACTCTGTGACTGTGCTGTGCTGCAGGTGGACTCCACGACTGTGCTGTGCGGGAGGTGGGCTCCAGAGAGTGCTGTGCTGCAGGTGGACTCCATGACTGTGCTGTGCTGGAGGTTGAATCCATGACTGTGCTGTGTGGCAGGTGGACCCTAGAGAGTTCTGTGCTGCAGGTGGACTCCATGACTGTGCTGTGCGGCAGGTGGACTCCGTGACTGTGCTGTGCGGCAGGTGGACTCAGTGACTGTGCTGTGTGGCAGGTGGACTCCGTGACTGTGCTGTGCGGCAGGTGGACTCAGTGACTGTGCTGTGCGGCAGGTGGACTCCAGAGAGTGCTGTGCTGCAGATGGACTACATGACTGTGCTGTGCTGCAGGTGGACTCCTAACTGTGCTGTGCGGCAGGTGGACTCCGTGACTGTGCTTTGCAGCAGGTGGACTCCATGACTGTGCTGTGATGCAGGTGGACTCCATGACTGTGCTGTGCTGCAGGTGGACTCTGTGACTGTGCTGTGCTGCAGGTGGACTCCGCGACTGTGCTCTGCTGCAGGTTGACTCCGTGACTGTTCTGTGCGGCAGGTGGACTCAGTGACTGTGCTGTGTGGCAGGTGGACTTTGTGACTGTGCTGTGCGGCAGGTGGACTCCATGACTGTGCTGTGCTGCAGGTGGACTCCATGACTGTGCTGTGCTGCAGGTGGACTCCAGAGAGTGCTGTGCTGCAGGTGGACTCCATGACTGTGGTGTGCTGCAGGTGTACTCCATAACAGTGCTGTGCTGCAGGTGGACTTGATGACTATACTGTGCTGCAGATGGACTCCATGACTGTCCTGTGCTGCAGGTGGACTCCATGACAGTGCTGTGCTGCAGGTGGACTCCATGACAGTGCTGTGCTGCAGGTGGACTCCGTGACTGTGCTGTGTGGTAGGTGGACCCTAGAGAGTTCTGTGCTGCAGGTGGACTCTGTGACTGTGCTGTGCTGCAGGTGGACTCTGCGACTGTGCTTTTCGGCAGGTGGACTCCATGACTGTGCTGTGCTGCAGGTGGACTCCGTGACTGTGCTGTGCTGCAGGTGAACTACATGACTGTGCTGTGCGGTAGGTGGACCCTAGAGAGTTCTGTGCTGTAGGTGAACTCCGTGACTGTGCTGTAGGTGAACTCCGTGACTGTGCTGTGCGGCAGGTGGACTCCATGACTGTGCTGTGCGGCAGGTGAACTCCATGACTGTGCTGTGTGGCAGGTGGACTGTGTGACTGTGCTGTGCTGCAGGTGGACTCCGTGACTGTGCTGTGCTGCAGGTGGACTCCGTGACTGTGCTGTGCTGCAGGTCGACTCCGTGACTGTGCTGTGCTGCAGGTGGACTCCATGACTGTGCTGTGCTGCAGGTGGACTCCGTGACTGTGCTGTGCGGCAGGTGGACTCCGTGACTGTGCTGTGTGGCAGGTGGACTCTGTGACTGTGCTGCAGGTGGACACCATGACTGTGCTGTGCTGCAGGTTGACTCCATGACAGTGCTGTGCTGCAGGTGGACTCCATGACTATACTGTGCTGCAGGTGGACTCCGTGACTGTGATGTGCTGCAGGTGGACTCCATGACTGCTTTGCTGCTGGTGGACTCCATGACTGTGCTGTGTGGCAGGTGGACTCCATGACTGTGCTGTGCTGCAGGTGGACTCCGTGACTGTGCTGTGCTGCAGGTGGACTCCGTGACTGTGCTGTGCTGCAGGTGGACTCCATGACTGTGCTGTGCTGCAGGTGGACTCCGTGACTGTGCTGTGCTGCAGGTGGACTGCGTGACTGTGCTGTGCGGCAGGTGGACTCCGTGATTGTGCTGTGTGGCAGGTGGACTCCGTGACTGTGCTGTGTGGCAGATGGACTCCATGACTGTGCTGTGCTGCAGGTGGACTCCGTGACTGTGCTGTGCAGCAGGTGGACTCCATGACTGTGCTGTGCTGCAGGTGGACTCCATGACTGTGCTGTGCTGCAGGTGGACTCTGTGACTGTGCTGTGCTGCAGGTAGACTCCGCGACTGTGCTGTGCGGCAGGTGGACTCCAGAGAGTGCTGTGCTGCAGGTGGACTCCATGACTGTGCTGTGCTCCAGGTTGACTCCATGACTGTGCTGTGCGGCAGGTGGACTCCAGAGAGTGCTGTGCTGCAGATGGACTCCATGACTGTGCTGTGCTGCAGGTGGACTCCGTGACTGTGCTGTGCGGGAGGTGGGCTCCGTGACTGTGCTGTGCTGCAGGTGGACTCCGTGACTGTGCTGTGCTGCAGGTGGACTCCATGACTGTGCTGTGCTGCAGGTGGACTCCGTGACTGTGCTGTGCGGCAGGTGGACTCCGTGACTGTGCTGTGTGGCAGGTGGACTCCGTGACTGTGCTGCAGGTGGACACCATGACTGTGCTGTGCTGCAGGTTGACTCCATGACAGTGCTGTGCTGCAGGTGGACTCCATGACTATACTGTGCTGCAGGTGGACTCCGTGACTGTGCTGTGCGGCAGGTGGACTCCGTGACTGTGCTGTGCGGCAGGTGGACTCAGTGACTGTGCTGTGTGGCAGGTGGACTCCGTGACTGTGCTGTGTTGCAGGTGGACTCCGTCACTGTGCTGTGCGGGAGGTGGACTCCATGACTGTGCTGTGCGGCAGGTGGACTCCATGACTGTGGTGTGCTGCAGGTGGACTCTGTGACTGTGTTGTGCTGCAGGTAGACTCTGCGACTGTGCTGTGCACCAGGTGGACTCCATGACTGTGCTGTGCTGCAGGTGGACTCCATGACTGTGCTGTGCTGCAGGTGGACTCCATAACTGTGCTTTGCTGCAGGTGGACTCCATAACTGTGCTGTGCGTCAGGTGGACTCCGTGACTGTGCTGTGTGGGAGGTGGACTCCATGACTGTGCTGTGCTGCAGGTGGACTCCATGACTGTGCTCTGCTGCAGGTGGACTCTGTGACTGTGCTGTGCTGCAGGTGGACTCCGCGACTGTGCTGTGCGGCAGGTGGACTCCAGAGAGTGCTGTGCTGCAGGTGGACTCCATGACTGTGCTGTGCTGCAGGTTGACACCATGACTGTGCTGTGCTGCAGGTGGACTCCATGACTATACTGTGCTGCAGGTTGACTCCGTGACTGTGATGTGCTGCACGTGGACTCCATGACTGTGCTTTGCTGCAGGTGGACTCCATGACTGTGCTGTGCGGCAGGTGGACTCCGTGACTGTGCTCTGCTGCAGGTGGACTCCGTGACTGTTCTGTGCGGCAGGTGGACTCAGTGACTGTGCTGTGTGGCAGGTGGACTTTGTGACTGTGCTGTGCGGGAGGTGGACTCCATGACTGTGCTGTGCTGCAGGTGGACTCCATGACTGTGCTGTGCTGCAGGTGGACTCCAGAGAGTGCTGTGCTGCAGGTGGACTCCATGACTGTGGTGTGCTGCAGGTGTACTCCATAACAGTGCTGTGCTGCAGGTGGACTTGATGACTATACTGTGCTGCAGATGGACTCCATGACTGTCCTGTGCTGCAGGTGGACTCCATGACAGTGCTGTGCTGCAGGTGGACTCCATGACAGTGCTGTGCTGCAGGTGGACTCCGTGACTGTGCTGTGTGGTAGGTGGACCCTAGAGAGTTCTGTGCTGCAGGTGGACTCTGTGACTGTGCTGTGCTGCAGGTGGACTCTGCGACTGTGCTGTGCGGCAGGTGGACTCCATGACTGTGCTGTGCTGCAGGTGGACTCCATGACTGTGCTGTGCTGCAGGTGGACTCCGTGACTGTGCTGTGCTGCAGGTGAACTACATGACTGTGCTGTGCGGTAGGTGGACCCTAGAGAGTTCTGTGCTGTAGGTGAACTCCGTGACTGTGCTGTAGGTGAACTCCGTGACTGTGCTGTGCGGCAGGTGGACTCCATGACTGTGCTGTGCGGCAGGTGAACTCCATGACTGTGCTGTGTGGCAGGTGGACTGTGTGACTGTGCTGTGCTGCAGGTGGACTCCGTGACTGTGCTGTGCTGCAGGTGGACTCCGTGACTGTGCTGTGCTGCAGGTGGACTCCGTGACTGTGCTGTGCTGCAGGTGGACTCCATGACTGTGCTGTGCTGCAGGTGGACTCCGTGACTGTGCTGTGCGGCAGGTGGACTCCGTGACTGTGCTGTGTGGCAGGTGGACTCTGTGACTGTGCTGCAGGTGGACACCATGACTGTGCTGTGCTGCAGGTTGACTCCATGACAGTGCTGTGCTGCAGGTGGACTCCATGACTATACTGTGCTGCAGGTGGACTCCGTGACTGTGATGTGCTGCAGGTGGACTCCATGACTGTGCTTTGCTGCAGGTGGACTCCATGACTGTGCTGTGTGGCAGGTGGACTCCATGACTGTGCTGTGCTGCAGGTGGACTCCGTGACTGTGCTGTGCTGCAGGTGGACTCCGTGACTGTGCTGTGCGGTAGGTGGACCCTAGAGAGTTCTGTGCTGCAGGTGGACTCTGTGACTGTGCTATGCTGCAGGTGGGCTCTCTGATTCTGCTGTGCGGCAGGTGGACTCCATGACTGTGCTGTGCTGCAGGTGGACTCCATGACTGTGCTGTGCTGCAGGTGGACTCCGTGACTGTGCTGTGCTGCAGGTGAACTACATGACTGTGCTGTGTGGTAGGTGGACCCTAGAGAGTTTTGTGCTGCAGGTGGACTCCATGACTGTGCTGTGCTGCAGGTGGACTCCGTGACTGTGATGTGCTGCAGGTGGACTCCACGACTGTGCTTTGCTGCAGGTGGACTCCATGACTGTGCTTTGCGGCAGGTGGACTCCGTGACTGTGCTCTGCTGCAGGTTGACTCCGTGACTGTTCTGTGCGGCAGGTGGACTCAGTGACTGTGCTGTGTGGCAGGTGGACTTCATGACTGTGCTGTGCGGCAGGTGGACTCCATGACGGTGCTGTGCTGCAGATGGACTCCATGACTGTGCTGTGCTGCAGGTGGACTCCAGAGAGTGCTGTGCTGCAGGTGGACTCCATGACTGTGCTGTGCTGCAGGTGTACTCCATAACAGTGCTGTGCTGCAGGTGGACTTGATGACTGTACTGTGCTGCAGATGGACTCCATGACTGTCCTGTGCTGCAGGTGGACTCCATGACAGTGCTGTGCTGCAGGTGGACTCCATGACAGTGCTGTGCTGCAGGTGGACTCCGTGACTGTGCTGTGCGGTAGGTGGACCCTAGAGAGTTCTGTGCTGCAGGTGGACTCTGTGACTGTGCTGTGCTGCAGGTGGACTCTGCGACTGTGCTGTGCGGGAGGTGGACTCCATGACTGTGCTGTGCTGCAGGTGGACTCCATGACTGTGCTGTGCTGCAGGTGGACTCCATGACTGTGCTGTGCTGCAGGTGAACTACATGACTGTGCTGTGCGGTAGGTGGACCCTAGAGAGTTCTGTGCTGTAGGTGAACTCCGTGACTGTGCTGTGCGGCAGGTGGACTCCATGACTGTGCTGTGCGGCAGGTGAACTCCATGACTGTGCTGTGTGGCAGGTGGACTGTGTGACTGTGCTGTGCTGCAGGTGGACTCCGTGACTGTGCTGTGCTGCAGGTGGACTCCGTGACTGTGCTGTGCGGCAGGTGGACTCCATGACTGTGCTGTGCTGCAGGTGGACTCCGTGACTGTGCTGTGCGGCAGGTGGACTCCGTGACTGTGCTGTGTGGCAGGTGGACTCCGTGACTGTGCTGCAGGTGGACACCATGACTGTGCTGTGCTGCAGGTTGACTCCATGACAGTGCTGTGCTGCAGGTGGACTCCATGACTATACTGTGCTGCAGGTGGACTCCGTGACTGTGATGTGCTGCAGGTGGACTCCATGACTGTGCTTTGCTGCAGGTGGACTCCATGACTGTGCTGTGTGGCAGGTGGACTCCGTGACTGTGCTGTGCTGCAGGTGGACTCCGTGACTGTGCTGTGCTGCAGGTGGACTCCGTGACTGTGCTGTGCTGCAGGTGGACTCCATGACTGTGCTGTGCTGCAGGTGGACACCATGACTGTGCTGTGCTGCAGGTGGACTCAGTGACTGTGCTGTCTGGCAGGTGGACTCCATGACTGTGCTGTGCTGCAGGTGGACTCCATGACTGTGCTGTGCGGTAGGTGGACCCTAGAGAGTTCTGTGCTGCAGGTGAACTCCATGACTGTGCTGTGTGGCAGGTGGACTGTGTGACTGTGCTGTGCTGCAGGTGGACTCCGTGACTGTGCTGTGCTGCAGGTGGACTCCGTGACTGTGCTGTGCTGCAGGTGGACTCCGTGACTGTGCTGTGCTGCAGGTGGACTCCGTATATGTGCTGTGCGGCAGGTGGACTCCGTGATTGTGCTGTGTGGCAGGTGGACTCCCTGACTGTGCTGTGTGGCAGATGGACTCCATGACTGTGCTGTGCTGCAGGTGGACTCCGTGACTGTTCTGTGCAGCAGGTGGACTCCATGACTGTGCTGTGCTGCAGGTGGACTTCATGACTGTGCTGTGCTGCAGGTGGACTTTGTGACTGTGCTGTGCTGCAGGTAGACTCCGCGACTGTGCTGTGCGGCAGGTGGACTCTAGAGAGTGCTGTGCTGCAGGTGGACTCCGTGACTGTGCTGTGCGGCAGGTGGACTCAGTGACTGTGCTGTGTGGCAGGTGGACTCCGTGACTGTACTGTGCGGCAGGTGGACTCCTTGACTGTGCTGTGCTGCAGGTAGACTCCGTGACTGTGCTGTGCTGCAGGTGGACTCCGTGACTGTGCTGTGCGGCAGGTGAACTCCATGACTGTGCTGTGCTGCAGGTGGACTCCATGACTGTGCTGTGCTGCAGGTGGACTCCGTGACTGTGCTGTGCTGCAGGTGAACTACATGACTGTGCTGTGTGGTAGGTGGACCCTAGAGAGTTCTGTGCTGCAGGTGGACTCCATGACTGTGCTGTGCTGCAGGTGGACTCCGTGACTGTGATGTGCTGCAGGTGGACTCCACGACTGTGCTTTGCTGCAGGTGGACTCCATGACTGTGCTGTTGCGGCAGGTGGACTCCGTGACTGTGCTCTGCTGCAGGTTGACTCCGTGACTGTTCTGTGCGGCAGGTGGACTCAGTGACTGTGCTGTGTGGCAGGTGGACTTCATGACTGTGCTGTGCGGCAGGTGGACTCCATGACGGTGCTGTGCTGCAGATGGACTCCATGACTGTGCTGTGCTGCAGGTGGACTCCAGAGAGTGCTGTGCTGCAGGTGGACTCCATGACTGTGCTGTGCTGCAGGTGTACTCCATAACAGTGCTGTGCTGCAGGTGGACTTGATGACTGTACTGTGCTGCAGATGGACTCCATGACTGTCCTGTGCTGCAGGTGGACTCCATGACAGTGCTGTGCTGCAGGTGGACTCCATGACAGTGCTGTGCTGCAGGTGGACTCCGTGACTGTGCTGTGCGGTAGGTGGACCCTAGAGAGTTCTGTGCTGCAGGTGGACTCTGTGACTGTGCTGTGCTGCAGGTGGACTCTGCGACTGTGCTGTGCGGGAGGTGGACTCCATGACTGTGCTGTGCTGCAGGTGGACTCCATGACTGTGCTGTGCTGCAGGTGGACTCCATGACTGTGCTGTGCTGCAGGTGAACTACATGACTGTGCTGTGCGGTAGGTGGACCCTAGAGAGTTCTGTGCTGTAGGTGAACTCCGTGACTGTGCTGTGCGGCAGGTGGACTCCATGACTGTGCTGTGCGGCAGGTGAACTCCATGACTGTGCTGTGTGGCAGGTGGACTGTGTGACTGTGCTGTGCTGCAGGTGGACTCCGTGACTGTGCTGTGCTGCAGGTGGACTCCGTGACTGTGCTGTGCGGCAGGTGGACTCCATGACTGTGCTGTGCTGCAGGTGGACTCCGTGACTGTGCTGTGCGGCAGGTGGACTCCGTGACTGTGCTGTGTGGCAGGTGGACTCCGTGACTGTGCTGCAGGTGGACACCATGACTGTGCTGTGCTGCAGGTTGACTCCATGACAGTGCTGTGCTGCAGGTGGACTCCATGACTATACTGTGCTGCAGGTGGACTCCGTGACTGTGATGTGCTGCAGGTGGACTCCATGACTGTGCTTTGCTGCAGGTGGACTCCATGACTGTGCTGTGTGGCAGGTGGACTCCGTGACTGTGCTGTGCTGCAGGTGGACTCCGTGACTGTGCTGTGCTGCAGGTGGACTCCATGACTGTGCTGTGCTGCAGGTGGACACCATGACTGTGCTGTGCTGCAGGTGGACTCAGTGACTGTGCTGTCTGGCAGGTGGACTCCATGACTGTGCTGTGCTGCAGGTTGACTCCATGACAGTGCTGTGCTGCAGGTGGACTCCATGACTGTGCTGTGCTGCAGGTGGACTCCATGACTGTGCTGTGCTGCAGGTGGACTCCGTGACTGTGCTGTGCAGCAGGTGGACTCCATGACTGTGCTGTGCTGCAGGTGGACTCCATGACTGTGCTGTGTTGCAGGTGGACTCTGTGACTGTGCTGTGCTGCAGGTGGACTCCATGACTGTGCTGTGCGGTAGGTGGACCCTAGAGAGTTCTGTGCTGCAGGTGAACTCCATGACTGTGCTGTGTGGCAGGTGGACTGTGTGACTGTGCTGTGCTGCAGGTGGACTCCGTGACTGTGCTGTGCTGCAGGTGGACTCCGTGACTGTGCTGTGCTGCAGGTGGACTCCGTGACTGTGCTGTGCTGCAGGTGGACTCCGTATATGTGCTGTGCGGCAGGTGGACTCCGTGATTGTGCTGTGTGGCAGGTGGACTCCCTGACTGTGCTGTGTGGCAGATGGACTCCATGACTGTGCTGTGCTGCAGGTGGACTCCGTGACTGTTCTGTGCAGCAGGTGGACTCCATGACTGTGCTGTGCTGCAGGTGGACTTCATGACTGTGCTGTGCTGCAGGTGGACTTTGTGACTGTGCTGTGCTGCAGGTAGACTCCGCGACTGTGCTGTGCGGCAGGTGGACTCTAGAGAGTGCTGTGCTGCAGGTGGACTCCGTGACTGTGCTGTGCGGCAGGTGGACTCAGTGACTGTGCTGTGTGGCAGGTGGACTCCGTGACTGTACTGTGCGGCAGGTGGACTCCTTGACTGTGCTGTGCTGCAGGTAGACTCCGTGACTGTGCTGTGCTGCAGGTGGACTCCGTGACTGTGCTGTGCGGCAGGTGAACTCCATGACTGTGCTGTGCTGCAGGTGGACTCCGTGACTGTGCTGTGCTGCAGGTGGACTCCGCGACTGTGCTGTGCGGCAGGTAAACTCCAGAGAGTGCTGTGCTGCAGGTGGACTCCATGACTGTGCTGTGCTGCAGGTTGACTTCATGACTGTGCTGTGCGGCAGGTGGACTCCAGAGAGTGCTGTGCTGCAGATGGACTCCATGACTGTGCTGTGCTGCAGGTGGACTCCGTGACTGTGCTGTGCTGCAGGTGGACTCCGTGACTGTGCTGTGCTGCAGGTGGACTCCGTGACTGTGCTGTGCGGCAGGTGGACTCCATGACTGTGCTGTGCTGCAGGTGGACTCCGTGACTGTGCTGTGCGGCAGGTGGACTCCATGACTGTGCTGTGCTGCAGGTGGACTCCATGACTGTGCTGTGCTGCAGGTGGACTCCATGACTGTGCTGTGCTGCAGGTGGACTCCATGACAGTGCTGTGCTGCAGGTGGACTCCATGACTATGCTGTGCTGCAGGTGGACTCCGTGACTGTGCTGTGCTGCAGGTGGACTCCATGACTGTGCTGTGCTGCAGGTGGACTCCGTGACTGTGCTGTGCGGCAGGTGGACTCCGTGACTGTGCTGTGCGGCAGGTGGACTCCGTGACTGTGCTGTGCGGCAGGTGGACTCCATGACTGTGCTGTGCTGCAGGTGGACTCCATGACAGTGCTGTGCTGCAGGTGGACTCCATGACTATACTGTGCTGCAGGTGGACTCCGTGACTGTGCTGTGCGGCAGGTGGACTCCGTGACTGTGCTGTGCGGCAGGTGGACTCAGTGACTGTGCTGTGTGGCAGGTGGACTCCGTGACTGTGCTGTGCTGCAGGTGGACTCCGTGACTGTGCTGTGCTGCAGGTGGACTCCGTGACTGTGCTGTGCGGCAGGTGGACTCAGTGACTGTGCTGTGTGGCAGGTGGACTCCGTGACTGTGCTGTGCTGCAGGTGGACTCCATGACTGTGCTGTGCTGCAGGTGGACTCCATGACTGTGCTGTGCTGCAGGTGGACTCCAGAGAGTGCTGTGCTGCAGGTGGACTCCATGACTGTGCTGTGCTGCAGGTGGACTCCATGACTGTGCTGTGCTGCAGGTGGACTCCGTGACTGTGCTGTGCTGCAGGTGGACTCCATGACTGTGCTGTGCTGCAGGTGGACTCCATGACTGTGCTGTGCTGCAGGTGGACTCCGTGACTGTGCTGTGCTGCAGGTGGACTCCGTGACTGTGCTGTGTGGCAGGTGGACTCCAGTGACTGTGCTGCAGGTGGACTCCATGACTGTGCTGTGCTGCAGGTTGACTCCATGACAGTGCTGTGCTGCAGGTGGACTCCATGACTATACTGTGCTGCAGGTGGACTCCGTGACTGTGATGTGCTGCAGGTGGACTCCATGACTGTGCTTTGCTGCAGGTGGACTCCATGACTGTGCTGTGTGGCAGGTGGACTCCGTGACTGTGCTGTGCGGCAGGTGGACTCAGTGACTGTGCTGTGTGGCAGGTGGACTCCGTGACTGTGCATTGCGGCAGGTGGACTCCATGACTGTGCTGTGCTGCAGGTGGACTCCGTGACTGTGCTGTGCTGCAGGTGGACTCCGTGACTGTGCTGTGTGGCAGGTGGACTCCGTGACTGTGCTGTGCTGCAGGTGGACTCCATGACTGTGCTGTGCTGCAGGTGGACTCCATGACAGTGCTGTGCTGCAGGTGGACTCCATGACTATACTGTGCTGCAGGTGGACTCCGTGACTGTGATGTGCTGCAGGTGGACTCCATGACTGTCTTTGCTGCAGGTGGACTCCGTGACTGTGCTGTGCGGCAGGTGGACTCTGTGACTGTGCTGTGCGGCAGGTGGACTCAGTGACTGTGCTGTGTGGCAGGTGGACTCCATGACTGTGCTGTGCTGCAGGTGGACTCCATGACAGTGCTGTGCTGCAGGTGGACTCCATGACTATGCTGTGCTGCAGGTGGACTCCGTGACTGTGCTGTGCGGCAGGTGGACTCCGTGACTGTGCTGTGCGGCAGGTGGACTCAGTGACTGTGCTGTGTGGCAGGTGGACTCCGTGACTGTGCTGTGCGGCAGGTGGACTCCGTGACTGTGCTGTGCTGCAGGTGGACTCAGTGACTGTGCTGTGTGGCAGGTGGACTCCGTGACTGTGCTGTGCGGCAGGTGGACTCCATGACTGTGCTGTGCTGCAGGTGGACTCCGTGACTGTGCTGTGCTGCAGGTGGACTCCGTGACTGTGCTGTGTGGCAGGTGGACTCCGTGACTGTGCTGTGCTGCAGGTGGACTCCATGACTGTGCTGTGCTGCAGGTGGACTCTGCGACTGTGCTGTGCGGCAGGTGGACTCCATGACTGTGCTGTGCTGCAGGTGGACTCCATGACTGTGCTGTGCTGCAGGTGGACTCCGTGACTGTGCTGTGCTGCAGGTGGACTTCAGAGAGTGCTGTGCTGCAGGTGGACTCCATGACTGTGCTGTGCTGCAGGTTGACTCCATGACTGTGCTGTGCGGCAGGTGGACTCCAGAGAGTGCTGTGCTGCAGGTGGACTCCATGACTGTGCTGTGCGGTAGGTGGACCCTAGAGAGTTCTGTGCTGCAGGTGGACTCCATGACTGTGCTGTGCTGCAGGTGGACTCCATGACTGTGCTGTGTGGCAGGTGGACTCCGTGACTGTGCTGTGCTGCAGGTGGACTCCGTGACTGTGCTGTGCTGCAGGTGGACTCCATGACTGTGCTGTGCTGCAGGTGGACTCCATGACTGTGCTGTGCGGCAGGTGGACTCCGTGACTGTGCTGTGCTGCAGGTGGACTCCGTGACTGTGCTGTGCTGCAGGTGGACTCCGTGACTGTGCTGTGCGGCAGGTGGACTCCATGACTGTGCTGTGCTGCAGGTGGACTCCATGACTGTGCTGTGCTGCAGGTGGACTCCATGACTGTGCTGTGCGGCAGGTGGACTCTATGACTGTGCTGTGCTGCAGGTGGACTCCATGACTGTGCTGTGCGGTAGGTGGACCCTAGAGAGTTCTGTGCTGCAGGTGGACTCCGTGACTGTGCTGTGCTGCAGGTGGACTCCATGACTGTGCTGTGCGGCAGGTGGACTCCATGACTGTGCTGTGTGGCAGGTGGACTGTGTGACTGTGCTGTGCTGCAGGTGGACTCCGTGACTGTGCTGTGCTGCAGGTGGACTCCGTGACTGTGCTGTGCTGCAGGTGGACTCTGTGACTGTGCTGTGCTGCAGGTGGACTCCGTGACTGTGCTGTGCGGCAGGTGGACTCCGTGATTGTGCTGTGTGGCAGGTGGACTCCGTGACTGTGCTGTGTGGCAGGTGGACTTTATGACTGTGCTGTGCTGCAGGTGGACTCCGTGACTGTGCTGTGCAGCAGGTGGACTCCATGACTGTGCTGTGCTGCAGGTGGACTCCATGACTGTGCTGTGCTGCAGGTGGACTCTGTGACTGTGCTGTGCTGCAGGTGGACTCCGTGACTGTGCTGTGCGGCAGGTGGACTCCAGAGAGTGCTGTGCTGCAGGTGGACTCCATGACTGTGCTGTGCTGCAGGTTGACTCCATGACTGTGCTGTGCGGCAGGTGGACTCCATGAGAGTGCTGTGCTGCAGGTGGACTCCATGACTGTGCTGTGCTGCAGGTGGACTCCGTGACTGTGCTGTGCTGCAGGTGGACTCCGTGACTGTGCTGTGCTGCAGGTGGACTCTGTGACTGTGCTGTGCTGCAGGTGGACTCCGTGACTGTGCTGTGCGGCAGGTGGACTCCGTGACTGTGCTGTGTGGCAGGTGGACTCCGTGACTGTGCTGTGCTGCAGGTGGACACCATGACTGTGCTGTGCTGCAGGTTGACTCCATGACTGTGCTGTGCTGCAGGTGGACTCCATGACTATGCTGTGCTGCAGGTGGACTCCGTGACTGTGATGTGCTGCAGGTGGACTCCATGACTGTGCTGTGCTGCAGGTGGACTCCGTGACTGTGCTGTGTGGCAGGTGGACTCCATGACTGTGCTGTGCTGCAGGTGGACTCCATGACTGTGCTGTGCTGCAGGTTGACTCCATGACTGTGCTGTGCTGCAGGTGGACTCCATGACTGTGCTGTGCTGCAGGTGGACTCAGTGACTGTGCTGTGTGGCAGGTGGACTCCGTGACTGTGCTGTGCTGCAGGTGGACTCCATGACTGTGCTGTGCTGCAGGTGGACTCCGTGACTGTGCTGTGCTGCAGGTGGACTCTGTGACTGTGCTGTGCTGCAGGTGGACTCCGTGACTGTGCTGTGCGGCAGGTGGACTCCATGACTGTGCTGTGCTGCAGGTGGACTCCGTGACTGTGCTGTGTGGCAGGTGGACTGTGTGACTGTGCTGTGCTGCAGGTGGACTCCGTGACTGTGCTGTGCGGCAGGTGGACTCCGTGACTGTGCTGTGTGGCAGGTGGACTCCGTGACTGTGCTGTGCTGCAGGTGGACTCCATGACTGTGCTGTGCTGCAGGTGGACTCTGTGACTGTGCTGTGCTGCAGGTGGACTCCATGACTGTGCTGTGCTGCAGGTGGACTCCATGACTGTGCTGTGCTGCAGGTGGACTCCGTGACTGTGCTGTGCTGCAGGTGGACTCCATGACTGTGCTGTGCTGCAGGTGGACTCCATGACTGTGCTGTGCTGCAGGTGGACTCCGTGACTGTGCTGTGCTGCAGGTGGACTCCGTGACTGTGCTGTGCTGCAGGTGGACTCCGTGACTGTGCTGTGCGGCAGGTGGACTCTGTGACTGTGCTGTGTGGCAGGTGGACTCCGTGACTGTGCTGTGCTGCAGGTGGACTCCATGTATGTGCTGTGCTGCAGGTTGACTCCATGACTGTGCTGTGCTGCAGGTGGACTCCATGACTGTGCTGTGCGGCAGGTGGACTCCAGAGAGTGCTGTGCTGCAGGTGGACTCCATGACTGTGCTGTGCTGCAGGTGGACTCCGTGACTGTGCTGTGCGGCAGGTGGACTCCGTGACTGTGCTGTGCTGCAGGTTGACTCCGTGACTGTGCTGTGCGGCAGGTGGACTCCGTGACTGTGCTGTGTGGCAGGTGGACTCCGTGACTGTGCTGTGCTGCAGGTGGACTCCATGACTGTGCTGTGCGGCAGGTGGACTCCGTGACTGTGCTGTGTGGCAGGTGGACTCCGTGACTGTGCTGTGCTGCAGGTGGACTCCATGACTGTGCTGTGCTGCAGGTGGACTCCATGACTGTGCTGTGCTGCAGGTGGACTCCATGACTGTACTGTGCTGCAGGTGGACTCCGTGACTGTGCTGTGCTGCAGGTGGACTCCATGACTGTGCTGTGCTGCAGGTGGACTCCATGACTGTGCTGTGTGGCAGGTGGACTCTGTGACTGTGCTGTGCTGCAGGTGGACTCCGTGACTGTGCTGTGCTGCAGGTGGACTCCATGACTGTGCTGTGCGGCAGGTGGACTCCAGAGAGTGCTGTGCTGCAGGTGGACTCCATGACTGTGCTGTGCTGCAGGTGGACTCCGTGACTGTGCTGTGCTGCAGGTGGACTCCATGACTGTGCTGTGCTGCAGGTGGACACCATGTAACTGTGCTGTGCTGCAGGTTGACTCCATGACTGTGCTGTGCTGCAGGTGGACTCCATGACTGTACTGTGCTGCAGGTGGACTCCTTGACTGTGATGTGCTGCAGGTGGACTCAATGACTGTGCTGTGCTGCAGGTGGACTCCGTGACTGTGCTGTGCGGCAGGTGGACTCCGTGACTGTGCTGTGCGGCAGGTGGACTCAGTGACTGTGCTGTGTGGCAGGTGGACTCTGTGACTGTGCTGTGCTGCAGGTGGACTCCATGATTGTGCTGTGCGGCAGGTGGACTCCGTGACTGTGCTGTGTGGCAGGTGGACTCCGTGACTGTGCTGTGCTGCAGGTGGACTCCATGTCTGTGCTGTGCTGCAGGTTGACTCCATGACAGTGCTGTGCTGCAGGTGGACTCCATGACTCTACTGTGCTGCAAGTGGACTCCGTGACTGTGCTGTGCTGCAGGTGTACTCCATGACAGTGCTGTGCTGCAGGTGGACTCCATGACTGTGCTGTGCTGCAGGTGGACTGTGTGACTGTGCTGTGCTGCAGGTGGACTCCGTGACTGTGCTGTGCTGCAGGTGGACTCCGTGACTGTGCTGTGCGGCAGGTTGACTCCATGACTGTGCTGTGTGGCAGGTGGACTCGTGTCTGTGCTGTGCTGCAGGTGGACTCCGTGACTGTGCTGTGCTGCAGGTGGACTCCGTGACTGTGCTGTGCTGCAGGTGGACTCCGTGACTGTGCTGTGCTGCAGGTGGACTCCGTGACTGTGCTGTGCTGCAGGTGGACTCCATGACTGTGCTGTGCTGCAGGTGGACTCCGTGACTGTGCTGTGCGGCAGGTGGACTCCGTGACTGTGCTGTGTGGGAGGTGGACTCCGTGACTGTGCTGTGCGGCAGGTGGACTCCGTGACTGTGCTGTGTGGGAGGTGGACTCCGTGACTGTGCTGCAGGTGGACTCCATGACTGTGCTGTGCTGCAGGTTGACTCCATGACAGTGCTGTGCTGCAGGTGGACTCCATGACTATACTGTGCGGCAAGTGGACTCCATGACTGTGCTGTGCTGCAGGTGGACTCTGTGACTGTGCTGTGCTGCAGGTGGACTCCATGTATGTGCTGTGCTGCAGGTGGACTCCATGACTGTGCTGTGCTGCAGGTGGACTCCATGACTGTGCTGTGCTGCAGGTGGACTCCATGACTGTGCTGTGTGGCAGGTGGACTGTGTGACTGTACTGTGCTGCAGGTGGACTCCTTGACTGTGATGTGCTGCAGGTGGACTCAATGACTGTGCTGTGCTGCAGGTGGACTCCGTGACTGTGCTGTGCGGCAGGTGGACTCCGTGACTGTGCTGTGCGGCAGGTGGACTCAGTGACTGTGCTGTGTGGCAGGTGGACTCCGTGACTGTGCTGTGCGGGAGGTGGACTCCGTGACTGTGCTGTGCTGCAGGTGGACTCCGTGACTGTGTTGTGCTGCAGGTTGACTCTGTGACTGTGCTGTGCTGCAGGTGGACTCCGTGACTGTGCTGTGCGGTAGAAGGACACCATGACTGTGCTGTGCGGGAGGTGGACTTTATGACTTTGCTGTGCTGCAGGTGAACTCCATGACTGTTCTGTGCAGCACGTGGACTCCATGACTGTGCTGTGCTGCAGGTGGACTCCATGACTGTGCTGTGCTGCAGGTTGACTCCATGACTGTGCTGTGCGGCAGGTGGACTCCAGAGAGTGCTGTGCTGCAAATGGACTCCATGAATGTGCTGTGCTGCAGGTGGACTCCGTGACTGTGCTGTGTGGCAGGTGGACTCCGTGACTGTGCTGCAGGTGAACTCCATGACTGTGCTGTGCTGGAGGTGGACTCCGTGACTGTGCTGTGCTGCAGGTGGACTCCATGACTGTGCTGTGCTGCAGGTTGACTCCATGACTGTGCTGTGCGGCAGGTGGACTCCAGAGAGTGCTGTGCTGCAGATGGACTCCATGACTGTGCTGTGCTGCAGGTGGACTCCGTGACTGTGCTGTGCTGCAGGTGGACTCCGTGACTGTGCTGTGCTGCAGGTGGACTCCATGACTGTGCTGTGCTGGAGGTGGACTCCGTGACCGTGCTGTGCTGCAGGTGGACTCCATGACTGTGCTGTGCTGCAGGTGGACTCCATGACTGTGCTGTGCTGCAGGTGGACTCCATGACTGTGCTGTGCTGCAGGTGGACTCCAGAGAGTGCTGTGCTGCAGGTGGACTCCGTGACTGTGCTGTGCTTTAGGTGGACTTAATGACTGTGCTGTGCTGCAGGTGGACTCCATGATAGTGCTGTGCTGCAGGTGGACTCCATGACTATACTGTGCTGCAGGTGGACTCCGTGACTAAGCTCTGCTGCAGGTGGACTCCGTGACTGTGCTGTGCTGCAAGTGGACTCCGTGACTGTGCTGTGCGGCAGGTGGACTCCGTGACTGTGCTGTGTGGCAGGTGGACTCCGTGACTGTGCTGTGCTGCAGGTTGACTCCATAACAGTGCTGTGCTGCAGGTGGACTGCATGACTATACTGTGCTGCAGTGCAGGTGGACTCCATGACTGTGCTGTGCTGCAGGTGGACTACATGACTGTGCTGTGCTGCAGGTTGACTCCATGACTGTGCTGTGCTGCAGGTGGACTCCGTGACTGTGCTGTGCTGCAGGTGGACTCCATGACTGTGCTGTGCTGCAGGTGGACTCCATGACTGTGCTGTGCGGGAGGTGGACTTCATGACTTTGCTGTGCTGCAGGTGGACTCCATGACTGTGCTGTGCTGCAGGTGGACTCCATGACTGTGCTGTGCTGCAGGTGGACTCCATGACTGTGCTGTGCTACAGGTGGACTCCATGACTATACTGTGCTGCAGGTGGACTTCGTAACTAAGCTCTGCTGCAGGTGGACTCCGTGACTGTGCTGTGCTGCAAGTGGACTCCGTGACTGTGCTGTGCTGCAGGTGGACTCCATAACAGTGCTGTGCTGCAGGTGGACTCCATCATGACTGTGCTGTGCTGCAGGTGTACTCCATAACAGTGCTGTGCTGCAGGTGGACTGCATGACTATACTGTGCTGCAGATGGACTCCATGACTCTGCTGTGCTGCAGGTGAAGTACATGACTGTGCTGTGCGGTAGGTGGACCCTAGAGAGTTCTGTGCTGCAGGTGAACTCCGTGACTGTGCTGTGCGGCAGGTTAACTCCATGACTGTGCTGTGCGGCAGGTGAACTCCATGACTGTGCTGTGTGGCAGGTGGACTGTGTGACTGTGCTGTGCTGCAGGTGGACTCCGTGACTGTGCTGTGCTGCAGGTGGACTCCGTGACTGTGCTGTGTGGCAGGTGGACTCCGTGACTGTGCTGTGCCAGGTGAACTCCATGACTGTGCTGTGCTGCAGGTGGACTCCGTGACTGTGCTGTGCAGCACGTGGACTCCATGACTGTGCCGTGCTGCAGGTGGACTCCATGACTGTGCTGTGCTGCAGGTTGACTCCATGACTGTGCTGTGCGGCAGGTGGACTCCAGAGAGTGCTGTGCTACAGATGGACTCCATGACTGTGCTGTGCTGCAGGTGGACTCCGTGACTGTGATGTGCTGCAGGTGGACTCTATGACTGTGCTGTGCTGCAGGTGGACACCATGTATGTGCTGTGCTGCAGGTTGACTCCATGACAGTGCTGTGCTGCAGGTGGACTCTATGACTCTACTGTGCTGCAGGTGGACTCCTTGACTGTGATGTGCTGCAGGTGGACTCAATGACTGTGCTTTGCTGCAGGTTGACTCCGTGACTGTGCTGTGCGGCAGGTGGACTTCGTGACTGTGCTGTGCGGCAGGTGGACTCAGTGACTGTGCTGTGCTGGAGGTGGACTCCGTGACTGTGCTGTGTGGCAGGTGGACTCCAGAGAGTGCTGTGCTGCCGGTGGACTCCGTGACTGTGCTGTGCTTTAGATGGACTTAATGACTGTGCTGTGCTGCAGGTGGACTCCAAGACAGTGCTGTGCTGCAGGTGGACTCCATGACTATACTGTGCTGCAGGTGGACTTCGTAACTAAGCTCTGCTGCAGGTGGACTCCGTGACTGTGCTGTGCTGCAAGTGGACTCCGTGACTGTGCTGTGCTGCAGGTGTACTCCATAACAGTGCTGTGCTGCAGGTGAACTCCATGACTGTGCTGTGTGGCAGGTGGACTGTGTGACTGTGCTGTGCTGCAGGTGGACTCCGTGACTGTGCTGTGCTGCAGGTGGACTCCGTGACTGTGCTGTGCGGCAGGTGAACTCCGTGACTGTGCTGTGTGGCAGGTGGACTTTGTGACTGTGCTGTGCTGCAGGTGGACTCCGTGACTGTGCTGTGCTGCAGGTGGACTCCGTGACTGTGCTGTGCTGCAGGTGGACTCCGTGACTGTGCTGTGCTGCAGGTGGACTCTGTGACTGTGCTGTGCTGCAGGTGGACTCCATGACTGTGCTGTGCTGCAGGTGGACTCCGTGACTGTGCTGTGCGGCAGGTGGACTCCGTGACTGTGCTGTGTGGGAGGTGGACTCCGTGACTGTGCTGTGCGGCAGGTGGACTCCGTGACTGTGCTGTGTGGGAGGTGGACTCCGTGACTGTGCTGTGCTGCAGGTGGACACCATGACTGTGCTGTGCTGCAGGTTGACTCCATGACAGTGCTGTGCTGCAGGTGGACTCCATGACTATACTGTGCGGCAAGTGGACTCCATGACTGTGCTGTGCTGCAGGTAGACTCTGTGACTGTGCTGTGCTGCAGGTGGACACCATGTATGTGCTGTGCTGCAGGTTGACTCCATGACAGTGCTGTGCTGCAGGTGGATTCCATGACTCTACTGTGCTGCAGGTGGACTCCTTGACTGTGATGTGCTGCAGGTGGACTCAATGACTGTGCTTTGCTGCAGGTTGACTCCGTGACTGTGCTGTGCGGCAGGTGGACTCCGTGACTGTGCTGTGCGGCAGGTGGACTCAGTGACTGTGCTGTGTGGCAGGTGGACTCCGTGACTGTGCTGTGCGGGAGGTGGACTCCGTGACTGTGCTGTGCTGCAGGTGGACACCATGTATGTGCTGTGCTGCAGGTTGACTCCATGACAGTGCTGTGCTGCAGGTGGACTCCATGACTCTACTGTGCTGCAGGTGGACTCCTTGACTGTGTTGTGCGGCAGGTTGACTCCATGACAGTGCTGTGCTGCAGGTGGACTCCATGACTATACTGTGCGGCAAGTGGACTCCATGACTGTGCTGCAGGTGAACTCCATGACTGTGCTGTGCTGCAGGTGGACTCCGTGACTGTGCTGTGTGGCAGGTGGACTCCGTGACTGTGCTGTGCTGCAGGTAGACTTCATGACTGTGCTGTGCTGCAGGTGTACTCCATAACAGTGCTGTGCTGCAGGTGGACTCCATGATGTCTGTGCTGCAGGTGTACTCCATAACAGTGCTGTGCTGCAGGTGGACTCCATCATGACTGTGCTGTGCTGCAGGTGTACTCCATAACAGTGCTGTGCTGCAGGTGGACTGCATGACTATACTCTGCTGCAGATGGACTCCATGACTCTGCTTTGCTGCAGGTGAACTACATGACTGTGCTGTGCGGTAGGTGGACCCTAGAGAGTTCTGTGCTGCAGGTGAACTCCGTGACTGTGCTGTGCGGCAGGTTAACTCCATGACTGTGCTGTGCGGCAGGTGAACTCCATGACTGTGCTGTGCGGCAGGTGGACTGTGTGACTGTGCTGTGCTGCAGGTGGACTCCGTGACTGTGCTGTGCTGCAGGTGGACTCCGTGACTGTGCTGTGCTGCAGGTGGACTCCGTGACTGTGCTGTGTGGCAGGTGGACTCCGTGACTGTGCTGTGCTGCAGGTGAACTCCATGACTGTGCTGTGCTGCAGGTTGACTCCATGACTGTGCTGTGCTGCAGGTGGACTCCATGACTGTGCTGTGCTGCAGGTTGACTCCATGACTGTGCTGTGCGGCAGGTTGACTCCATGACAGTGCTGTGCTGCAGGTGGACTCCATGACTATACTGTGCGGCAAGTGGACTTCATGACTGTGCTGTGCTGCAGGTAGACTCTGTGACTGTGCTGTGCTGCAGGTGGACTCCGTGACTGTGCTGTGCTGCAGGTGTACTCCATAACAGTGCTGTGCTGCAGGTGGACTGCATGACTATGCTCTGCTGCAGATGGACTCCATGGCTCTGCTGTGCTGCAGGTGAACTCCATGACTGTGCTGTGCGGCAGGTGGACTCTGTGACTGTGCTGTGCTGGCAGGTGGACTCCGTGACTGTGCTGTGCGGCAGGTGGACTCCATGACTGTGCTGTGCTGCAGGTGGACTCTGTGACTGTGCTGTGCTGCAGGTGGACTCCGTGACTGTACTGTGCAGTAGGTGGACTCCATGACTGTGCTGTGCTGAAGGTGGACTTCATGACTGTGCTGTGCTGCAGGTTGACTCCATGACTGTGCTGTGCGGCAGGTGGACTCCATGACTGTGCTGTGCTGCAGGTGGACTCCGTGACTGTGCCCTGCTGCAGGTGGACTCCGTGACTGTGCTGTGCTGCAGGTGGACTCCGTGACTGTGCTGTGCGGCAGGTGGACTCCGTGACTGTGCTGTGTGGCAGGTGGACTCCGTGACTGTGCTGTGCTGCAGGTGGACACCATGTGTGTGCTGTGCTGCAGGTTGACTCCATGACAGTGCTGTGCTGCAGGTGGACTCCATGACTCTACTGTGCGGCAGGTGGACTCCGTGACTGTGCTGTGCTGCAGGTGGACTCCGTGACTGTGCTGTGCGGCAGGTGGACTCCATGACTGTGCTGTGCTGCAGGTGGACTCCGTGACTGTGCTGTGCGGCAGGTGGACTCCATGACTGTGCTGTGCTGCAGGTGGACTCCGTGACTGTGCTGTGCTGCAGGTTGACTCCATGACTGTGCTGTGCTGCAGGTGGACTCCATGACTGTGCTGTGCTGCAGGTGGACTCCGTAACTGTGCCCTGCTGCAGGTGGACTCCGTGACTGTGCTGTGCTGCAGGTGGACTCGGTGACTCTGCTGTGCGGCAGGTGGACTCCATGACTGTGCTGTGGTGCAGGTGGACTCCGTGACTGTGCTGTGCGGGAGGTGGACTTCCGTGACTGTGCTGTGCTGCAGGTGGACTCTATGACTGCACTGTGCTGCAGGTGGACTCCGTGACTGTGATGTGCTGCAGGTGGACTCCGTGACTGTGCTGTGCTGCAGGTGGACTCCGTGACTGTGCTGTGCGGCAGGTGGACTCCATGACTGTGCTGTGCTGCAGGTGGACTCCGTGACTGTGCTGTGCGGTAGGTGGACTCCATGACTGTGCTGTGCGGCAGGTGGACTTTATGACTGTGCTGTGCTGCAGGTGAACTCCATGACTGTGCTGTGCGGTAGGTGGACCCTAGAGAGTTCTGTGCTGCAGGTGAACTCCGTGACTGTGCTGTGCGGCAGGTGGACTCCATGACTGTGCTGTGCGGCAGGTGAACTCCATGACTGTGCTGTGTGGCAGGTGGACTGTGTGACTGTGCTGTGCTGCAGGTGGACTCCGTAACTGTGCTGTGCGGCAGGTGGACTCCGTGATTGTGCTGTGTGGCAGGTGGACTCCGTGACTGTGCTGTGTGGCAGGTGGACTTTATGACTGTGCTGTGCTGCAGGTGGACTCCGTGACTGTGCTGTGCAGCAGGTGGACTCCATGACTGTGCTGTGCTGCAGGTGGACTCCATGACTGTGCTGTGCTGCAGGTGGACTCTGTGACTGTGCTGTGCTGCAGGTGGACTCCGCGACTGTGCTGTGCGGCAGGTGGACTCCAGAGAGTGCTGTGCTGCAGGTGGACTCCATGACTGTGCTGTGCTGCAGGTTGACTCCATGACTGTGCTGTGCGGCAGGTGGACTCCAGAGAGTGCTGTGCTGCAGATGGACTCCATGACTGTGCTGTGCTGCAGGTGGACTCCGTGACTGTGCTGTGCTGCAGATGGACTCCGTGACTGTGCTGTGCTGCAGGTGGACTCTGTTACTGTGCTGTGCTGCAGGTGGACTCCGTGACTGTGCTGTGCGGCAGGTGGACTCCGTGACTGTGCTGTGTGGCAGGTGGACTCCGTGACTGTGCTGCAGGTGGACTGCATGACTATACTGTGCTGCAGATGGACTCCATGACTCTGCTGTGCTGCAGGTGAAGTACATGACTGTGCTGTGCGGTAGGTGGACCCTAGAGAGTTCTGTGCTGCAGGTGAACTCCGTGACTGTGCTGTGCGGCAGGTGAACTCCATGACTGTGCTGTGCGGCAGGTGAACTCCATGACTGTGCTGTGTGGCAGGTGGACTGTGTGACTGTGCTGTGCTGCAGGTGGACTCCGTGACTGTGCTGTGCTGCAGGTGGACTCCGTGACTGTGCTGTGTGGCAGGTGGACTCCGTGACTGTGCTGCAGGTGAACTCCATGACTGTGCTGTGCTGCAGGTGGACTCCGTGACTGTGCTGTGCAGCACGTGGACTCCATGACTGTGCCGTGCTGCAGGTGGACTCCATGACTGTGCTGTGCTGCAGGTTGACTCCATGACTGTGCTGTGCGGCCCCAGGTGAAAAAATCTTGCAAGATTGGCGCAGAATCTGCGCGTTCTTACAAGATCTTGTAAGACTGGTTTTCCGAATCTTGCAGGATGTGGTGATCTCCTACAGATTCTTGCAAGATCTCATATTTTTTGAAAAGTTGTGGAAATAGTCCTGATGTTGACTAACAATCTGCGATGGGTGATACCAGCTGCTTTTTCACCGAGAACGGGTTTTTCTGACTTTGCATGATCGTACAAGATTCTTGTAGTGCAAGATTCTACTATGCAAGATTCTTGTAAATATTCTTATATATAGGATTCCTGTGCTCTTATGCTCTCAGGGACGCTGGAATATGTTCAAGTTGGGGGGGGCAACTGGCAGTTGGGGGGGGAAACTGGCAGTTGGGGGGGCAACTGGCAGTTGGGGGGGCAACTGTCATTTTAAAGTAATTTCTTACCATCAACGTCATAGAGTTAATGGTTAAGAATCGTGAAAGTCGGGGAGGGGGGGCAGCTGCCCCTCTGACCCCCGGTTCCGACGTCCTTGTGTTCTCATATAGGTAGATCTCAGATATGCGTTTATATTCTTGCATGGTTCTTTTCTCTTTACTGTGCGATATTCGGGAAAACATCGTATAGCTGGCACTGATGGATCCAGGGGGGGCAAAGGGGGAAATCATGCCCTCGATTTTTTCCTCAAACCGTTTTTTTCATGATCTTAGGCCCCGTATTGCCCCCCCCCATAACAGAGGCGGATCCAGGGGGTTAAGGGGCACGTGCCCCGTCCGACCGACCCTCGCGCCCCACTGAAATGCCGCTTTACAATAGGTCTGCGAGGCAAAAAGCTGTTCCTGACGTGAACAGTTTCTTGTCAGCATCAGGTTGAAGTTGCTTGCTGGTCGGCTGCTGCCCCCCCCCCATCTTGGCAGTGGCCGACGCTCCTGCTCTCCTCTTTTAACACGCGCAGTGGAGAGGGGTAGGGGCGTTAATCCCCGGGGAGGAGGGCAACTGCCCCCTCCCCTCCCAATATTATTGATTCTCAAGCATTTACCCTGTGGCGGCGACTGGAAAGAAATGGCTTGAACATTTCCGATTATGGCGATGACAACATATCAGTGAGTTCGAAAGCATATAAGTAAAAAAGGTTGTCAATTTTTTGCACCATTCAACGCGCACAAGAGTTTTCTGAAATGTAGCTAAGCTTCATTTGTCGGCGGCGAACGGTTCTCCGGAGGTAAACCCTAGTCGGAACCGGGTATCTGTGGGAGTTCCGGGAGAACGCGGGCGCATGTCGTGTCAATAACTAAATGAGCACAACCACATAAAAATGTATTTTGAATCCATACGTTTTCAGAAACACTAGATCATTGGAGCCACATTATAATACGACCAGGGCCCATTTAATAAATTACGATGAACATATACGCTTACATATTTACAGGAATGGCTTGACAAAAGGTGTTGTATCTGCTACAGCTGAAAAATTCCAGCACTTGCATCGGGTAAGTTACCTGTACTTTGAAAATCCCAAAACCAGTCACGTCAGGAGACATCAATGCCACAAAGCCTCATAGCACCACAAAGTACAACCTCGACATATCCAGACCATCAGTCTTTTTCATATCTGTTTGGTTGTCTGGCACAAACGAGCAATCCAGCCCGCTGCTGAACAACCACCACACTCCCATACACATCCTCAGGGCGACACATTACAACACTACCCGTTTCACGCACATGTAGAATATGCTCAATCGCCCGGGGAAAGCTGCTGCTTACCGGCTCATATAATTTCACAACCAAGAACGCTTGGCAAGAGACAACTAACATGCTTTCGATAGTGCACACGCCATACCTCGACCACCTCGTGTAGCTGTTTCTTTTGTGGTGTCGGCCATATCGCTCAGTGCACCACACTTGACCCTTACACACAGCGCGACCAAACTCGTCGACGACATCACCGACCGCTACTTGGACACCAAGTCCCGCCAGCAGATTTGCATATATTTCTGGAAGCACAAGGGCCCTGTGCTGGAGACCAACAAAACCATCGTCGGACCGGACCCCACGAACAGTATCGGGGTATCCAAACCAGCTTTTGGCAAGCTCCTTTTTGGGGACGTTCCTTCCCGAACCCAGCGACGGATCATATTCATCAGTAAAAAGTTTTCAGCAACTTGCTGAGGAATATAGGTAGTGCCATTCCATAGCTTGCGCTTCACTGACATCATGAACCTCTCAAATGGGAATGCCGAACAAGCCCATAAAGGACCTAAGTTTCGAACAGTACTTCCTAGATGAAGCAATGTATGAACATTGCTGGACATGTTGCACGGTCCATACAGCTGACTTGTCTTTCGCACAAAGCTGCGCAGATGTCCCTCTGCTCGCCTTATGCTCGGCTCATCGATAGCCTCACCCAGAAGGATATAGAGGGCTGCCACTAGCAAACACCAGTGACTCAGAAGAGGCGGAGCTAGAAAACCAGACAGAACTGGCACCGAGTAGTAGAGCAGCCAGCTGCGGCATTCTGATGCCTTCCACTTCCCCCTTTCCTCGACAGACCTCGGAATGCGTGCAACCTCGTGCGGAGGTTGGATCTCTAACAGGGCATCCGACACGCGTGCTGCCGAGCTCTTGATGGAGAACAACTGTCCCGAATATTTTGGGTGGAACCACAGGTCCAAAAACTGTCTAACCACCCCAAGCAAGACGGCGTGCATGTAGTCTGCCGCGAAGCTTTTCACAATGTCAACACCTGTTTCATTTGGGAGCAGCAGGAGTACCGACGCCTGTTTGACACCTAAGTGGTGAGCTTGCTCTCTTTCAGATACCACTTGGGCACACTCTATGACGTTCGTATGCGTCCTCGGCTCGACATCGCCTTCGAACGGGTACACTCGACAGTGGCCCCTCCCCTGCTGGATGACCTCACCCTTCTGCAGGCACCAAGCACAACCAAATTCTCCATTAAACTGCTGGATGCCTTGTACTGTGCACCGCGCGACAGCGTCACAAACTATGGAATGTGCACTGATCACAGTGTTCCTTGCCACAGTTCCATCACTCCACGAGATACCGGTCGTGCTTAGCTCCTGCAGCTCCTGAATGAAGGGCTGCGAATAAGTACCCCAGCAGGGCTTGTCCGCACCAAACCAGAGGCCACACATAAGAATGTTGTCCCCTCGAACCTCTGGTTGCAACTCGTTAATCGTGGCCAGGATAGGGTACATGGAAGTTCTGGATGAATCATGGATAGGGACTCCATCATAATTCCATGTCAATGATAAATGGTCCAATCCTAATTGTCTACCTTGCACGTTCATTCGCGAGAGGCTACCGTCCACAGCATCGCGAATAGATCCATCGCTACTTCTTGGTCCCATGAGATTTGCAGATATAAAACCACTTTGAAGCAACTGTAGTATCTGGTCTTTCAGTGGAATATATACAAAAAAAATACCCTCCTTCAGTCTCTCCTTCCTGGTCATAACATCCCCACATTCCTCACACCTGTCCCCAACTGTTCCGATATAGCTTAAACACTTTGAACAGTAGAAATTAATCTTGGACATCTTTGTTATGTCTGACAGTTGCTGAAACAGTACATACTTTGACTGAGGGATGTCCTCTGAGCCTGTGACGCGAAGAAGATCAAGCAGATCAGCGACAGCAGTTTTTGAGAGACCATGTCGAAGAATGAACGACATCAGAAGGCAAACAGTATCATCGGCACTATCCCCCGTAAAGGCATTAAGCCCCAAGGTATCACTGTTTTCTTGAGGAGAATCGGGTGATTCATCTTCTGAAGCAGACACAGGAGCTTCAGGTGGGTGAGCCACCATTGAAGACACATCCTGCAACATAAGTCAGTAATTTTAGTACACCAAGATACCCAGGAGAAATAAAAATGGCCAGAGTTGAGGCACAAATTTATCACTGGCTCATACAAAAGGAACTTATTTTAAGTGCTCATGTATCCCAGATGAGGTGCATCCAGGGAGCGTGAGGGCGCACTTTGACGAAAACCACATAACTTATTCTAACAATTATCTGAAAGGTGAAATAAACTGCACTGAATAAACATGGCCCAATTCATCATTCTCATTAAAAAATTGCTCCAGAAATCATCCCTGTCTCACATTACAACTAGGTGCCAAATTCCCTGTGTACAGGCATGTGAAAGAACTTATGATTGGTCCCCGTTCAATCAATTAGCACAAAAACACTGCCATGGGTCAAATGTTTCAATTTGCAAAGCTCCCACCCTAGCAAACAAGGTCTGTCTAGTGTATATTACCTCAACAGTGACAGGGTCAACTCCAACAACCTGGGAGAGACGCCTCCTCCTATCAAAAAGTGTCTGCCTTGGCACAGCAGCCGGGCTCTCCAGAAACCTGGAACACACACAAGTAATGTATAGCAAATGTGCCGACAATTCAGACAGATAAAATGAGGCAGTCTGAAAAGCTTCTCATCCATACTTGTTCAAATTTGCAATGCCCATCTTTTAAAAATCAGTAAAAATTAGACAATCATCATCGTCTTTATATTTCATTTTACATACTGACAGGGGACAGAAGTAAGGGAACAGAACAGCAAAAAGACATGAGCAGGGCAAAGCAATAAGGAGCAACAGAAAGGAATACATTTATAGGTATACATCATTGAATGTATACCTATAAATGTATGAGGCATGTTTTCCATACCTCATATCATTTCTGTGTTTTTTGGTTTTATCCCATGTGTACAAATATATGTATAGATGTAACAAAAGGAAGTAGGCGAGCATGTTATCAGATTAGTGCAAATGATCAACATAGGTAGAAAGAGCAAAACATAAACCGCCAACAATAAAGCAACACTCATGGAAACAGCAAACAAAAAAAAAAAACAAAGAGAAAACGAAAAACGCAATATGGAACAGAAAGACTGACAGGAACATAACAAAAGACATCAGACGACACAAAAAAAAACAAATGAACTGGAGCGGAAATATAATGCCAAAACACACATAAGCAAATTAAAATGAAGAACAAACAAAGCCAAACAGGAACAAATAAAAATATACAGTTAATTCATAAGTAGATAAGTAGAGGGCCCACATATGTTGAGTATGTTTTACCTAAAAAAACCATTACTAACTGAAATAAAGAAGGCACAAAGCAGAGGTCTTACATTTATCTTATATTTTTGGAAGTGCATAATTTATCGATAACTTATCATTTTCTGAGGCGCTGGAACAGGCCCTATATTACGTTTTGAATAATAAAAAATACCCAATGTCAAAACACGGTCATACCTCTTGTATCCTCCATTCCTGCCTCCAGTCAATTCAGGTATAAACTCGTCTTCCTGACTTGACGCCATGAGTTTCAGCTTGTATTTCTCTTAAGAATGTGTTACAAAAACTCAAAACTCACTCACCAGATCAGAAATAAATATTTTTTTAGACATAAACTGGCACCCTTTTCGCTATTTTAGCGCACAGCGCAGGAAATATAATAGAGATGAATGTATTAGACCCAATTTCCAAGCGAATCCATTAAATTCATGGGAAACTTAAAAATATGCTTCTTTTTTACAATAAAAACAGTTTCAGCCAGAATTTGAGCCTAAAAAGTGAAGAAATATGCCTAAATTTGATTCATTTGGCATTGCAATCAGTTAAACATCACTATTATGAAAAATCAAATGGTAAAGTTTTTGGTAGGCGAAGGACGCAAAGCTAAATGTTTTCTTGTGCTTGTCTCAACTGGCCATTTTCTGGGTTTAAAAATCATGATTTTCTACTTAAAAGATTATTAAATCGATTTTTATCTTTCCAATTCCTTTCTAGAGGCCAAAATTTTGTGTATCGTCTGGTCCGTCGCTGGGAAAAGAGGGAACTTCCACAAAGCTGCCAGATATGGAAGCTCAGTTTTTCGAATCAGACCGGTAGCGAGGCGTCCATTTTCTTTGTGTTGATGTTTTGTGGTAGTGTGCGTTGTGGAAGAAGTTGAGAGTGTTGGGCTAAAAATAAGGGTATCTTGGGTGTTTGTTTCACAAAAGATATTAAAAGGGACTAGTGACATGGATACGCACGCCCTTATCAAATGGGTGGAGGACCCTCCGAAGTGGGACGTAGTTTCCCTCCGGGACATTCGGTTAAGAACTGGGTGTCAGGACGATGAACTAGAAGCTAGGCCTATTAAGGCAGGTGATCGGGTCCAAGCTCGCTGTGGTAAAAGATGGTTCTCGTCAGTCGTCATCAAAACAGGTAAGTTCATTATTGGTATTGCATGCAGTCTAAGGCTGTGTTTTTTTAATATTCCAGCCGGCCTCGTTCAAGAATGTTCCCAGCCGGAATCCGGGGAATATCATTACGTCACAGACCCTGGAATTCCACCCGGAATATTTCAAAGAACGCAGCCTTAAATACAGTGATTCCATAACTTGTGAACCACTTGTCAGTGTCCCTGTGCATGTGGACGATCACTGCATGGTGAGCTGGAGAGTGGGGTAGACCAGCCTTCCGGATCGTGTAATGCCATCCAGAGAGCTAGGGGTTTATGATCTGTCATAAAGAAATGGAAACTAATCTAATTGTGGTGAAGTTTTAAATATACAATTTTTTTCTAAATGGCAAATAGCCCCCATATTTGGTTGAAGTGATTGTTCACATCTAGAGTTTGTTCCAGCGATTCTGTAGAAAAAGATGAGAGTAGCTTAGATGAAGTCAGAGCAGGTGCAAAAACCAGTGTGCTGGAACAATTTGGAAGCAGATATCAGCTGATTATGCATGATTCGCGCAATATGGCGGGTGTGGTGAAGCTAATAAACTAACTTAATTTGATTCAGGCCTCTGATGCTCATTTAATGTATTTTAGTGAAAGTGGTATACAGAAAAACAATGAAAATAAAACCTCTCACTGCCCTCAACCACTGTTAATCTCTGTAAAACAACTTACTTTAGTTTCTCAATTGAAATTCATGTGCCATAATTGAGCCTCCCTCTAACTTGCTCTCAAAAGCCACCTTTCATTTGAGAGGAGGTTGGATTAGATTTGAGATGAGCTTCGACGAGCTTTAAGGAAGTTTGAGGAGGCGCTGGACCGGGTGAGAGGAAGCTGGAAAAGCTTTGAGGAGGTTGGATCAGGTTTAAGGAGGCACTGGAGCAGGCCCCTAGTGAATGCGCCATTGCACACCATTACCTAATTCTATGGCATTGAATGTCCTTGCTGAACACAACTCTGACCTCTATCGAACATCCTTGATTAGGATAAAAAAGAATCATCAAAAATTTTGTGTTCTTTTTCAATCACAAAAGAACTTAAAGCTCCGTCTTATGACGTCCTCTAGGTCTCCAAAAATATTATTTTTGTGTACCCATTTTTGGAACTGTACCTACTTAACACACTTAATACTTAATACCATCCGTCACAACGCCGACGCCGGTCCACGTTGTTGACCCTATATCGAACTTGTAACTCGGTTTGTCCCATTCATTAAGTTTGAAATCAATGAGTCACATAAAGTTTGTGTCTGCAGGACCTGAGCAAGTGATGGAGAAGGCACTGGAGGAAATAGAGGAAGAGCTCTCTGACTCATCAGACTCTGACCAAGACAGAGATGAACTAGAAATGGGGCGTGGGCTGAGGAAGAAAAGGCCCAGAGTCATATCTTCAGATGAAGAGCCAACACAAATGGGGCAGCCCAGCATCAAGGTACAGTAGTTTGATTTTGTCTCATTATTTTTAGGTTTTGAATGTGAAGTTGTTGATGCCTGCTCATATCTTGTTTCTAAATGAAATTATATGTATCTATCTTAGCCTTCTTTTCTGCTGTCCTACCTCAGGGTCCTAAAATTGATTTTGATTTAAGAGAGGATGGCCAAAATCCAGGAAGAGGCTAAAATAAAGTCTATATATTCCTAGGATTATTGTGCACTGTAGCTACAATGTGTGCAGTTGGGATGATGATTTTAAAAATAAAGTTTCCATAACTCTTGTTTTCTTACCATATATTCAGATTCCTATCTTACCTTCATTCTTTGTGATCCCAATGGTGTTTCTGGAGCTTGGTTGTTCCCATGCGGGGATGCAGCGTCAGAGGTGTCCTAGCGGCTAGATGGAGGCCAAACTCGTAACCCCGCCACCATTCCAGTTGGGTTCCCTCTTGTGTCTCACATTGTCTGGTCCTCCCAACCAAAAAATGTTCACTATAAATTTCCTGACTTCAATTGTCCCCCTAGTTTTCCCTTCTTGTCATGGCTTGGGCCTTAGAGACACAGTCACCAGATCCAGTCATATGAAATTTGAATCCACAAAAATATTGTGTGTGATAAATAAGGTAACCGGTAATATTTTGTATGCAGGTGAAACAGAAGAAGATGAGAAAAGCACAGGAGGACAATCAAACGAAGCAGGTATTGCAACTGCTAAAGAACAGAGTAAGAAAATTATGGCTGTGCATACCTATTACTTAGATTGAGAAGTTCAAAATTTGAGGAATCAAAGGTAGTGAAGTTCTGAAAAGTAGGGTTGAGGAAATAAAGAGAAGTCATAAAGACATTTTCAGAGGTATTGCATAAATAGGTTTCAGCTAGACATGACAAGAATTTCCTGACTTTCAAAAAGACATCGTTGGATACTTGAAGTAATATTTATTTCCTTATAAGTACTTAGTATTACTTAGTATTACTTAGTTACTTAGTATTTAGTTCCTTACAAGAACTTAGAAGTAAATATTTTCAAATAATAGAGAGAAAAGACTGATTCAGATTTCTACTAAGTCCCATCTCAGTGTTTTGGGCGTGTGTTTCATCGACCCTGCTATCAGATTTATGTTACATGATCAATATAATTACTCTTTCTGAGGGGAGAGGCCAAGATCTAGTACCTAGTAACTTCTACGATTTTTACTTTAACACATGGTATATGTTTGTTTACAGGCCTGCTCCTCGTGTGAAGCAAAGGATCGCCAGATAGTGAATCTGGAGAGGGAATTGGCACAAGTAACTGCAGATTTAGCAGATGCTCAAGGTAAGGGTCTCCGATCTATGTGTAGATCTCTGAACTAATGCTATAAACTCGATCTTTGAAGTTGGAATCCAGTGCTGAAATGTAATGCTCTGATTTTTTTACATGCACATGTGTGGCAGTCACCCAGCACAGATGTGAATAATGAAGCAAGGGAAGTTTGAAATTTGCATAATTCATCCTAACCTTAGGTTTGCTGCTAGAGGTTTCACCGATTATATATCTGGGGATTATCTTGTACATCTAAATGACTTTTCAAGGGCTCGTGCATGAAAAATTGATGATTCACAAAATGCACTAAGCATATTAATTTGCAGAGAGCGCTCAGACTGGACTGCAGCTCCAAGAGGCCGCGCTTGGAGTAGCGAGAGCAAAGGACCAGCTCCTGAAGGTGGTGGAAAACCTCGAGGAAAAGGTTATAACCGGTAAGGCCTGTCTAGTGTGAGAATCTTTAGCTCATGCAGTATGATAAACCTGTATGATTCTCCAGCATATATGACATATCGTGTTAGGGAAGGAGCAGAGGTAGCTATGCTGGAACTACGGTAGGGAGTCAAGTCCTTTCTCTGACTGGATTCAAACCCGCAAAGCTGCAGACTTATTGACCACATTAAAGCAAACTCAAGCCTACGATCTACAACCACAAGTATTAGCGATGCTAGGCCCAAAGTAATTGTTATTAATGTTGTTTTCTGCCAGCGAATGGTGCAGGCGGGCTCAAGATGAGGACTCCATCAAGATCTGAAGTCCACAACATGGGAGCTGTTCCTGCTCCTGTCACTGGTACAGTTTTACGGATAAGTGCAGTAGCTTCGCACTCCTTAATTTTGGAAGCTACATCCCATCCCATTTTGTAGGCTCTCATTCTAAGCTGAGCCACAATGATAGTGTATTTGTATGTACCTAATACATGGTATTGGAAAATTTTATCCATGGTGGTCCTAGTCGGCTAATTTCCGGTCCGTTTATATCCTATAGGCAAAAGTAGCACATCTTTTCTGAAACTGACCATGTAATACAGTTTGAACCACTGAAATAATAATTTATTTCGATCTCGTACTAGTTCAAGCATTTATTGCAAAACAATAGTTTTTAAGTATTCTAGTATTGTTTGTGTGAAAGAAGGCTTGTTCTTTTGTCGGAAATATAGTGTTCGAAACAGCGGCATGTATAGTGATATCTAGAGCTTCAACTCTAACGAAAAATTCCGTGTATTTGGCCAGTGCCGTGTTCTGGTGCCGCGGGTGACTCTCTCTTGGGGCGATCCCGCCCTCTGTCACCCGTCTCGTCACCGAGCGTCGTGGCGAGTCAAAGGATAACTGAGCCGGCAGCTCCCAGGAGGGACAGCTACGGTTTGTATAAAAGCCACGGATTCAGGCTAAGTAGCGTCTGATACGAGAATGTGCAATAAATAAATGTTTATGGAACTGTGAAATAACTGATTATCGTTGCAAGTGTTGCTAGAAGAATCACTAAGCCAACAGCAGTCGGCGCTGCCATTTCGTATGATCGAATGTCACCCAAATTGTATTTTAGCGGGTTCTTGAACTGTTATTAGTGAGAATCGCTGATTTTCAAGTACATTGTGAATGGCTAGTGATCAGAACTGCTCTCAAATGTTTATCCAAACTATCTCGCGACCAACCACGCCATGCAGGAAGACTGCATGATCGTTAAATGTGGCAATTTTTTCGCAGATAGCACACCAGCTTCATCGTCGGACGGCATGCGCTCTCCTTCAGAAGACATGGTGAGCTGTTTAACTGAGAGGCAGTAGAAAGTTATGTCGAAAGAAGATTGGCACATTTAATGAGTTCTGAACTGGGCACCGATCTTTCAGAACACTTGAAGTCCTCGGGTATCGTGCCGCGTGCCATAGTAACATACATACTTGTCATGTATTCAAAAGTACTTTTTTAAATGCCTTTTACAATGCTCTCGTTTTCCAATTAACTTGTCTCTTCACAATATTTGTAAGCCATTGTTAATTGTTTAATTTGTTCATTTATAGTGAACAGTTGTGGAACTGATATTCCGCTGAGTTAGTTTGGCGGGTTATTTTCGCAGATAATACTTTTTAACGTCGCATACACGCATGTGCGTGTTTAGTGGAAAACTGAATCTAGGTTCTGGTTTATCACAGGTGACGATTGGAAGCAGTGGTGCCACCAAGATCCCGCTGCAGGTTTACAGCCAGATGAACTGGCTGGGGGACAAAAAGAAAGCCGCCCGCGACCTCCTAGTTGCCGTGTTTGGGCGAGCGACCCTGGCTGCGTCCTCATTAACTGGACAGGCCAGTCACAACGCGGCTTTGTCTGTGTACAGCCCAAAGCCAGCGTTGGATCCAGTCACGTTCAGGGACGTTATAGGTAAGAAGTACGCAGTTTTAATGTCAGTTTACTGAAGTATCCATGCTAGTCGCGCATTTTTCTATATCGTACAACAAGGGCTGTGACAAGAACGCTTTTCTGAGCAAGCCGAGCATTTTCAATGGTTTTTGTGGCTTTTAAATCATAAGACAGTTTTTTCCATGCTTTTCAATGGGAGAGGTCACCTCGTGACCTCAGCTCAGGTCACAGAATAAAAAAATCCCAGATATACACCTTGTATACCCTGGCGGGGCCATAAAGTTTAGGAAGTTTCAAATCAATCGACTGAGAAACGTAGCTCTTATAGAGCTCAAAACTTTAAGTGAGTTGACCTTGGTTGACCTCGCCTGGTGACCTGACCTTGGGTGACCCGGGGTGAAAAATTTCATGGATGGTGGGAAAAAGATGGAGTGAGAGATAGAGCCCTCAACTGCGGTCCTGCGTCTCGTCGTTTTTCTGCTATCCCGAAAAAAACCTTAGGGTGGTCATCGATGCCCCGGTGGGGCGAGGGTTAATGTCCTCCTTCCTCCCCCGTAGGGTGAGGGTGTCACTGGATGGGAGGGTGCGCCTTATTGAAAAAAAAACTGTAAGTCGAACATACACTGGTTTGGTTTGAATTATTCGTATTGCTTGGAGCAGCATGATAAATAGTAAGAAGTAGACGAAAGGGATCATTAGCATGCCATTATATTAAATTTGATCTTGTGTAATGATATGAGAGCTATGCTCATTTCTGTTAAGCATTACAGAGGCCCTCAATTACAATGCCCTCCCTCTCCCCTCCGTAGGGCGAGGGTGTCATTGGATATGAGACCCGTCGATGCTATTGAATAGCGAAATATCGCCTCATTTGTTTTGACCTTTTGTACATAATATCAAGTTTAATGTATTGGCATGCTAATAATCACTTTCGTCTATTTCTTACTATACACAAATGGCATGGAATATGATAAATGTAAATATGTACCTGTACTGACACTAATTTTGAACCCATTTTCTCCTACCAGACTTCCTGACGAAAAAGCTGCGGTTGGGCGTACCAGAAATCAAGGCGATAACAAGATCTAAGCTCAATGACGAAGCAAAGCTGAAAAAAATGAGAGAAGTAAACGGACGCATGTGAAAGCGAGAAGCAATCAGCAGAAGATGCATTTAATGCTATAATAGTAATACGGCATAATTCCCGGAATGTACAGGAAATGACTACCGTGCATACGTGTGCGGAAATTGTGTCATTTTTGCGTATGTGTTGTACTAAGCATAGAAATATACGTTCATTAATGTGCTATTTTTGAATGTACATGATTCTGCTTCAGATTCATATAATTCTTGCAAGATCTCCTATACAAGATCTTGTAAGAATGTACATGAGTCTGCTTCAGATTCTTGCAAGATCTTGCAAGATCTCCTAAACAAGATCTTCTAAGAATGTACATGATTCTGCCACAGATTCTTGCAAGATTCTTGCAAGATCTTGCAAGATCTCCTAAACAAGATCTTCTAAGAATGTACATGATTCTGCGTCAGATTCTTGCAAGATTCTTGCAAGATTCTTGCAAGATCTTGCAAGATCTCCTAAACAAGATCTTCTAAGAATGTACATGATTCTGCTTCAGATTCTTGCAAGATTCTTGTAAGATTCTTGCAAGATCTTGCAAGATCTCCTATACAAGATCTTGTAAGAAAATGTCCGAATTTCTCACAAAGATTCTTGTACAATTGTACAAGACAATCTTGCAAGATTTTTTCACCTGGGGCAGGTGGACTCCAGAGAGTGCTGTGCTACAGATGGACTCCATGACTGTGCTGTGCTGCAGGTGGACTCCGTGACTGTGATGTGCTGCAGGTGGACTCTATGACTGTGCTGTGCTGCAGGTGGACACCATGTATGTGCTGTGCTGCAGGTTGACTCCATGACAGTGCTGTGCTGCAGGTGGACTCTATGACTCTACTGTGCTGCAGGTGGACTCCTTGACTGTGATGTGCTGCAGGTGGACTCAATGACTGTGCTTTGCTGCAGGTGGACTCCGTGACTGTGCTGTGCGGCAGGTGGACTCCGTGACTGTGCTGTGCGGCAGGTGGACTCAGTGACTGTGCTGTGCTGCAGGTGGACTCCGTGACTGTGCTGTGTGGCAGGTGGACTCCAGAGAGTGCTGTGCTGCCGGTGGACTCCGTGACTGTGCTGTGCTTTAGATGGACTTAATGACTGTGCTGTGCTGCAGGTGGACTCCATGACAGTGCTGTGCTGCAGGTGGACTCCATGACTATACTGTGCTGCAGGTGGACTTCGTAACTAAGCTCTGCTGCAGGTGGACTCCGTGACTGTGCTGTGCTGCAAGTGGACTCCGTGACTGTGCTGTGCTGCAGGTGTACTCCATAACAGTGCTGTGCTGCAGGTGAACTCCATGACTGTGCTGTGTGGCAGGTGGACTGTGTGACTGTGCTGTGCTGCAGGTGGACTCCGTGACTGTGCTGTGCTGCAGGTGGACTCCGTGACTGTGCTGTGCGGCAGGTGAACTCCGTGACTGTGCTGTGTGGCAGGTGGACTGTGTGACTGTGCTGTGCTGCAGGTGGACTCCGTGACTGTGCTGTGCTGCAGGTGGACTCCGTGACTGTGCTGTGCTGCAGGTGGACTCCGTGACTGTGCTGTGCTGCAGGTGGACTCTGTGACTGTGCTGTGCTGCAGGTGGACTCCATGACTGTGCTGTGCTGCAGGTGGACTCCGTGACTGTGCTGTGCGGCAGGTGGACTCCGTGACTGTGCTGTGTGGGAGGTGGACTCCGTGACTGTGCTGTGCAGGTGGACTCCGTGACTGTGCTGTGTGGCAGGTGGACTCCATGACTGTGACTGTGCTGCAGGTGGACTCCATGACTGTGCTGTGCTGCAGGTTGACTCCATGACACTGCTGTGCTGCAGGTGGACTCCATGACTATACTGTGCGGCAGGTGGACTCCATGACTGTGCTGTGCTGCAGGTAGACTCTGTGACTGTGCTGTGCTGCAGGTGGACACCATGTATGTGCTGTGCTGCAGGTTGACTCCATGACAGTGCTGTGCTGCAGGTGGATTCCATGACTCTACTGTGCTGCAGGTGGACTCCTTGACTGTGATGTGCTGCAGGTGGACTCAATGACTGTGCTGTGCTGCAGGTGGACTCCGTGACTGTGCTGTGCGGCAGGTGGACTCCATGACTGTGCTGTGCTGCAGGTGGACTCTGTGACTGTGCTGTGCTGCAGGTGGACTCCGTGACTGTGCTGTGCAGCAGGTGGACTCCATGACTGTGCTGTGCTGCAGGTGGACTCCATGACTGTGCTGTGTGGCAGGTGGACTCCGTGACTGTGCTGCAGGTGAACTCCATGACTGTGCTGTGCTGGAGGTGGACTCCGTGACTGTGCTGTGCTGCAGGTGGACTCCATGACTGTACTGTGCTGCAGGTGGACTCCGTGACTGTGCTGTGCGGCAGGTGGACTCCGTGACTGTGCTGTGCGGCAGGTGGACTCCATGACTGTGCTGTGCTGCAGGTTGACTCCATGACTGTGCTGTGCGGCAGGTGGACTCCAGAGAGTGCTGTGCTGCAGATGGACTCCATGAATGTGCTGTGCTGCAGGTGGACTCCGTGACTGTGATGTGCTGCAGGTGGACTCCATGACTGTGCTGTGCTGCAGGTGGACTCCGTGACTGTGCTGTGCGGCAGGTGGACTCCATGACTGTGCTGTGCTGCAGGTGGACTCTGTGACTGTGCTGTGCTGCAGGTGGACTCCGTGACTGTGCTGTGCAGCAGGTGGACTCCATGACTGTGCTGTGCTGCAGGTGGACTCCATGACTGTGCTGTGTGGCAGGTGGACTCCGTGACTGTGCTGCAGGTGGACTCCATGACTGTGCTGTGCTGGAGGTGGACTCCGTGACTGTGCTGTGCTGCAGGTGGACTCCATGACTGTACTGTGCTGCAGGTGGACTCCATGACTGTGCTGTGCTGCAGGTTGACTCCATGACAGTGCTGTGCTGCAGGTGGACTCCATGACTATGCTGTGCGGCAGGTGGACTCCATGACTGTGCTGTGCTGCAGGTGGACTCCGTGACTGTGCTGTGCTGCAGGTGGACTCCATGTATGTGCTGTGCTGCAGGTGGACTCCATGACTGTGCTGTGCTGCAGGTGGACTCCATGACTGTACTGTGCTGCAGGTGGACTCTGTGACTGTGCTGTTCGGCAGGTGGACTCCGTGACTGTGCTGTACGGCAGGTGGACTCAGTGACTGTGCTGTGTGGCAGGTGGACTCCGTGACTGTGCTGTGCGGCAGGTGGACTTCGTGACTGTGCTGTGCGGCAGGTGGACTCCATGACTGTGCTGTGCGGCAGGTGAACTCCATGACTGTGCTGTGCTGCAGATGGACTCCGTGACTGTGCTGTGTGGCAGGTGGACTGTGTGACTGTGCTGTGTGGCAGGTGGACTCCGTGACTGTGCTGTACTGCAGGTGGACTCCATGACTGTTCTGTGCTGCAGGTGGACTCTGTGACTGTGCTGTGCTGCAGGTGGACTCCGTGACTGTGCTGTGCAGCAGGTGGACTCCATGACTGTGCTGTGCTGCAGGTGGACTCCATGACTGTGCTGTGTGGCAGGTGGACTCCGTGACTGTGCTGCAGGTGAACTCCATGACTGTGCTGTGCTGGAGGTGGACTCCGTGACCGTGCTGTGCTGCAGGTGGACTCCATGACTGTGCTGTGCTGCAGGTTGACTCCATGACTGTGCTGTGCGGCAGGTGTACTCCAGAGAGTGCTGTGCTGCAGATGGACTCCATGAATGTGCTGTGCTGCAGGTGGACTCCGTGACTGTGATGTGCTGCAGGTGGACTCCATGACTGTGCTTTCCTGCAGGTGGACTCCATGACTGTGCTGTGCTGCAGGTGGACTCTGTGACTGTGCTGTGCGGCAGGTGGACTCCGTGATTGTGCTGTGTGGCAGGTGGACTCCGTGACTGTGCTTTGCGGCAGGTGGACTCCATGACTGTGCTGTGCTGCAGGTGTACTCCGTGACTGTGCTGTGCGGCAGGTGGACTCCATGACTGTGCTGTGCTGCAGGTGGACTCCAGAGAGTGCTGTGCTGCAGGTGGACTCCGTGACTGTGCTGTGCTTTAGATGGACTTAATGACTGTGCTGTGCTGCAGGTGGACTCCATGATAGTGCTGTGCTGCAGGTGGACTCCATGACTATACTGTGCTGCAGGTGGACTCCGTAACTAAGCTCTGCTGCAGGTGGACTCCGTGACTGTGCTGTGCTGCAAGTGGACTCCGTGACTGTGCTGTGCTGCAGGTGGACTCCATGACTGTGCTGTGCTGCAGGTTGACTTCATGACTGTGCTGTGCGGCAGGTGGACTCCAGAGAGTGTTGTGCTGCAGATGGACTCCATGACTGTGCTGTGCTGCAGGTGGACTCCGTGACTGTGATGTGCTGCAGGTGGACTCCATGACTGTGCTGTGCTGCAGGTGGACACCATGTATGTGCTGTGCTGCAGGTTGACTCCATGACAGTGCTATGCTGCAGGTGGACTCTATGACTCTACTGTGCTGCAGGTGGACTCCTTGACTGTGATGTGCTGCAGGTGGACTCAATGACTGTGCTGTGCAGCACGTGGACTCCATGACTGTGCTGTGCTGCAGGTGGACTCCATGACTGTGCTGTGCTGCAGGTGTACTCCGTGACTGTGCTGTGCGGCACGTGGACTCCATGACTGTGCTGTGCTGCAGGTGGACTCCAGAAAGTGCTGTGCTGCAGGTAGACTCCGTGACTGTGCTGTGCTTTAGATGGACTTAATGACTGTGCTGTGCTGCAGGTGGACTCCATGATAGTGCTGTGCTGCAGGTGGACTCCATGACTATACTGTGCTGCAGGTGGACTCCGTAACTAAGCTCTGCTGCAGGTGGACTCCGTGACTGTGCTGTGCTGCAAGTGGACTCCGTGACTGTGCTGTGCGGCAGGTGGACTCCATGACTGTGCTGTGTGGCAGTTGGACTCCGTCACTGTGCTGTGCTGTAGGTTGACTCCATGACAGTGCTGTGCTGCAGGTGGACTCCATGACTATGCTGTGCTGCAGGTAGACTCCGTGACTGTGCTGTGCTGCAGGTGGACTATGTGACTGTGCTGTGCTGCAGGTGGACTCTGTGACTGTGATGTGCTGCAGGTGGACTCCATGACTGTGCTTTGCTGCAGGTGGACTCCGTGACTGTGCTGTGCGGCAGGTGGACTCCGTGACTGTGCTGTGCGGCAGGTGGACTCAGTGACTGTGCTGTGCGGCAAGTGGACTCCATGACTGTGCTGTGCGGCAGGTGGACTCCGTGACTGTGCTGTGTGGCAGGTGGACTGTGTGACTGTGCTGTGCTGCAGGTGAACTCCGTGACTGTACTGTGTTGCAGGTGGACTCGGTGATTGTGCTGTGTGGCAAGGTGGACTCCATGACTATACTGTGCTGCAAATGGACTCCATGACTGTGCTGTGCTGCAGGTGGACTCCATGGAAGTTCTGTGCTGCAGGTGGACTCCATGAGAGTGCTGTGCTGCCGGTGGACTCCATGACTGTGCTGTGCGGCAGGTGGACTCCATGACTGTGCTGTGCTGCAGGTGGACTCCGTAGACTGTGCCCTGCTGCTGGTGGACTCCGTGACTGTGCTGTGCTCAGGTGGACTCTGTGACTGTGCTGTGCTGCAGGTGTACTCCATAACAGTGCTGTGCTGCAGGTGGACTGCATGACTATACTGTGCTGCAGATGGACTCCATGACTCTGCTGTGCTGCAGGTGAACTACATGACTGTGCTGTGCGGTAGGTGGACCCTAGAGAGTTCTGTGCTGCAGGTGAACTCCGTGACTGTGCTGTGCGGCAGGTTAACTCCATGACTGTGCTGTGCGGCAGGTTAACTCCATGACTGTGCTGTGCGGCAGGTGGACTGTGTGACTGTGCTGTGCTGCAGGTGGACTCCGTGACTGTGCTGTGCTGCAGGTGGACTCCGTGACTGTGCTGTGCTGCAGGTGGACTCCGTGACTGTGCTGTGTGGCAGGTGGACTCCGTGACTGTGCTGCAGGTGAACTCCATGACTGTGCTTTGCTGCAGGTGGACTCCGTGACTGTGCTGTGCAGCATGTGGACTCCATGACTGTGCTGTGCTGCAGGTGGACTCTGTGACTGTGCTGTGCTGCAGGTGGACTCCGTGACTGTGCTGTGCTGCAGGTGGACTCCATGACTGTGCTGTGCTGCAGGTGGACTCCGTGACTGTGCTGTGCGGCAGGTGGACTCCGTGACTGTGCTGTGTGGGAGGTGGACTCCGTGACTTTGCTGGCAGGTGGACTCCGTGACTGTGCTGTGCTGCAGGTGGACTCCGTGACTGTGCTGTGCTGCAGGTGGACTCCGTGACTGTGCTGTGTGGCAGGTGGAGTCCGTGACTGTGCTGCAGGTGAACTCCATGACTGTGGTTTGCTGCAGGTGGACTCCGTGACTGTGCTGTGCAGCACGTGGACTCCATGACTGTGCTGTGCTGCAGGTGGACTCTGTGACTCTGCTGTGCTGCAGGTGGACTCCGTGACTGTGCTGTGCTGCAGGTGGACTCCATGACTGTGCTGTGCTGCAGGTGTACTCCATAACAGTGCTGTGCTGCAGGTTAACTCCATGACTGTGCTGTGCGTCAGGTGGACTCCGTGACTGTGATGTGCTGCAGGTGGACTCCATGACTGTGCTGTGCTGCAGGTGGACACCATGTATGTGCTGTGCTGCAGGTTGACTCCATGACAGTGCTATGCTGCAGGTGGACTCTATGACTCTACTGTGCTGCAGGTGGACTCCTTGACTGTGATGTGCTGCAGGTGGACTCAATGACTGTGCTGTGCAGCACGTGGACTCCATGACTGTGCTGTGCTGCAGGTGGACTCCATGACTGTGCTGTGCTGCAGGTTGACTCCATGACTGTGCTGTGCGGCAGGTGGACTCCAGAGAGTGCTGTGCTGCAGATGGACTCCATGACTGTGCTGTGCTGCAGGTGGACTCCGTGACTGTGCTGTGCGGCAGGTGGACTCCGTGACTGTGCTGTGTGGCAGGTGGACTTTATGACTGTGCTGTGCTGCAGGTGGACTCCGTGACTGTGCTGTGCAGCACGTGGACTCCATGACTGTGCTGTGCTGCAGGTGGACTCCATGACTGTGCTGTGCTACAGGTGGACTCCATGACTATACTTTGCTGCAGGTGGACTTCGTAACTAAGCTCTGCTGCAGGTGGACTCCGTGACTGTGCTGTGCTGCAAGTGGACTCTGTGACTGTGCTGTGCTGCAGGTGTACTCCATAACAGTGCTGTGCTGCAGGTGGACTCCATCATGACTGTGCTGTGCTGCAGGTGTACTCCATGACTGTGCTGTGCGGTAGGTGGACCCTAGAGAGTTCTGTGCTGCAGGTGGACTCCGTGACTGTGCTGTGCTTTAGATGGACTTAATGACTGTGCTGTGCTGCAGGTGGACTCCATGACAGTGCTGTGCTGCAGGTGGACTCCATGACTATACTGTGCTGCAGGTGGACTTCGTAACTAAGCTCTGCTGCAGGTGTACTCCGTGACTGTGCTGTGCTGCAAGTGGACTCCGTGACTGTGCTGTGCTGCAGGTGTACTCCATAACAGTGCTGTGCTGCAGGTGAACTCCATGACTGTGCTGTGTGGCAGGTGGACTGTGTGACTGTGCTGTGCTGCAGGTGGACTCCGTGACTGTGCTTTGCTGCAGGTGGACTCCGTGACTGTGCTGTGCTGCAGGTGGACTCCGTGACTGTGCTGTGCTGCAGGTGGACTCCATCATGACTGTGCTGTGCTGCAGGTGTACTCCATAACAGTGCTGTGCTGCAGGTGGACTGCATGACTATACTGTGCTGCAGATGGACTCCATGACTCTGCTGTGCTGCAGGTGAACTACATGACTGTGCTGTGCGGTAGGTGGACCCTAGAGAGTTCTGTGCTGCAGGTGAACTCCGTGACTGTGCTGTGCGGCAGGTTAACTCCATGACTGTGCTGTGCGTCAGGTGAACTCCATGACTGTGCTGTGTGGCAGGTGGACTGTGTGACTGTGCTGTGCTGCAGGTGGACTCCGTGACTGTGCTGTGCTGCAGGTGGACTCTGTGACTGTGCTGTGCTGCAGGTGGACTCTGTGACTGTGCTGTGCTGCAGGTGGACTCCGTGACTGTGCTGTGCTGCAGGTGGACTCCGTGACTGTGCTGTGCGGCAGGTGGACTCCGTGACTGTGCTGTGTGGGAGGTGGACTCCGTGACTGTGCGGCAGGTGGACTCCGTGACTGTGCTGTGTGGCAGGTGGACTCCGTGACTGTGCTGCAGGTAAACTCCATGACTGTGCTGTGCTGCAGGTGGACTCCGTGACTGTGCTGTGTGGCAGGTGGACTCCGTGACTGTGCTGTGCTGCAGGTGGACTCCATGACTGTTCTTTGCTGCAGGTGGACTCCATGACTGTGCTGTGCTGCAGGTGGACTGCATGACTATACTGTGCTGCAGATGGACTCCATGACTCTGCTGTGCTGCAGGTGAACTACATGACTGTGCTGTGCGGTAGGTGGACCCTAGAGAGTTCTGTGCTGCAGGTGAACTCCGTGACTGTGCTGTGCGGCAGGTTAACTCCATGACTGTGCTGTGCGGCAGGTGAACTCCATGACTGTGCTGTGTGGCAGGTGGACTGTGTGACTGTGCTGTGCTGCAAGTGGACTCCGTGACTGTGCTGTGCTGCAGGTGGACTCCGTGACTGTGCTGTGCTGCAGGTGGACTCCGTGACTGTGCTGTGTGGCAGGTGGACTCCGTGACTGTGCTGCAGGTGAACTCCATGACTGTGCTGTGCTGCAGGTGGACTCCGTGACTGTGCTGTGCAGCACGTGGACTCCATGACTGTGCTGTGCTGCAGGTGGACTCCGTGATTGTGCTGTGTTGCAGGTGGACTCCATGACTATACTGTGCTGCAAATGAACTCCATGACTGTCCTGTGCTGCAGGTTGACTCCATGACTGTGCTGTGCGGCAGGTGGACTCTCTGACTGTGCTGTGCGGCAGGTGGACTTAGTGACTGTGCTGTGCTGCAGGTGGACTCCGTAACTGTGCTGTGCGGCAGGTGGACTCCGTGATTGTGCTGTGTGGCAGGTGGACTCCGTGACTGTGCTGTGTGGCAGGTGGACTTTATGACTGTGCTGTGCTGCAGATGGACTCCGTGACTGTGCTGTGTGGCAGGTGGACTGTGTGACTGTGCTGTGTGGCAGGTGGACTCCGTGACTGTGCTGTACTGCAGGTGGACTCCATGACTGTTCTGTGCTGCAGGTGGACTCTGAGACTGTGCTGTGCTGCAGGTGGACTCCGTGACTGTGCTGTGCAGCAGGTGGACTCCATGACTGTGCTGTGCTGCAGGTGGACTCCATGACTGTGCTGTGCTGCAGGTTGACTCCATGACTGTGCTGTGCGGCAGGTGGACTCCATGACTGTGCTGTGCTGCAGGTGGACTCCGTAACTGTGCCCTGCTGCAGGTGGACTCCGTGACTGTGCTGTGCTGCAGGTGGACTCTGTGACTGTGCTGTGCTGCAGGTGTACTCCATAACAGTGCTGTGCTGCAGGTGGACTGCATGACTATACTGTGCTGCAGATGGACTCCATGACTCTGCTGTGCTGCAGGTGAACTACATGACTGTGCTGTGCGGTAGGTGGACCCTAGAGAGTTCTGTGCTGCAGGTGAACTCCGTGACTGTGCTGTGCGGCAGGTTAACTCCATGACTGTGCCGTGCGGCAGGTGAACTCCATGACTGTGCTGTGTGGCAGGTGGACTGTGTGACTGTGCTGTGCTGCAGGTGGACTCCGTGACTGTGCTGTGCTGCAGGTGGACTCCGTGACTGTGCTGTGCTGCAGGTGGACTCCGTGACTGTGCTGTGTGGCAGGTGGAGTCCGTGACTGTGCTGCAGGTGAACTCCATGACTGTGCTTTGCTGCAGGTGGACTCCGTGACTGTGCTGTGCTGCAGGTGGACTCCATGACTGTGCTGTGCTGCAGGTGGACTCCGTGACTGTGCTGTGCTGGTAGGTGGACTCCTAGAGTGTGCTGTGCTGCAGGTGGACTCCATGACTGTGCTGTGCTGCAGGTGGACTCTCTGACTGTGCTGTGCGGCAGGTGGACTCCATGACTGTGCTGTGCTGCAGGTGGACTCCATGACTGTGCTGTGCTGCAGGTGGACTCCGTGACTGTGCTGTGCGGCAGGTGGACTCCATGACTGTGCTGTGTGGCAGGTGGACCCTATGAGTGTGCTGTGCTGCAGGTGGACTCCGTGACTGTGCTGTGTGGCAGGTGGACTGTGTGACTGTGCTGTGTGGCAGGTGGACTCCGTGACTGTGCTGTACTGCAGGTGGACTCCATGACTGTTCTGTGCTGCAGGTGGACTCTGTGACTGTGCTGTGCTGCAGGTGGACTCCGTGACTGTGCTGTGCAGCAGGTGGACTCCATGACTGTGCTGTGCTGCAGGTGGACTCCATGACTGTGCTGTGCTGCAGGTTGACTCCATGACTGTGCTGTGCTGCAGGTTGACTCCATGACTGTGCTGTGCGGCAGGTGGACTCCATGACTGTGCTGTGCTGCAGGTGGATTCCGTAACTGTGCCCTGCTGCAGGTGGACTCCGTGACTGTGCTGTGCGGCAGGTGAACTCCATGACTGTGCTGTGCTGCAGGTGGACTGCATGACTATACTGTGCTGCAGATGGACTCCATGACTGCTGTGCTGCAGGTGAACTACATGACTGTGCTGTGCGGTAGGTGGACCCTAGAGAGTTCTGTGCTGCAGGTGAACTCCGTGACTGTGGTGTGCTGCAGGTTGACTCAATGACTGTGCTTTGCTGCAGGTTGAGTCCG